>JAVSCE010014922.1:600000-982717 GCA_032199065.1 Smutsia gigantea
ACTCTATGTGTTTTGATTGGTGCATTCAGAGTATTTACATTTAGGGTGATTATCAATAGGTATATACTTATTGCCATTGCAGGCCTTAGATTCGTGGTTACCAAAGGTTCAAGAGTAATTTCCTTAATATCTAATAGTCTAATTTAACTGACTTTGTATGCTAATACAAACACAATCTAAAGACTAATTTTTTTCGTCCTTTTTCTTCCTCCTCCCTCCTCTACTCTTTGTATGTTGTGAATCATATTCTGTTCTCTTTGTCAAGCCCTTAGGTGACATCTATTTAGCCTTAGGAATACTACCATCTATAGGAGTCCATCCAAAATGCACTGTAGAGGTGGTTTGTGGGAGGTAAATTCTCTCAGCTTTTGCTTATCTGGAAATTGTTTAATCCCTTCTTCAAATTTTAATGATAACCATGCTGGGTAGAGTATTCTTGGTTCAAGGCCCTTCTGCTTCGTTGCATTAAATATATCATGCCACTCCCCTCTTGCCTGTAAGGTTTCTGTTGAGAAGTCTGATGCTAGCCTGATGGGTTTTCCTTTGTATGTGACCTTTTTTCTCTCTCTAGCTGCTTTTAAACATCTGTGTTTACCCTTGATCTTTGCCATTTTAATTATTATATGTCTTGATGTTGTCTTCCTTGGGTCCCTTGTGTGGGAGATCTGTGCACCTCCATGGCTTGAGAGACTATCTCCTTCCCCAGATTGTGGAAGTTTTCAGCAATTACCTCCTCAATGACACTTTCTGTCCTTTTTCCTCTCCCTTCTTTTTCTGGTGCCCCTATAATGCAAATATTGTTCTGTTTGGATTGGTCACACAATTCTCTCAGTATTCTTTCATTCATAGTGATTCTTTTTTCTCTCTGTGCCTCAGCTTCTTTGTATTCCTCTTCTCTAATTTCCATTCCATTTATTGTCTCTTCTACATCTTATCTGCTTTTAATTCCCTCCATTGTATGTTGCATTTCAGATATGGAATTTCTTAATGATTGAATCTCTGAATTAAATTAGTTCCTGAATTCTTGAATATTTTTCTGTACCTCCATGAGCATGTTTATAATTTTTATTTTGAACTTTCTTTCAGGAGGATTGGTGAGTTCAGTTTCATTTGGCCCTTTTTCTGGGGGTTGTGAGATTTTGGTCTGAACCATGTTCTTTTGACGTTTCATATTTCTGTGTGGGGCCCACTAGTGCACAAAACTCCAGTCTCTAGAACTGCTCAGCCCCTAGAGTGAGGTTAGGGGTCATACAGGAGTGGAGCTGGTGCCTGGGGGGAGGAAAGATCTGTTTCCTGATTCCTGTCTTCAGTGCCTATCTCCAGTGTCAGAGCCAGTGACCCAAGCACACACGTGTAAGCCTCTGTGCTTTGCGTCTCTAGCTGTTGTTAAACAGGGCCTCCCTCTGGCTGGTCTGACACCAGCACAGTGACTGCCAGTTTCCAAACCGGTGCTGGCAGGCTTGAAGGAAGGCTCAGCAGGCTGCGTATCACTGTGGGGGGCCTCGAAGTTGAGTAGGCAGCCAGGGTGATGGAGCATATGAAGCCCCTCAAAGTTCCCAACCAGCTGGGCAGAGTGCGCCCAGACAACCTTTTCCAGCTCTCCCTTCTCCCTTGCGGCAAGCTCCGCCCAAACCCCGCCCCTTCAGCAGCCCTCTCATTGCTAGGAAGCCTCTCAGACTTCCTGCCTTTCCTCTGACACAGAGCGGCCCGGTGTGGATCCCGTCCTCCACCAAAGGCCAGAATGTCAGTCTCCCAGGCCTTCCACCCACCCGAGCTCCCCAACGTCCAGGGCACCACACAGTATAGGCTTCCGCTCACAAAGCAGATCTCCAGGGTAGGTGTTCAGCTGTCCCAGGCTTCCACCCCCTCCCCACTCTGTTTCTCTTCCTCCAGCCAGTGAGCTGGGGTTGGAGAAGGGCTTGGGTCCCGCGGGATTAAGGCTTCCATATGTTACCCTGTTTCATGAGGTCTGCTCTGTTTGTGAGGTCTGTATGCAGTCTGGTTCAGCCTTCTTTATTCTTGCTGTTTTAGGGTTAGGTGTATTAATTAACTATATTTTTGTACTATTTGTGGTTTTGGGAGGAGTTCTCCATGTCACCTCTCACGCCGCCATCTTGAATCTCTGTCAACAAATGTTAACTCTTATATTATTAATGTAAGCTTTTTATAAACTCAGTAAAACTCATAATATCTCAGTCAGGGTTCAGTTAGGAAAAAAGAAACTACTCAAAGTACTACCAGCAGCAAGACATTTAATATAGGGAATCAGATGTGCACAAAGTCTTTGAAAGGAGTGGCTAATGCAGCTTGAGAGGGCACCACCAGTGTTTTCAGGTTATGCCACACCAGCTGTTACCCCACCAACTGTCAGGAAGCTGCTGCACCCAGAATCACAAACTACAGGAAATGACAGGAAAACATTGCCAATGTCACAGCTGCCTTGCAGCTTAGAAGCTGGTGACTGTCAGGGGCATTCTTTGGAATCTAGCTTCAGAGCAAAAATTTATGCCTGTCACATCCTCATGTCAGCCACAGCCGCTGGAGGCAGAATGACATGCTTCTTGTGCCATTCAAACCCCATGGAGGCCTCTCACTGTCAGAACCTAACCCTTATCAGAACTGCACTGGCAAGGGGCTCTGGGAAATGCAGCCCCTGTAATACAAACGAATTTAACACAAATAATTTAATAGTCATAATTTCCATTTGTAAAGCACTTGCTATGAAAGCTCTGTGAGGTGGGTGAGAACTGCAGCACAGAGGGACTTAGTGATATATCCAAAGTCACATGATCAATGAAAGACTCAGATCCTCATATTCCAAATCTGGAATTTGTTTCTTTATGCCACTGCATCCTGCTGAATCATCTGTGTTCTACATTTGCTCCCAAATCCTCATGCCATTTATATTATGATTAACTTATTGGTTTTCCTTAAGCTGACATACACTTCTACTTTAAACAATTTTAAAAGGAAAGTGTGCATCACTATTTAAAGTATAATGCAAATCCCTAAAGTAGAAAGCAGGTGTCACATAACTTAAATGGAAGTTAAAAGTAAAAATGAACACACTGGGGGAGAGGATTAAAGATGGCAGCATGAGAGGTGTGACAGAGGCTTCCTCCTAAAACCACATAGAATAGGAAAATATAATAAATGCAACTAATCTTGAAGGAGCAGCAGGAAAGAGGGCTACACAAGACCGCATCTGCATACACCTGGAGAAAAGAATACAGTTCACGGAACAGGATAATGTACCAAAGCCATGGTCCGGCGGATGCAAGCACTTCCCCCTCCCCAACTCACTGGTGAGAGGAAGAGAAATGGAGCAGGGAGGGAGTGGAGGCTTGGGACTGCTGAACACCTAGCTCTTGAGATCTGCTCTGGGAGCACAGACCTACTTTCCATGGTGCTCTCATGATTAGGGGAGTTGGAAAGCTAAGACAGGCAGAATACCTGGAGAGACTGAGATTCCAGCCACTTGTGGAAAGCAGGGATCCATATCCGGCTGCTCTGTGACAAAAGAAAGGCGGGCAGTCTGAGAGGCTTCCTAACAGTGAGAGGGCTGCTGAAGGGGCAAAGACTGCACAGAGCTTACAGCTCAGGAGAAAGGACAGGTAGACAAAATTGTCTGGGTGCACTCTGCCCAGCAGGTTGGGAACTTTCACAATATTCAGGCACTCCAGCCCCCTGGCTGGCTACACAGCTCCAAGACCCCCCCTGTGATAGGCAGCCTACCGCACCTTTCTCCCAGCCAGCCCAACTTGGCTCACAAACCGCAAACCCTACCCTGGCGTTAGGCCAGCCAGAGGGAAGACCCATCCACAGCAACAACAAACACAAAGTAGAGGCTTGTACCTGTATGCTCAGCCCACTGATTCTGGCAGTGGAGACAGGCATTGCAGCCGGGAAGCAGGAAACAGCTCTTTCCTCCCCACAGGCACCAACACCACTCCCCTGTGACCCCCAACATTGCTCCAGGGGCTGAGCAGCTCCAGCGAGTAGAGCTTCTGGGCACTGAAGGGTGCCACATACAAATACGAAATGTCAAAGGAACCTGGTTCAAAGCAAAATTATGAATAAACCACAGAAAGATTCAAATGAAATGCCCTCATGAATCTCCCTGAAAGAGATTTAAAAATAAAAATCATTAACATGCTCATGAAGGTACAGAAAAATACTCAAGAACTCAGGGAGGAATACCAGTCAGAGATCCAATCATTACGGAACACAGTATCAGAAATGAAACATGCAATGGAAGATTTCAAAAGCAGATTAGATATGGTGGAAGAGACAATAAATGAAATAGAAATTAGAGAAGAGGAATACAAAGAAGCTGAGGCAGAGAGAAAAAAAAGGATCTCTGAGAATGAAAGAATGTTGAGGGTATTGTGTGACCAATCCAAACGAAACAATATTCACATTATAGGGGTACCAGAAGAAGAAGAGAGAGAAAAGGGGATAGAAAGTGTCCTTGAGGAGGTAATTGCTGAAAACTTCCCCAATCTGGGGAAGAAGATGGTCTCTCAGGCCATGGAGGTACACAGATCTCCAACACAAGGGGCCCAAGGAAGACAACACCAAGACATATAGTAATTAAAATGGCAAAGATCAAGGATAAGGACAGACTACTAAAAGCAGCCAGAGAGATAAATAAGATCACATACAAAGGAATACCGATCAAGCTATCATCAGACTTCTCAGCAGAAACCTTACAGGCCAGAAGGGAGTGGCATGATGTATTTACTGCAATGAAGCAGAAGGGCCTTGAACCAAGAATACTTTACCCCACAAGGTTATCATTTAAATTTGAAGGAGGGATTAAGCAATTTCCAGATAAGCAAAAGCTGAGAGAATTTACCTCCCACAAACCATCTCTACAGCATATTTTGGAGGTACTGCTATAGATGGAAGTGTTCCTAAGGTTTAATAGCTGTCACCAGAGGTAATAAAACCACAGTAAAGGAACCAGAACACTTAATTACGAAGCAACTGCAAAATTAATTCAACTATCTCCAAAGTCAATCAAGGGATAGACAAAGAGTACAGAATATGATACCTAATATATAAAGAATGGAAGAGGAAGAAAAAGGAGGATAAAAATAAGAACCTTGAGACTATGTTTGTAATAGCATATTAAGTGAGATAAGTTAGACTCCTGTCTTGACAATGGGTTTCAGCCCTGGGCAAGTTCACTATGGATTCAATGTGACCAAAGAAATGACAGTAGAATGTTCTTGGGGTGAAAGGGTAATACCCAACTTTATTTCCATGGTGGCAGGTCAGTCACTAAAATCCCATCCACTCAGAGCAAGTCTGCATGCAGCAAGCCCGTCTCTGCCTCTGGGTCTGTCTACCCGCACAGCCATTATCTGGGCCTCTGTCCTCGGGGCTGCCACCACTCCAGCCTCTGCTCTGCTCTCCTGCAACCTTGCAGCCGTGCCATTGTGTCTCCCAGAGCACTGGGCAGGGCTCTTTACATAGAGTCAGTAATGACATATTGCCCACACCTGTGCAGAGAGCTAGCCAACCAGGGCCAAGTGAGAATCCTGGCCACAGGAACCTTCATTTTATCCACACTCCCAACTCCCCATCTTTTGTTATGTGTCACTCCTTTCTTTCCTGTGTTACCTGAGCTCAGAAGGATGCATCTGAATGAACACAACTATCTTCTCCAACCCAGAAACTGTAGCTTTTCATTGTCTGAGAAGTAAAACGGCTACCTTAAGAAGTTAGGTTTACTGCTGTGGGGAAGTTGGGGTTCCTATGGCCAGGATCCTCACTGAACTTAAACCACCTGATGATGTTGCTAGGCTACTGCTTCCACACCTTTAGGCAATAAGCTATTATTGTGCTATATAGAGAGCTCAGCCCAGTGCTCTGGGCGGAGGCAGAGACGCTAGTGCTCCACTTACCACTGGGAGAAGAAGCCGGGTAATAAACCCTTTCACCCCAAAGAACGTTTTGCTGTCAATTTCTTTGGTCACATTGAATCCATAGTGAACTTGTCCGGGGCTGAAACCCATTGGCAAGACAACTGCTTAAAAGAAAGCTTCTAAAAAACAATGAAAAATCACATACTGTATGATTTCAACTAATGGGTATTCTGGAAAAAGCAAATCAATGGGGACAGTAAAAAAGATCATGTTTGTTGGGGGCTAGGGGAGGGAAGAATGAATAGGTAGAGCACAGAGGTTTTTTAGGACAGTGAAACTACTTTGTATAATGATAGATCCAGTCAAACCCATAGAATGGACACCACCAAGAGTGGCCCCCTCATGTAAACTGTGGACTCTGGGTGATGACGACATGCCAGTGTACTTAGGTTCTTTGACGGTAACAAGTGTCACAGCAGGTGGAAGATGTTCATGGTGGGGAAGGCTGTACATGTGGTGGGGACAGCAGGTATACAGGAAATCTCTGCACCTTCACTCAGTTTGGCTGTGAACTTAAAACTGCTCTAAAAAATAAAGTCTTTTAAAAGAAGAGAAAAGAAGAGTTTATTAATCCAACCAATATTTATTAGGCCCCCAGATGTGCCAACTATGGAATGACACACTATAGTATGAAGTTTCACACATACAGTTCCTGCTCTCCCAGAACTTATATTAACGTGTTAATCAGATAAAGCCTTTGTACTTAATGAGTTACCCTTCACAGATAGCATGATTCTCTGCTCCAATAAAGAGTTCCATGCCTGCTCCAGCAGGTTGCTAATAGATAGTTCCAACTGGCTTAAAGGGGGAAGGCCCTGCAGCCCTGAGAGAGAACACCCCCATAGCCAGTCATCTCACCTGAAGCTTTTGAAAAATGCTGCTTCTGGGACATCATCTGCACAGACTGATTTGATAGGTTAAGGGGGTGCCCAGATGCCACATTTTGTCAAGAACCCCAAGAGGTTCTGATGCAGGTTTGGCAACAAGTCATTTAGTAGTCAACTTCACTCCAATAACAGTGATCTCTGCTGTTGTCCTGTTTTGATGGATTAAGAGTCTTAATGTGAACACTCCAGGAGAAAACTGGGTAGCCACCAGTGTCCATGACAAGGAAGTTCATGAGAAAGAGAAACACAGATGATCAATACACATCTGTTCACCTTCATAAATCAATCAAATCTAAGTTGAGTCCAATATGATGTAATTATTCATCTATCATATTGGCAAAGATTTTAAAACATGCAGAGTATGTTGAGAATACAGTGATATGGACACTCCCATATTTTGCTAGCAAGAGTGTAAATTGAAGGAATTTAACTAAAGCTCATTTGAGCAATAAATATTAGATTTTATAATGTAAATGCTTTGATGTAGTAATTTACTTTCTAAGAGTCTTTCCCAAGGAAATAACTCACGCATACACAAAAACCCCATAAAGATCCATGATAAGGCTTTTTATCACAGACTTGTTTACAATATAAAGAATTGGAAGCTACCTACCTGTCCATAAAGGACTGGTTGAAACGGAGGAACCCATCTAACAGAATAGAATTCCCTTAAAAACTTGTCCATTTATATTTATTAAGAAGGGAAATATACCTCTATCTGGCCTCTTAAAAACTGAATATACAGTACAATCTTATTTGTAAATAAAATAGATGTGAGGTACATAGACCCAAGTGGGAAAGAAATTATTAAAAGAGTTAAAGAGTGATGATTTATGAGTAATTGCTACTGGAAATTTTATTTATACATTTTTACATTTTCTGAATGATCTCTACAGTGAGCATGTATTACTTTTAATATCTTTAGAGCCCTTTGCATTTTTTGAAATGCACATCTGGACATGTTAATAGGCATTGGTATAGTCATTTTCACTGCAGGAACACTCTCTAAGGAGTATGTGTGCTGCTCTAAGGGGATAAGACAGGGACATAGCAGGGGCTGGAGGGAAGAGGAAGAGGATAGCCAGGGTCTAACCTACAGCCCAGGCTCTCAGACTAAGTCTGAACCCAACTGCAAGACAGGCTGTAGGGGACTGAAAGGGATGTTTTCCCAGGGGACACTGAGACACAGAGGCATAAACAGTATTGCTTCAGTGCCCAGGTAGGGCATAGGACAGGTGACACAGAGTAGACAAATAGTTAGACAAATTACTCTCCTAATTCAAAGCCACAGGAAAGAGCAGTGAGGCCCTCTGGGAATGCTGCCCCATCCTGACATCCTGAGGCCAGAAAACTGGAGTGCTCTTTAGATGTGGCAACAGAGAAAGCCCTCCTCCCTTAGCAAGAGCAATGCTCAGTGGAATGGCAAAAGCAGGCTGGAGATGGTTGGATGGGGAAAGGCAATGGAGGGGATGAGGGGTACAGGGAAGTTTTCCAAGGTGGGGAAAAGAGAGCATGTTTCACTGCTGATAGAAGCATCCAGTAGCAGGAGAGAGGCTGAAGATACAGGAGAGAGGGAGCTATTCTCATTCCTCCCACAGCCCTCATTTGATTCACCCACACCATAGTTCTAACTATTACTTGTATAGAAATTGTCAATTTGCCATGCTTACAGCAAGAGCCCAGGCGCACAATAAAAATTTATTAAGTAAATGAAATTTTTTGCTTATTTCCAGAACCAAATAAGAACTCATCATATCCCTCTCAGTAACCCGTCTACTGCTAACTTAAAATCACACACACACACACACACACACATGCACACACACAATCCCATTCTCCCTTCGATGCTCACCCTCAGTGAATGGCACCACCCACCTCGTTGCCCTAGCAAACTACCTGGGCATCCTCTTTAGTGACACTTCTCATCCCTCCCCATAGCTAACAGGTCAACAAGTGCAGATTCTACCTTTGCAGAGCTCCTGAATCTATTCCCTCCTCGTCATTCCCACTACCACTGAATTTGGATCACCACAAATCTTTCCTTTACCTCCAATCTATTCCTCACGTTATTGCATACAGCTAACCCTCACACTGTCAGCAGCATGATTTTCCTAAAACTTAAATCTAGCCATGTCATTTACCCGTCTATTCAGAGCTTCAAAACAAAGTTCAGTAATGACTGACTGACTGACCAAATAAAGGAATGACTGACTTTAGGGCTAGATGGCCAGTCCTTTCCCAATCTGAAGGAACTCTGGGCTAACCTTTTTTTACCATACCTAATAATGCCTGCTAGTGTCCAGGCAAAGACTCGAAACATGTGCCTGAATTTTTTTTTAATTAAGGTATCCTGGATATACAATCTTATGAAGGTTTCATATGAGCAACATTGTGGTTTCAACATTGACCCATATTATCAAGTCCCCTCCCATGCCATTGCAATCACTGTCCATCAGCATAGTAAGATGCTATAGAGTCATTACTTGTCTTCTCCGTGCTGAACTGCCTTCCCTGTGACCTACCTATATTGTGACTGCTAATTATAATGCCCCTTAATCCCCCTCTCCCTCCCTCCTCACCCTCCCTAACCCTTTCCATTTGGTAACCACTAGAACCTTCTTGGAGTCTGTGAGTCTGCTGCTGTTTTGTTCTTTTAGTTTTGCTTTGTTGTTATACTCCACAAGTGAGGGAAATCATTTGGTACTTGTCTTTCTCCTTCTGGCTTATTTCACTGAGCATAATACCCTCTAGCTCCATCCATGTTGTTGCAAATGGTAGGATTTGTTTTCTTCTTATGGCTGAATAATATTCCATTGTGTGTATGTACCACATCTTCTTTATCCATTCATCTACTGATGGACACTTAGGTTGCTTCCATATCTTGACTGTTGTAAATAGTGCTGCAATAAACATAGAGGCGCATCTGTCTTTTTGAATCTGTAATTTTGTTTCCTTCGGGTAAATTCCTAGGAGTGAAATTACCAGGTCAAATGGTATTTCTATTTTTAGCTTTTTGAGGAACCTTCATACTGCTTTCCACAATGGTTGTACTAATTTACATTCCCACCAGCAGTGTAGGAGGGTTCCCCTTTCTCCGTATCCTCGCCAGCATTTGTTGTTGCTTGTCTTTTGGATGGTGGCCATCCTAACCGGTGTGAGGTGATATCTCACTGTTTTTAATTTGCTTTTCCATGATGATTAGCGATGTGGAGCATCTTTCCAACTTGCGCCTGAGTTTTGTTACATGTTACTTGTTCATATTCACACTATCCAGCAGCCACAGCTTCAAGGGAAGCGCTGGTATATATTACAAGGTCACAACAATTATTGCGTGGATGTAATGGAAGATGTGCCTAAGACTGGAAAAAGCCATTTTTTAAAAACGGAAAAACAAAAGACAGCTTTCATAATTGCATAATGTGGATTAGCTTTTCTACCTGGGAGACACTAAGATAAACTATGAAATAATTCATTTCCAAATGAAAGAAGGAGCAATAAACAGGGACTGAAGAGCAACTAAAGGCTTTGAAAGGTGCAAACTGTGTAACAGCAATTTTATTTCTTTCTAGGATAAAGTGGCAGGCTATGCTGATGAGGAGGAAGCAATAGCTATAATCTGTATAATCTATTCTCTTCAAATAAAGAGTCTAATGTGACATTATTGCCAAGATGCTGGGAAGATGCATTCAGTTGAAGAATGACTAATTGCAGATATGTGTGTGACACCAGCATCAAGCCGTTTCTCCAAGAACAGCAAATATACTCTTTTTGACAAAGAAAATGTTAATATCCACCTTTTCCTTTGTTGCAAAATTTGGAACAAAGAAGCAAATCAATACAGGAACCCTCTTTTCATTTTCATCATATCAGTGGACTAAAATATAACAAAATCTGCACTGGTAGACAGACTCAAAATAGCAGTTAATATTGTAGATAAAAGCTAGTGATAAGCCTTCTACTTGTGTACTTATTTGGGTAATGTATAACCTGTGTCTTTGAGTAAACAGAGCATACACATATAAAGCTATTATTAAGACATAATTATGTTGAATGTCATCATTTATGTCACAGTACTGAAGCCTTCATTTAACCTTGGAGTCGTTGCTAGCTTTCCTCAAAAAATTAATAAAGGTAATCTAAAAAGGCATTTTAAGCAAAATACTTAGAATATAATTTTTAAAATACACAGGAGATACATAACATAAATCTAAGGAATTCCTGTCTGCCTCATCTCTGAGAGAAGATGCTCTCTACGACGACAAGATGCGGACAATGGTGAATTAACTCTGTTACCTGAGTTTTATGTCCCCTTGGTGTTTTCTCAGTGGGTGTGACAGTTATTAGTTCTGTTAAATAAATATTTCCAGTTCTCCGCCTTCTGGACATATGGTAGGATTGCTTCCTGGCCTCCTTGGGCTGGGCAGAGTCCTCCTGACTAACAGGTTGTAAACAGAATTGGCATATGTAACTTCTGTGCAGAACATTTCATTACTGGTGTGAGACCCCTCCCCTCCAGTGCATGCTTCCCTCTGCCCCAACAGCCAGCAATGCTCCAGACAGTCGCTACTCCATCAGTATGGATTAGAAAACAATGTAAGCAGAAACTTACAGCTGTCCTGCTATAGAAATATAACATGAACAAAAATAAATTCTTATTTTGGCCACTGAAATTTTGGAGTTACTTGTTAGTGCAGCAAAATCTGGCTTAGCATGACTAATACACTAAGAGTATCACTACTGCCAACACCTCATTATTAATTTTCCCTTAATCCTGAGACCCCAACATTGACAAAAACTCTTTCTTAGGTTCCTGTTGACTTCACTGATAAACACTGGCCCTTTGAAATGCTATTAGGAAATATAATGGGAGAAGAGAGAGGGCAGAATGCAAAGGCTCAGAGAGTGAGCCAGGAGACAGACTAACTAGCTTCCACCACTTCTGCATGATCTTGGACAAGTTATGTCCTTTGTCTATAGTTCCACTTAAATACAAAAATTCTCAGAAAGGACTTTGGTTTTCTTAGCTTAGTTAACATCCTCACATCTGTGGTCAGAATTTAGGTTCTGTAATTGGAAGTTTCACTAGAGCCACAAGGTTAGAAAGGAAGGTAGAACAATTCCCTAAAATGCCGAAGTGCCATTACTTGAACACAGGAGGCACACGCTAGGCAGAAAAAGCCCAGCCATATTCCCGGCAGATACTTCTCACTGCCCTCAGAATAGTGTCACAAAGATCCATTACAAGTCTCATCTCTTTACACACGCTCAGCATTTTAACCAGACTCACCAAGGGGTGCAGTTGCTGGGACTTCTCACGTCCTTAGCTTCCCTCTGCCTGGAATCGCCCCTCCTCCTCCCCACATGGCTAAGCCGAACTCATTCTTGCCATCTCATCCTAGATGTCATTTCTTTGCTGCTAGAGAATGTGACCACCCTCAGGAATACCCAATTGGGTTTCCCCTTGAGAAATAAAACTTAACTGTATGAAGCCACTGAGACTTGGGGGTTCATCGACCGCAGGAGATCACTTTACCCCCCATCACCTTTATAAATACCAAGGAAACAACACAAAGATGCCAGGCTGGACAACAGAGCAACAGTAGCAAAATGCATGTTGCAAGGCTGCTGTCAGCTCCTCATAGCAGAATCCCCCCTTTATTTACTCTTTATCTCCCCGCCTGGTCACAGCCTGTTTTCTTGGAATGGCAGTCTACGTGTGTCCTCCCCACTCGCTCACCTCGCACTCATCCCCTATTCTGGAAAGTCTAGATCTTGCCCACGCTCTGCTGAAACTGCACCCGTGACCTCCTAGCTGTCAAATCCCCCCGAGCACTTTTCAGTCCACATGGAGTGGCTTTTTATATGCAGCAACATGCAGATTTTTAAGAGGAGTTATATTTATATGTTTCCCCCTCTAAAAATTAATGTTTTTAAGCTCCCTTTCTCACTGCGTAAGAAAGAAATCCAATCTCAGCCATTATTGGGGTTTTCTTTCCAGGTCCTGAGTTATGCAAGATTCAAGAGAGGTTTGGACAGCATGGAACACTTGGGGGCGGGGCATTGGTTTGAAGAGCCCAGAGTGACATGCTTCTTTTCCAGCCCATTCGCTTTGCTGGGAGACAAGTGTCCTCCTTCTGTCCTAAGCGGGGCACAGTGGTGGCTTCCTTGACGAGAAAACCCTGTGCCCCCTAGGTGGGCACTGCACCGCCCAGAGATGCAAGGGGCAGAGGCCCCAGGCCTCACTGCTCGAGAGCCTTGGGGCCCAAGGCCTCCGTACCTCTGTAGGGCGCTCTCACCTTGCCAGCTAGTGCCTCCCAACTCTGCAGTCTCCTTGGTGTCTTTCCCTCTGCTCTCAAATAATTCAGCTCTTCTCCGGCTCCCCGAAGGACAAGGGAATCCTTGAGCTCCAAACTCAGACTCCCTGGTCAAGCAAAGAAAAAGTGAATGTATGTCCCACTAACACACACACTTGGGGATTAAAGACTCAGCGGACACCCTGTGGCCCCTGCCTTGCCTGGGCCTCTCTGAAGCAGAGAACAATATCCCCTCCTTGAAAGTCTTTCCTCCTTTGAATTCTGTGAATGTTCTGTCCAAGTTTCCCTTCTTTCTGTCTGATTATTCTTCCTAGTCCTCTTTGCTGTGCCCATCCCTAAACCAATGTTTTTCTTTTCCTTTTTATTCCTATAAGTACTTTGAAAGATTATGTACTCTCCATGTACATTTTTAAGTTGACATCTTAAAAATGTTTTAAGTCTAAATAGTTGTAAAGAATGAATTTTCTAGCATATTAATATCAGTATTTTAAAAATGAAACTTTTTCATTGTTTTAAATGAATCTAATGGAATCTACAAAACATGGCATTTTGTTATAACCCACTATCTTCCATATTTTAAAATATTTGAACAACCTCTTTTTTAACAGTTGGCAATTTGCATGATTTCTTTTTCCCTTTGATATCATATATCCTTTTCTAAGAACTTCACCTTAATATGTTTTTTCTGTTATATCCTTTTATTGATTACTCTCTTACTTCTTCTCTGGAAAAAAAAATACAAATTAAAATTTGCTCTCTTTCCCATAGCCATAAGCCTCTAAATGTTAAAGATCTCTTCTGTGTTGAGTTGTCATTACAATGATTATTGGTACATAATTGATAAAAACAAAAATATTATAAACTTGATAAATAATTATTAAACAGGAAAGTAGATATTTCCCCAACTGTACTGAGGTATAATTTACATCAAAAAATAAATAAAATTCACCCATCTGAAGTGTACATTTTGATGAATTTGGACAATTTTGTTCAGTTATGTAACCAACACCACAATCAAAATCATAACATAACATTTCCGTAACTCCAAAAATTCCCTCTTGCCTCATTGCAAGCAATCTCCAACTCTTATCTGTGACCTCAGGCAGCCACTGAGCTGCTTTCTATCACTAGTTTTGCCTTAAAAAACAAATTTTTACTGGGAATCCCTATGATCTGAAGGTTTGCGTCCCCTCCTCAAGTTCATATGTTGACATCTTAACCCCCAAGGTGATGGCAGTAGGTGATGGGGCCTTCGGAAGGGGATGAGCCCTCCTGAATGGGATTAATGTTCTCATAAAGAGACCCCAGAGAGCTCCCTCACCCCTTCCACCAGGTGAGGACCCAGGGAGAAGGAGCCATCTATGAACCAGAAAGCAAGCTCTCACCAGGCCAGAATCTGCCTGCACCTTGATCCCGGACTTCCAGCCTCCAGAATTAAGAAATAAACGTCTGTTGTTTATAAGCCACCCAGCCTGTGGTATTTGTTACAGCATCCCAAGTGGATTAACCAAGAAATGCGTCTCTTAATTTATGGGACGAGAGGTATTTTCCCCTAGTCATCTGTTGATAAATATTACGTGTCACTAGAATGAGACAGGGTTCAGCATCATTTCTATTCCTGCTTTTCACTTTTACACATGTAAGCTTGGGGACACAGCTGGAGACCACTGGCTGGCAGAGGGTCTGTTATTTAGTCACTAGGGTCATTCAGTTGCTCAGAACCAGCACCCATATCTTCAGTTGCCCCTGTGTCTGACGTCCCAGAGGTTTTTTACCCTCTAGGATAATTCAGCAGGAGCTATGAAGGGTGTGGCTTTCTTTTGGGAAGGGAAAGGAAGGCAAGTGTGCAAGGGGAAGAAAGAAGAAGCTGCCGCCACCAACCTCGACCCCATGCAGGCACGTTCTTAGAACACTGGAGAAAGATTGGAAATGGGCTCCCTTAAACATCCATGCTCAGGCATCCTTAAGAAGCCTTCACCAGGAGACCTGTATCCCAGCTTGAAGACCTCTGCCTTAAATAGCTGGTGCTTGTTTGGTCTCAGTCGCAGGTCATCTGCTCATGTACACTCTCCTTACATAACCTAACCCACACCTTTGCCTTCAACTGCCATAGACAGGCTGGTAACTCCTAAATCTCTTCTCTCCAGCTCAGACCTCTGTCCTGAGTCTAGGAACTGTATATTCAATTCCATTGTCAGTTCAACGTCTCCACCACTCTTCTGACTCAAGTTTGATACATTTTCTTTTATGTACAAACTTACCCAAGCCTAGATTTAGGAAAAAATATTCAGCACCATACATTGAATTTGAAGCCAAAGGTTGGCATTTTTCTATCACTTTACTATTTACAAAGTCCTTTCATCTGTACTCATGTGCATATAGTATAAAGTATGTAAAGTATACATGGGACTCTTAACAGTAAGTGCTTATATTTTACAGATGAGGAAACTAAGACTGTGAGGAAAAGCAAAAATTCCACTGCATTCTGAAAACTAAGAAAGAAATAAAAGATTTATTGTTTGCCTTGGCTTGGTTGGAGAGAAGTCACTTAAATAAAGATACTGCAAATCAGCACAAGCCTGCACATACTAGACGCCAAACTACTGTTCGAATAGATGATACAAAGGAAATTCTTCCATTAGTTTCAGTAAAGAGTAGAATAGATTTACAATCTATGTAAAGGCACTGTATCTCATTTCCTTAGGGAAATATGAAAAAAATGATTGGCTGGGAAATACATTAACTAACCCATAGTACCTAAGACCCAAAACAATTTGATTAGCAACTATCAGCAATTTAAGGTTTGTCCAGCCAGAAACAGGAGGTGAGATGGGTCACTTCCTTGGCTTCCTTCCAACAACTTAATTCCATACAAAGAGAAAAGGTTTTCCCATTCTTTCGTGGACTGTGTTTTCAACATAGTCATTCAATGAGTGTAAATTTCCTGTCCTGAATAAGGTGTTTGTGGATCGTGGGGAAAAACAGTGTCTTAGGCTTTACACATCTTAAACAAGTGTTGTTTATAACAAACCCCTGGCAAAAGGGTATCTTGGGAGTCTGGTATAACCCAAAATAAACAATTTTATATCTTCCTAAAATGATGGTCAAGAAGCGCTCAACTCAGTCGTTAAGAATGTACTTCTTTCCTCTTTTTTTCCCTTAGCTGTTTCCATGTCTTGTCTTTGGATCTTATTAATCATGGCTGAGATCTGTCCTGTTGGTTGTTTCATCTTTACACATAAAGATAACTTTCAGTTTCCTTAGTCATATTTATTACTCTCATTTTCAGCTCCATTGCCTGTACATTTTTGGACTTTGGATACATAACTCTAAGATTTTGCTGGTTGATAAGGAATAAGGCCTACTCTGTTACCATGCATTTTATCTGGCAAAGACCTGGAAAGGTCAAAATGCAACCAGTCAGTAGACAAGGGCTTTGAGTAAAGGAATGCATGCATTCCAGTCCAAACAGTTTAAAGTCATATTTCTTAACTGAAATCTTTGACTTTACTTTTACATTGGAAATGATGGCAGAAGCACAGCTTCCATTTTAAAGGAGACAAGGGGAAACTAAGGGTCTCCAGGACCTGCTAGGTTCAAGTATGCCCAATTCCATCTCTGGACTTAGAGCTGCTTCTGATGTTTCAAGGCCAGCTAGTGGTAGGTCCTTTGGGGAGTGCAAAGCCCACAGGGCTGAGAGAGCTGAGGTCTCCATGTGAAACAAGCTCCACACTAACTTCCCCCTTTCTGGTGTCCTGCCTCTGCCACCATGTCTTCCTGGTCCATTCCTCACTCCATCTTACTCAAACCATAAATGTAAGCCATGTACGACTAATTCCCAACTTTGACTGTAAAATAAGATTGTAGCAATCTCATGGCATCCAAAGTACACAAAATCTGATTCCTTTTAGAGGGAAATGGTAATTAGAAGCCAAGATCTAAGTTCCAATGTGTCCATTGGTCCTGGGGTGACATTGTTTCAAGGCACTTTCAGTGGTGAGAACTGCACATAACAACTCCATCCAAACTTCCACACTAAGAGACAGCCAGACTGCAGTGTGGCTTCAAGCAGCGTAAGCCACATCCCTAGGGTGACCCCAGCCTCTCCTTTATATGCCTGCCTGGGAAGCTTAACAGTGCCAGGGAACTTATTATTTCATCCAGCAAACACCTGAGGTAGACTCCTGACCACCTTTTCTTACAGCGTTCACTAAAAAGGGCTTATAATTATGAATCATTCCCCTGTCCCTTGAGACGTCTATACATACACTACAACTCAGTAGTGTCTTCATGAAGGCCCTGAAAGCCATTCCTTTGAAATGCAATCATCAAGAAGGAAAGGGTCCCTGTCTCCCAATCTCTGTTGGGAGGGTAGGAGCCTACCTTCCATCACACTAGCTACATATACACTGGCCTGATCACACCCACACTGACCAGCCCTTGTAAATTTTCTCTTGAGCACCCTTTACTTGTCTCCTGACTCTTTCACTCTCCTTTTAAAACACTCAGTTACTCTGCAAATCAGAAGGCAGCTCAGCTCTTGTCTCTATTGTTAGCAGTTCATGAATAAAATCTGTTTTCAGAGTCTTAACTAATGTCCCACTTTATCTCTGACAGTGGATAGAGCTGGGAAATGCCCAATTCTAAGCCAGGAGAATAACATCTCTCCATTGCATATTATCGCCCTCCTTCTACACTGAAAGCCTTAGGTTGCCCCATGTAATCAATATATTTACTCATTTGCCATGTCCTACAACACCCAACAGTGTGATGAAACTAAGAGTACTATCCGTCACAAACCAAATACAGGGTTCAAAAGATAAGTAATTCTTATTTCCATATTGTTATGCCATCAATTTGCTAACCACTTAGATTCATTTGTTTCTGTCTGCATTCGACCTTAGGATTTTTAAAAATCCTCTTTGACTTAATTTTTTGAATAATTAAAACATTTACATGGTTCAAAATTCAAAACTGCATAAAAAAGATGCTAAGAGAAGTGTCACTCTCACTCTCTCCCTATTCTTTTCTACTCTGTTCACACCCATGTCATATAGGTAACCATTTTCCTTGTTTCTGGTTTATCTTTCCTGTGATTCTTATGAAAAGAAGCAGATACACAGATATGAGACAGGGACCATGGGTGTAGTCAAAGTATGGTGAGGGCCTCTGAAAAAAAGCAAGGCAGGATAATTACAGTCAGAGCAATGTAACTTCAATGCAAGGAAACCCACTACCAAAACTCAGTGTTAAACATTAAGCTCTAGAGTCATTCTTCAGTAAGATCAGCTAATGTTCCCCAGATAAAGGAAAGTAGCCCATGCTTTTTTTATGCTAATCATTTGTAATCAAGTGTAAGATTCGCCTTAGCATGCTAAAAGGCCCAGGCCTATGTGCTGTCTTTCCTCCTTCAGACCTGATGAGGTGATTTGCAATCTGGGCAATTAATAATGGCAAGCAAGCCCAGCCATAAACAACATAATAAAAGGCAGAAAGGATTCCATCTTAAAGACAAGATTGCATTTTAATACCCAGGAAGTTAAGAAGTAAGATTCTTAACTTACTCTTTAGCAAACAGACAATAGCTCAGCCCACCTTGGGGGCTGGGCAGGCAGTCTTGTTTGATACGCTCCCAGACCAAGAACCAGTATCTCAGGAAAAAAATCATAGCAGTAAATTTCTTGTGTTAAGTTAATTTTAAATATTCAGGGACCACTTAACAAGTCCACACCCCTAAGCCCTTTATCACATTCCCAACCACCTATAAAATCCCTAGACAGAGCATGCCTATGGGCTCTCTTGTCCTCTCCTGGCATGAGCCAGGAGTTCTGTCTTCTGACTTTCTCTCTAAATAAAAGGCTCTCCCTGGCTCTCCTACCTTGGGTGTTTGCTGAGTTCATTCTTCGACTCTGCCAATAAGAACCCCAGCATCAGATACACACACATAAATTCTTATTCCAACCACCACCTTTATTTTAAATAAAATAGTAACATGCTTTAGATGGTCTTTCCACATCGCTTTTTTCACTTAACAATATAGCTTAGAAATTCTTACATATCAGTTCACAGAGATTCTGTCATTCTTGGTTATGGCTGCATAATACTCCATTACTTAGCTATTCCATGACTGATTCAACCAGTCTCTTATGGACAGGAACTTTGGTTGTATTTTTAATATTTTGCTTTTATAAGAAATTCCACAACATATGATTTCATATGTTGCTTTACATTTTGGGGGGTGCTTCCTCAGAATAAATGAATCTAAGCTGGATTTCTGGATCAAAGGGAATGCAGCCCTGCTTTCAAGACATCTAGATATCAACTAGTGAGACACATTTGATGTTGTCTTATTGAATATTGCTAAGTTCTCCTTAGTTGTTGAACTGCTCAGTACTCTTCCAGCTGTGCCTGAAAGTTACTCCTGTAGTCATGCAAACACCGATGTAGAGAGGATACCTGTTGCAGGTGCCAGAGAGTGGATGGTTTATTCTGAAAAGAAAGCCACCCTTTTCATCTTTCCCACCACGAGTCTGCTGTGTTTGCATGTCCAACAGACTGAAATCAGAGTTCATGCAGGAAAGAAAGAGGCCACAAAGAACAGCAAGAGCTTTGCAAGATGGACTGGACATTGAGCTGCCTATAGGAAGAGCCTAGAAACAGAGTGTGGGGGCTCAGAAGTGGGCCATGGTGCTGGTCTCTCCCAGGAGATGGATGAAGACACAACATGAGAATCACAGGCACTGTTGATCAGGGAATCAGGACTAGAGCAGCTACACAGGAATCAAGATACAAAAAACAACACAGCTCCAGCAGCACTGAAGGCAGGCATAAGGGCATGGCCCCTGCTTACCTCATGTGCTCCTTAGCTAGTGTGAGGTTGTAGAGTAGTTTAATCAAAGCCCTCACAAGTAAAGTTTACAGGTTTAACTTTAAACACAATATTGAAGGTAATTATAAACAGCTTCATATTTTTAACCCAAAATTTAGCTAACATTGCTCCAAACTCATAGAAAACCTAAGTGTATCAGTCTTATTGCTGCTGTAGCAAACTACTATAATTTTAGTGGCTTACACAGCACAACTATATTATCTTACAGTCCTGGAGGTTAGAAGTCTGAAATGGGTCTTCCTGGGCTAACGTCAAGGGTGGCAAGGGCTTTTCCAGCTTCTGGAGGCGGCTGCATTTGCTGGCTCATGGCTCTTCTACCTTCAAAACCAGGAATGGCTGATCAGGTCTCTCTGACCTTGACTCTCCTTGTCTCCCAATTACACATCTAAGGACCCTGAGATTATAATGGGTCCACCCAGGTAGCCCAGGATAATCTTGCTTCAAGATCTGTTGATTAGCAACCTTAATTCTATCTGAATTTATTCTCCAGTTTCATGTAAACAAACATACAGGTTCTGGGGATTGGGAGGTGACCATGTTTGTGGTCCATTATTCTGCCTCCCACACCAGGTAATACTGGACTTTCTCATTCCTAACTATGCTCCAACACAGTACATTCAAAATCCTGTAAAAGCCTTGAAAATAAAGTGCATCTCTACTAAAGTTCCCATTAGGACACTGAGAGGGGTTTTAGGCCTTTCACACAGTAAATCCTCTTTAGACATCTCCTCTAATGTTTCTTCCCAGCATTCCTCATAGGAACCACCAAATCTCTCTACTTTCTCTAGTGTTTCTCTCTCTCTCTCTCTCTCTCTCTGCCCATTCCTGCTCTCTTCCATCCATATTTATCCCACATTTAACTCCCTGTGAGAGGCAGGTAGACTGGATGAAGTATTTGCTCCTCCAGATCCAGTCTCAATCCTTTCCTGCCATGCTCTGCACTGAGGAAGGTCAACATTGCCCTCTGGGTCCCAAAGCCTCAGCTCCTGCCTGGAGGCCCTACCTCCAGCTACACCATCCAGATTCTGGTACTCATCATCTTCCCTTGCTCCTTCAGGCCTCAAAGTGGAAACAGCCCTTCACTGTTGCTAGTTCTGGGGGGCTTCACCACCCCTTGTTGGTTTCCTTAAATCTGGGGGCACACTTATAAATAGTTCTTCCATTAAATTCTGCTCAATATCCGTGTCACTATCAAAAACCATGTTTTTCCTGCAGGAATCCTGACCTGCAGGGATATAGTGGGAAAGGGGCCTTGTAAATACTTAGAATTAAACATACACACACACATTTCTGACATGTGCTACAACATGAATGAGCCTTAAAGAAATTATGCTATGTGACATAAACCAGTCACAAAAGGACAAATACTATATGATTCCACTTACATGAGGTACCTGAATAGTCAAAAGCATAGAGACAGAATGCAGAATGGGGTTATCAGGGGCTGGGGGAGAAGGAACTGTGGAGTGAGTTTAAAGGGCTTAAAACAGAGTTTTCATCTGGAAAGATGAAACAATTCAGGAGGTGGATGGTGGTGATACTTGCATAATAATATGAATGTACTTAATGCCACTGAACTGTACACATAAAAATAGTTAAGATAGCAGCTCTTGTGTTGTGTATTTTTTACCACAATAAAAAGAAAAGAAAAAATGAAAACTTTAAATTCCTGACACATACACAATAGGGATCTCAGCCTGAGTTCAGACTATGACCCTGGTCATGTGATGGAACATATGTAGGCAGGTCTGGAAAAATGGTGGGGTGGCCGGAGAGAAGTTTATTTGCAAGAAGGCTGAGAAGTCATTTTAAAGGGAGACCAGGCATTAGAAGTCTGACCCAGAAACAAAGTCTGGCTCATCAGAAACTTAGAATAATTGTCCAATCCAGGCAGGGTGCCCTGTAATACATTTTCACTGTTAACGGTTTTCCTAAAACTTCCTGTAATTACAAATGAATTCTTTAGTGTTGTTTCTCCCATGTGCTGAGAGCTCCATGAGTGGGGAGCTCATGGATGCCAATTAGTCTCCAAATTCTTTCCTATCAATGTCTTGGGCCTTTTGCCATCTCCTCCTGACTTGATACAGATGTTTTTTTATTTTAAAAAGCCAACTCAATCTAGCTATTATCTAATGCTTTCCCATTTGGGCCCTTTCCAATTACCAAAAGAGAAATTATTTCCCTCCTTTTTCCTTCCTTCTTGATCAAGACTGGAACTGGAATCCCCAGTACCCAGGCCTAGGTATAGCCTCCTGGGCACACCACACTAAGTGCAGCCTCCCGGGCCTACCATTCTAAGCAAAATGCTGAGGCTCCTTTCTGCAGAAAGCCCAGGGAGAAAAGGGAGGAAGGGACAAGGGGGGTCTTTGGGAGCACTGAGACGTGCATGGGGAAATTTTCTGGACTGGATTATGGAGGCTTTGTCCTATCTTCTGCCAGAGAGTATTGCATACTCCTCCACGTGATTTCAACACTATTTCTGGCAAAGGCTCCACCTTGTATTTCAATAATCTATCATTGCACATTCTTTTCCGCATGATATTAGCTCCTGTGCCTCGAGCCTGACTCTTCTTGCCCCATCCTTACTAGGGCCGCGCCAGCACAGGAACTCTCTGGACGTGGCAATGAGGAGGAATGAGGCACTGGCCCGCACTACACCGTGGTGCGCTTGAAGACCCTGGGCTAAGTGAACGGGCCAGTTACAGAAAACCAAATACTATATATAGACTAGATATTACATTTACATGAAGTGTCTGGAATAGTAAATCCCAGGGACAGAAGGTAGACTGGTGGTTGGTTGCAAGCGGGTAGGGGGTATGGGAGGGGGAACAGAATGCCTGCTCACGGGCACAGGGTGTATTTTTGGGTGATGAAGATGATCTCAAATTGCTTGTGGCGATGACTACACAACCCTGTGATTTTACAAAGCCCACTGAACTGTGCACTGGAAATGGGTGACTCGTAGAGTATCTCAGTAAATCTGTGACAGCAAAACCAACTCTCAGTGAGGGGAAAGGAGACATCAGTGTAAGAGGAAATGAACAATGAGATTTAGAGAAATTGGAGGGAGGGACAGGTTTTTTAAAAGAAAAGAAAAATACGTTTTTATAAAAAATAGGGCTTTTCACTCAATCCTGAGAAGAGTGCTGTCTCTAAGGTATGTTCTGAAAATAGCAGGAACCAGCAGGAGGGCAAAAAAAAGAGAGAAAGAAAGAAAAAGAAAAGCCTGGCTCAATGCAGCAAAAGTGGAAAACCACGGGCAAAGGTCACACTGGGACCAGACACCAACGTCAGCAGTCAGAACACCAAGAAGCAAAGGGAAAGAAGTGCCTGGAACAAAGCAGCAGGAAAAGAATCTTGAAATAAAAATCAAGTTAGAGGACACAAGAGAGCCCACTTTCTTTCTCCTGGCCTCTTCTTTTTTTCCTTACACCCCCATCACACACCTCTCCCTCAGACTGTGTCACTCTCTGCCTCTCCCTCTCTCCCAATTTATGTCCCTATGCTAACTCTGTTCACAACAGGCTCAAGCAGGGCCCTGACACTTCCAGGCCCCAAAGCGTCCTTCTGGAAACGCTCCTTCCTCAAGGATGGACAGGCCCAGGAAGTCACAGGCGTGTGAACGCAGCGGGGGGGTTAGCTGTGGCCCCGGGGCATGAGCTCCTGCCAAGATCCAGCTCCCTAGAGGCAGTGTCCCTGGTCTGTCCCATGAGGTTATGCATGGAGCCAGGAAGAAACCATCTTCATAAAGCAGCCAGGGAAAGTCCCCTGAAGCCGGGCCAATCCCGCAGCTTCAAGAGAGGACGATTTCTTGAAGCTGGTACCTTCTACTTCCTCTCTCAGAAAACATCTGGCCTGGGCACTAGACCATGAGGCAGGAAGTCCTGAGTGCTATTTTTTAATTGTGACATGCAGTCTGGGGGCAAGCCTCTTAGCCATGGGGCTCACTTTCTGTTCTGCATTCATGCAGCAATTTTTTCTTCTGGGTTGCTCAGGATGGTAGGCAGCATCCTTGCTGGTGTTACGATTCCATCTGACAACTCAGAAGAGACCGTCTCCATGTCACAGAGTGAGTCACTGAGTCGGCCAGGATTAGAACATCTCAATCCCAGACCCAGGTCTTGCCAAACAGGCCCAGTATGATTGTCAGGCTGACATTCTGATAATGCCTTGTAAGGGAGAATGTAAAGCTTCAAGACGTAATATAGTAGTCTACTTGGGCTTTCAAAAAATGTTGTGATGCCTGTTTTATTGTGAGAAATCTAAAGCTTAGAAAGGCTAAGATTCCTAATGTAAACAAATAACAAAAAATAAAAACCCATACCTTTCCTGATCCAAATCGTATAATTCCTCCTCTAAAACATTTATCTAGTCTTCAAATAAAGCAATATACACAGCCACCTCTCCTCAATAAATTATGTATCATGCTTTTTAAGTTCTTTCAATTGTGTATATTTTAACAATTCTTTGTACTGCTTAAAAAGAAAAATCTGACATAAAGCAAGGTGCCCTGGCCTTATAAAGGCTTGAGAGAGTCTGGGGGGCACAGGGATGAAGAAAGACACCTTGTCCACATCTTTTATTTGGTTTGAGATGACAAGTCTCCAAAGCAGAACTGCAGGAACTTGATGCCAAGAATGGGCTGACTTCACTCATGTTTGTTCAGATCTGTGCACGCTGCTCACTTTGGGACTAAATGTGACCTGGCTTTGTAAGTACAACCTACATTTCCAGAACTACACATCCAGTCAGACCCTCTAAGGAATCATGCATATGAAAATTAGCAATTCGACCCCTGGAAGAAGTTTTTAAAAATGATTACCATCAGTCCAACCCTCCCACCTACCTTCCACCCAGTTCAAGAGAGACGTCCAAGAAAGTTCAAGAAATACATAATTAAAGAAATAATTTCCTGTAGTATATACCACCAGGAAGCTTTTATTAAGTATCTAGTTTTTTATGGTTCTGGGCTAAGTACTGTATAAAGATAATTGCAAAGAACTGGTCAGTCTCTTTCTGTAGCTTTTGAAGACTCTACCATGTGACAGCAGACGGCATTTACCTGGACAAACAGGTTCAGGCCACAGCAACAGCAGATGGAAACCTGAAAACCCGACAGTGACTGGGCACTCACACATTCGTTTGGCCCATGTCCGTGGCTGGGGAGCCACGGAAGAGCACATGGGGGTGAGCAGTTCTGGGTTTCCTTTTCCTAGGGATGCTTAGACTCAATTGCAGACACTGCCTGTTGCTCTTGGGAGATACTGAGCCAATCTCCTGGGAGGCAGAGGAGACTGGAGGGAGGAAGTTGGGGGTAAAGAGCTGAGCTGGGGAGGGAGGGAGCCCGGGGCAAGCAGCAAGGGTGTGGCCAGCAGAGAACAGTGACGGAGAGATGGCTGGTGAAGAGGAGACAGCAAGGGGAACACAACAGAGCAGCTGCTGCATCCCCACCCACGCCTGCAGGCCAAGGGATTTTTCAAGCTTTCTGCTGGTTGTGAGTGGAGACCTCAGGTGGAATCTAGAATGTTTGTGGTTGGTGGGCATGGTCTTGGTACAGTTTAAAACATGTGTATTAGCAATCAAAGAGTGAGGGCATGCCAACCCATCCACCCAGAGGGAGTGCCAAGGGCCAGGATCAGACATACCGGAGAGAACACCGCCCTTAGATCTGCTCTGATCATGAGAAGACCTCAGCAAAGCCCAAAGACATCCAGAAGGGGATGGACAGGAACCAGTTTTAGATGACCAGCTGACTATAGTTTAGAATCAGGCCCTGTGAAAGGCATAGGGGTAACCAGTAATACCTAACTTGGCATCACAAAGCCTCAAAAGTAAGAGAATTCTTTCATTAAAAACCATACATTTACTGATTAATAGCTGCAAGCTTTCCAGACCATTTTCGATTGCTGGCAGGACCCCTGGAACCACCACAGTCCAGACACCAAACACTGATACCACACCCAGTACGAGGGGCCAGGACACAGACAGAAGCATCTCCATTTCAACCCCTTCTGATAATACACATCTTTCTGTAATTAATGCTTGTTCATATTTATTAAAAGGAACGTCAAAGCCATCTTAATGAGAAAAAGAAGATGGAGGGTGTGAGGCTAATAAATTTGCTCAACTTCCGCTACTTCTCATGGAAATGTAAATTATAATACACAGTGAGATGCTATGTTTTTACAAAACAGAATGGTAAGAAAAATTTCAGATTGTCCATGGCCAAGGTGGAGAAATGGGCTCTCTCCTACCTACTGGTGGTATGCTAATAACACTTTTGGAGGATGGCAGTTTGGCAGTATTATCTTTATGAAATGTCCATGCCTTTCAGCTTGGAATTTGCTTCCAGGTATTTGTCCCAGTTTCCATCTGTCCTCGAGAATTCATCACAGGTATGCACAAAGAAGCAAAGAATGTTCATTACAGCAGTGTTAAAAATAGAAAAAAAATTGCAACCAACTTAAACAGCCATCATTAGGGAGACCGATTAAATTCTGGCACATCCATGGAATATAATAGAGCAGTCAAAAAAGAACGAAGTAAACTCATATGGAAAAGACCACATAAGGGATCTTATGGAAAGACCTCACAGACATATTGTTCATTGAAAGTCACAAGCTGCAGAACGCTACAGAAAGCATGACTTTCCTTATGTAAATGCAAGCACAAAACCATATATTTCTCTATGTAAATATGATCATGCAAATGCAAAGAAGAAAACCTGGACATATTTATATACCAAGCTGATAATAGTGACTATCTGGGGAAGAAAGTAGGTTGGGCATTGGAGAATTAAGGGGAATTTTTGTCTTTATCTCTATGGAACTCTCTTTTATGATGTGAATATATTCACGTATTACTTATGCAAGTAAAAATGACTTTTAAAAGAAAGGGGAAAAAAACAAGAACACTTGTCTTCAGGAGCTAGACAGAGTGCTTCTTCCCAAGGTGCTAAGCAAGAGAGTGTCCTCAACTCTGTCCTGCCCTCTACCTCCAGAGGTGACTGAATGTCTGACCCAAGAGTCCCACACAGCTCTATTAGCAGGGCAGCCCCTACAATCTATTCCGACGCAGTGTGGGACCCCACACTGCTACTGCACCCCTCAGAATCAGGGCTACATGGCCCTGAGGACAATCACCATGGGAACTAACTTAGGAACCTCATCATAACGTGACTGATTACCTGCGGCTCCAAAACAACGTCAGGTCATTTCTCTTGACCCCCCTGTCCAGGGCAGCTTCATTTCACACAGAATTCAAAGGACCTCATCATCATGCTATGCGACCCTAGTGAGTCTGAGGTAGCTATGGATTTAAATCAGGGATGCTGGAACCATTTGAACTTACTGAACTGGCATTTTAACAAGTCGCCCACGAGGGAGTTGGGGAGAGACAAAGTTGACAGAATCTGGCATCTCTCCAGCCTAAAAACCGATAGACACAGAGAGTGACACAGGGTAGGACTGAAGCACAGACAGAGAAGCAGCGCTGCAAACAACCCGACACAGGGGCTGGGGAGAGGATGACCCTGGAAATTAAAAAAACAAAACAAAAACTACTACACATCAGACTGACCAGTACCATTTTCCTCAGGATAGTCAGTCGCCTTCATACTTCACTCTTGTACTTTTTTTTTCCACATGAGAAGTTAAAATGGTAAAGCATGAATGTGCCTTTCATCCTCAGAGAATGGTTGGCATCAAATATTAACCACAAAAGCTTTTGTTTTCTTTAGGGAGGAACAGAACAATATTTTTCAGCTCAACACCACTAACATGAACATTTACAAACTATTTTGCTGGCAAGATTACAATCACAGATGCACTGAGCCAATGCATCGCGTTGCCGTCCTCATTAATTTAATGAATTGTGACTTCACATGGAGGTTCACAGTCAAAGACTCTATTGAAATTATTATGAGAGATATAATCATATTTTGAATCTGAGGTCTTATTGTAACAACTAGAAAAAGATTCTTCTGTATACAGAATGCACCTACTAACCCACTACTGTAGGATCTTGGTAAATGAAATAAAATCCAACTGAAATTCTGTTGTTCCAGCTTTTCAGTCTAGGTGATAAGTGTGTGTACATATATATATATATATAGTGACATACTATATTTTACATGTTTCTATGTTTGAAATTTTTCATAAAATCTTATGAAAAAAATGGAAAAACTCCCATTTCTTTCAAAATC
Source organism: Smutsia gigantea (assembly GCA_032199065.1). Taxonomy (NCBI): domain Eukaryota; kingdom Metazoa; phylum Chordata; class Mammalia; order Pholidota; family Manidae; genus Smutsia; species Smutsia gigantea. Next base: position 628,227 of record JAVSCE010014922.1, read on the forward strand.
TCCTTCAGATTACCCTTTACTAGCACCTTGTTCAGACCTTTACTGGCTTATGGGTAGCGACGTCACAGCAGGTTTCTCTGACCTTCTCTGGTGGAACTTTGCAGGTCAGCCCAGGCCTAGTGGCAACCTGACTCTCCTAATATAAGCTTTTACCTGGCCGCCCCCACCTCCTCAACGGCTCACCACAAAACATCAAAACTCCTCTGCCCAGCTTCCCCAGTTCTCAGCACCCAGCCCCACCCTTCTGTTCCGTCCTAGCTCCCCATGATGCATGGACTGCTCTTCCCACCAGCACTGTTTTCTCTGCTGGGTCTCTGCTCACAGAGCATCCTGCCAGGAGTGTACTTCCTCTGGCCTCCAACCCCCTAAACTTGAGCTCTTCAAGTCCCATCCTAGGTCTTGCTTCCCCCATTCATTCCCAGTCGTTAGCACCTGAAGTCTGAGCCGTGAACACCCACAAAGAGGACACACCTGCCACCCGGACACAAATGTAGCATTTCTGTAAGCAATAAAATTGCCACCTCAGTGATTCTCTCTCAGCTACTTAAAAACCAGGAAACAAAAGGAACAAGCGTCAACTAATAGATGTTGATAGGTAACTTATTTATCAATTTCAGTGTAACCATGCTTCTAAAGGTATACAAATGCACTAAGAATATATGACCATGTCATGTGTTTGCTCGACATATTTACTGACTTATCTACCATAAGAAGGCAGGTTTCTAGGCAATTAAGTTACATCAATCAATAAAACGGATAAGCCCCCATAGAACATATATTCCAGTGGGGGGAGCAAACATAACTAATGTACAAAATGGAGACCAGAAGAACTGATGGTTTATTCATCTCAAAGCCAGCAGACTCAAGACCAAGGAAGAGTCAATGTTTTTGTCTGAGCTGGAAGGCAGGAGAAAAGCCAAGGCCCCAGTCCAGAGGTGGTCAGGCAGAAGTCTCCCTGCTTGGAGGAGGACGGTCTTTTGTTCTGATCAGGCCTTGAACTGACAGGACGATGTCCGTTCATTAAGAAGGGCTATCTGCTTTACTCAGCCTACCAATTTACATGTTAATCTCATCCAAAAAGACCCTCACAGAAACACCCAGGATAACGTTTCACCAAATATCTGGGCACTCTGTGGCCCAATCAAGTTGACAACATACAATTAACCATCACAGAAATGGTGAAGAATGAGGCTGGAATGTTAGCTGTGGGCAGATGTACAAAGACTTTGTAAGCAATGACACGAGTTTCAACCTTTACTTTAAAAGTAATGGGTAGCTATCAAAGCCTTCAAGAAAGGGAAAAAAATACTCTGATTAGTATTGGGAAGAGAGAACTGTGTGGAGAAGAGATAGGTGAGCAAATGCAAGGGAAGCAGCACAGAGGAAATGACATTTCAGTTAGGTCTTGAAGACTGAGTAGGAGTTAGTTATTTGGAGAGGACCAAAGGGCATTTCAACTGAAAGGAATGCCATCGGCAAAAGGATCTAAGGAATAAAGATGAGAAGTTGGTGACTAAATCATCATGACTAGAGAATAGGAAATGTAAATACACAAACACACATACACACACAGCAGACCCTTGAACAAAGAGGGAGTTGGAGGCTCATCCGCCTGCAAAGTCAAAAATCTGAGTATAACTTATGACTCCCCCCCAAACTTAACTACTAATAGCCTATACTATTGGCCAGAAAGCTTACTGATAACATAAAGTCAATTAACACATATTTTGTATATGTATTATAAACTGTATTTTTACAGTAAAGTAAGTTAGAGAAAAGAAAATGTTTTTCAAATTGTTTCAGATATCCAAAAATTTTTCCATTATATTTGTTGGAAAAAATATGCATACAAATGGGCCCACACAGTTCAATCCCATGTTGTTCAAGGGTCGTCAGTATAAAATGAAGCTAGCAAGGGGTTTGGGGGCAAATCACAGAGAGTCTTGAGTAACAGGGTAAGAAATCCACAACTTTATTCTGTAGCTAATGAGATGGGGATTTTTGAGCAGGTGAGTGACACAATCATATCTGTTTTAGAAAGAGGACTGTTGACGGCAGTGGGCTGGCAGCTGGAGAGAAGACTGATAGAACAGAGCGCAACTGGTAGGGGACCAAGAAGCCATTCAGGATTGAAAGGGGAAGAGGCCCTGTAGGAGACAGAGGAGGAGACAAATTCAGGAGACTTACTGAGGTCAACAGAACCTGGCAGCTGATCAGCCATGGAGAGTGAGGAAGGGGAAGGAGCAAAATATAAGTCTGCATTTCTAGCCTGAGTGATCACGTGGAGAGTGACGCCCTTGACCATGACAGGGGATTCAGGAAGAAGAGGGAAAGTCTAGGTTTATTTTAGGGAGGGGTGGGGAAAGAGGGAGGAGAGAGAAGATACAAAAGGTCAAATTGAATGTGTTGAACTGGAGGTGTCCAAAGCATTTGCAGGTAAGATGTCCAGCGGAAAATTAAGATTTATGAGTCTCAGACCCAGGAGAGAGGCTGTGGTTGGAAATACAGACAGGAATCTTAATTGTTGTCAATCGTTCAGATTTCAAAATTAAGTAAAATTTCTCAAAAAAAAAAAAAAAGGCAGTTTACATGATTAACTTTTTTATTTGTTAAATATTACCACCTACTGTCACCGTCACTTCATAAAAGACTTGCCATTGTAATTCCCACAAAGTAGAAAAGCCATCATCTCAGAATAAAAGAGGATCTTTTAAATTGAATAGATTTAGCCTTATGAAAACCCCCCCTCCATCATCCTCATTTTTCTCACTTGGCTGCAAACCTATGAAACTGTCTGGTTTGCATTTGCCCAGCATGGGCTTGAGACACGAGGATAGCCAAAAGTGTGAGATTTGACAGGAACGCCTTGGAAGAATATTTAGAACTTAAAAGGGAGAAGGGAAAATGGAAGAGAATGAAACCTTAGGAAATCAACACGCAGGTGAGGAGGTCATCAGAGAGGCAGAGCAGTTAGGAAAAACTCAGCCAAAAAAAAAAAAAAGCATTAAAAAAATAGGAATAAGAATTATCCTCCCACCTTTCAACTGTAATCTGATAGGCTCTCTTACTCTTTCATCCCTGCTTCTGTAGAGAAAGGATTTTGATAAGTGCACCATAAAGAAAGTCATGCACCCCTAGTGGCCAGGAGGAAGATTAGCATGAAAGGTGCAAACTAGAACACTGTCAGCAAACTATGGCCCACGAGCCAAATCTGTTCTGCCCACTGCCTGTTTTTGAATAACATATGGGCCAAGAATGCTTTTTACACTTTTTAAATGGGTTTTTAAAAAGAAAAATTTTAAAGTATACTATTTTGTGCCATGTGAAAATTACTTAAAATTCGAATTTCAGTGTCCATAAATGGTTTTGTTGGATCATAGTTCTTTACATGATGTCAGGTGCTGCTTTCATGCAACATGACAGTGCTGCACAGTTGTGAAAAAGACTGTGTTCTACAAGGTCTGACCTTTTTACTATTGAGTCTACAGTGATCTGAATGTTTGTGGCCCTCCAAAATTCCTATGTTGACACATAATGCTGGGTGTGATAGCATTAAGAGGTGTGGCCTCAGGGAAGTGCTGAGGTCATGAGGGTGTAGCCCTCATGAATCGGATTAGTGCCCTTATAAAAGAAACCCTACAGAGTTGTTAGCTGCTTCTGCCATATGAGGACACAGCTAGAAGGGGCTAATTAGGTCCTTACCAAACACTGAGTCTGCCAATGCTTTGATCTTGGGCTTTCCAGTCACCCATAAGAAATAAATGTCTGCTGTTTATAAGCCTCCTTGTCTGTGGTATTTTTTTTATAGCAGCCTGAACAGGTAAGACATGGCATTTTATAGGGGAAAAAATGCAGGCCCTTAATCTAGAAGTTAGAGGACAGGGTGGGCAGGTTGGACACCCAGGAAAGGAGCAGTCAGGAAGAGCTGCAGGAGGTGATCTCTTCACACCTTCATCAGGACTGACTGCATCAGGGGAAGGACCTTCTGGTGCAGTATGTAACCCCATACAATGCCTTGTGTTCAGAGGGCCAGGGAGGGGAAAAGGCCAACCAAACGCACTGTGGATTAGTGTCTGCACATTACACATAGTTTTACATTTGGATTGTTACTGTTGTTTTATTTTATACCTGTGTGTTTTTATATTAACTTTAAAAATGTTCCTTTACATAAAATCTATTCTACTTTTAGAGCATGACTTCTCTCCCTGACCCTAGGTACTGAGCATTAGGGCAGAATGACATTTTCCTATAACGCTGGCTCATTATTTTGCTTCTGGAATTGCAAATCCAAGGATCAAATGGCACAGTCTGAATACATCAAGGAGGGGAGGGAATCCCACCAGAGGTGCCCTGAAACAAAGGAAACAAATAACTTCAAAATCACATCATGCAATCTGGACCAGTTACAGGACAGATGGGACTAGGAATTGTTTGATTCTATCAGCAGAACAGAGGAAGGAAATGTTTTAAAATGAGATTATGTTATTTTCCCCAGTTCTTATTATGAAACCTTCCTGAAATGAACTTTAAATATTGGCAGCCCCTTTCATGGGGATGAATGGGATCCAGCCGGCAGGAGCGCTGCGGGGAAGTGGTTCCATTATGAAAAACGTGGAGAGGCAGAGGTTGAGATGAATAGCGGATCCCTGTTGAGTATTTGGCTGGGTGAAAAATCAGGCTCTACAACACAGCTGCGTGGGTTTGGAAGGGATGGGTGTCTTTGAGAAAACTGTCTCACAGAAATGTTCATTAAGGGATCCTTTTCCAAAAGATATCAATTGTAATGAATAAAAAGTCTTCTGCATTCTTTGCCCTCAAAGAATGATTGACAACTAGCTATTGTATTGAGAAGAAAAAATATCCTGGAAGGTATGAAAATCTCCCCCAAATAAATTCATGCAGTAATTCTTTATAATGCTAGGTTTTCTATATAAGATTTTCCGAAGAACATTGTGTGCATCATTCAGCTCCAAACCCCACTGAATAATAAAAAAGGACATTTTGCTAATGTTCTCTAATCAATGACTGTCCAGGCAGGAGGATGGGGACCAGCCAGGGATTTGTTACCTTGTCTCCTTTGTTGGGGTGTCCTCCCACAAACACCTCTAAATGTCAGAGTTTCTCAATACCCTCAGAGGACCGAAGCCCACATCCAACGGCTTACCTGGCACACCACAAAGAAGTCATGGAATATCTGAGCTTTAACCACCATCCCCTTCCTCCTCCCAGGCTTTACCAACTCTGTAAAGAGCACCTATATCTGTCTACTTGTCAAGTGAGAACTTAGGATTCATGCCCATTTCCCCTATTCCCATCACTGAGCCCCAGACTATTCTGTACAGAATTAAAAAGAATGACTTCTTCAAGTGTAAACAAGACCGTATCATTGCCCTGCTTATATCCTGCAGTGACTTCCCACTGTACTTAGAATACAGTTCAAACTCTGTCCCTCAGCCTACAAAGCCTGCACGATCTGGTCTGGAGATTTCTCGAGCCTTTTCTCACTCCTGGCTTCCTCAGTCGCAGTGTTACTGGAACACTCTGGTTCCTTCCCACTCTGAGCTTCTGTGTTCTCTCTTCCCTGCACCTGTACAGCTCACCCCACACACTTCAGAGGCACCACTTCTGAGACAGACTGTCCTAGTCTCCTTTTCCCTCTTCATTATCAGGGTTTGGGGCTAAGCTGACAGTCACTAGTGGAGTTCAGTGTGCCCTTTTTCTCTTTCTACTTTCGGAGCCCTTGAGAAATCGACAAAGATGCCAGGCCAATGGAGACCAAAATATCACCATCATTACTGACAAAATTGATCTTGGGGAATATGGCTTATAATACCTGCTGACAAGTGACTTTCTAATACCAACCCTCGGTTCAAGCAGACCTACCCCACCACCTTGCCATGTGGAGTCCTTGTCCCTGGAGATTAGCAGCACAGAGAGAGCCCAGCAGACCTGCACTCCCTGTAGGTGGGCTGGCTCTCCAAGAAGAGGAGAGGACATATCTGGACTCTGTCAACCCAGTGTCTCTTTCCAAAAGTAAGAATTCCTCTTCCTCTAGGCAGTGGTGTGGTAGAGAGCAGGAGTGTTATGCTAGTGAAGCATCCTCTACATAGAAGGAAACACCAGAGCTGAGAAGCATTCCCCATTGTGCCTCCCATCCCCAAATTCACCTCTGAAATGGCCACTCCAGCTCCCCTCCAGAGGGCCTACATCTGGCTCCCTGGTGCCCTTCCCCTGCAGTGGTCCATTCACATGCCTGTCCTCCCATCATCTGTGACCCTGCTGAGTGCAGAAACCAGGCAGAACAAAGAATGGAGGGAAGAAATGTCATGTATAACTTGGAAGAGCTTTCCTGCCATATCCCACAGGTTAAGGGATGATGTATGTTGGGAATGGAACCCCAGGTAGGATGGGGCTTTCAACAAAATGAGAGCCCATGGCAGAAGACAAGGGCAGGCTGGCCCATGCATGGAGGACCATTCCTAGAGAGCTCTGTCTGTCTCTCCAGTCTCAGCTCAAGGGTATAAAATGGAGAGAAGTTCTGTCCTCCTTACACAGGGCTTTGTGAGACTTTTCCTTTTACATTCCGAAGACAGAAAATGTACCCGTCAGAGACTGCCCAGGACTCCGAGGTTAAATGGTCCAATCCATGTCACAGTGGCTTTGCCTTCCTGGTGACAGAATGGGCCCTCAGACATTGAACTGGCCTTGTTTTAAAAACCAGTGCAGCTACATTTGAAGTATCTCTCTTCCAGAGAGATTTTAGCCCCCTATATGGGGTATAGTCCATCTGTGGTGCTAATTGAGAAGGTGGTGAAATCACCACTGATAATCTACAACCCGTCTCACTCTGGACTGTCTTACCACAGTAATTACATTCTTTGCAAAGGGTAATATTTAGACCTGAAATACTGTAGAGAATGAGGAAGAATGACTTACATGTAGGGCAAGCGGCCCACAGGGAGGTCTAACAGCAAGAAACAGAGTTATTAATATGTCAGTCACCACCCAGATGGAGCAAGTGTTGTTTCCAGAACAAAGCAAAGCGTGGCCTGGCCCCTTCCTCTGGGGATCCTTGGGGCCAGGGGACTAATCAGGGAGGTGGTGCTATTCTTTGCTACCGAGAAAGCCTGAAGCCCCCTATAGAGCTGGGTCTGCCCATATAGATCTGCATACAGATCTACACGTGTGAATCTGTACGGTCAGCCCTTGAAGAACCCACCAGCTCACTGTGGCCTGTGCACAACTTCTCATCATGCAGTGCTCTTCGGGGGCTTCCTCCCTCCAGAGGCCTTGGCTTTTCTACTAACCTTCTGCAACTGTACACAACTGTCCAACTGAGGAAGGGATGGGTGTCCAGTGGGCCTGACCTGAGCCCACCCCCTTGGCAGGTATAGCTCTGCCTCTAAAACAAAATTCCAATGATATATTCACTTCACCCTGAGAACTGAGAAGGTCTTTCCCCTGCTAGTCATCAGACATTTCTGAGTCCTTCCTCTGCCGGTCTATATGATGAAGGCTTTCTGGAGGAGTGGATCATTGAGCCCAGGCCTAAAGGATAAACTGGGTCAGGAAAGTATTAGAGGGATGGGTCGGGGTGGCAGGGAGATGGCATTCAGAGTGAACAGCATGTGCAAAGGTAAAGCAGGGGCAAAACTGGGGGCGCCTGTCATGCAGACTGCGAAGGCAGGGGAGGCGTGGGCAGGCCCTGCTCCAGAGCTCAGCCTGTGTCCTGCAGGCAGCCGGAGTGACAGGTCAGATCCACACTGCAGCCGGGTCCGCAGGACCCATGGGGAAGACGGATCTGTAGAAGCCATGACAGGTGGCACAGAGGCCGGTGGGCAGGCTGTCACTGCCCCAGGGAGGCCTTACAAAGTGAAGGCTTCAGGCTGATTCACAAATGCTCCAGAATGGCATAGGCAGTGGCCTGGGAGATTAAAAGCCTCCTTGGGAGTGAGTGAGGGCCCACCCAGGGAAGGGAACCAGGTGGGCTGGTGGCCGCATCTGTGGGTGCTGACACAGGGCAGGGTGACTGGCCATGTAAGGGTATGACACACAAAGCAGGTAGACTCCTGCCTCCATGATATCTGCTGACGTTCTTGAAAGTCAAATTTGCTAAAGGTGATGTAAAGGAGAAAGGACCCACTTCTGGGCGTATGCACAAAAGCACTGAAAGAAGGGATCTGAACAGGAAATTATCTGTGCACGTGTTCACGGCAGCAGTATTTACAGCAGCCAGGAGATGCAAGCAACCCAAGTGTCCCCCACAGATGAACGGATAAACAAAAACATACCACATCATACGGAATATAGCATCAGAGCACATTGCCACTCAGCCTTTAAAAGGAACTTCTAATGCTACGACATGGATGAGCCTTGAGGACATTGTGCTAAGTGAAATAAGCCAACCACACAAGGACAAATACCATGTGACCCACCGGCGGGAGGCACTGGTGGTAGTCAAACTCACAGAGACAGAAGCAGAACAGCGGGTGCCAGGGGCAGGGGGGCAGGGAGCGGGGCGTACAGCTTAATGGGCCCGGGGTTTCAGTTTGGGAAGATCTGGGGAAGGACGGTGGAGATGGTTGCTCATTGTGAATGTACTGAAAGCCACTTATCTATATATTTTAAAAGAGTAAAAATGGTAAAGTTTACATTAAATATATTTCACCCTAATTTTTCTAGAAAGAGAAGAAGGAAAACTGGGTTGGCATTCCTTGAGTACCTAGTACGCATCAGCCTGGTCCAACTGCTGTAGGTGCTTCAGTTTTTTTTACCCCCACAAAATCCCCAGGGTTCTGTGCAAGGCGGCCAGCAGCCTCACGGGTCCGGTGTCCAGGAACCACACTCCGTTCTGGACTTCAGGCCTGGCCCTCTCTGGGAGGAGCAAATGCGGCATTGCCTAAGCCTTGTCCCCAGGCACTGATCTAAATACCTGCCCCACCTGCCAGTGCTTCCCCGGAGGGGTCCCCCAGCTGGCTGCAAGCCCTGTGTCAGCGGACCGACCAGGAAGAGTTCGCCACTCAGCCTCCCAGGCGCCCCCGCCCCTGTCTCGCAGAGAGAAACGGTCCTGTGTGACGGGGCTCACGTGTGAGGCGGGGATGAGGAAAGAAGGACGTGGCCCCCTCAGGTGCTGGGCAGCCTGCTGGGTAGGGGCCTCCTGACACCCTTGGTGGGACCTGAAAGATAGTCAAGGCCCAGACACAGAATCCTTCTCAGCACAGCCCCCTAGGGAACATTCTGGGCCCAGCGGGCACACAAACTGAACGTGCCCTGCCCTTCCTTGTTATTTGTCTAGCCTGACCTTGGCTTTTGTTTTAGCTTCTCTTCAAAAGGCTGCCTGGGCTCCATGCCCCACCCTATGCCCAATCCAGGCAACGGAGATGCTATACCCAGCCTGCTTCCCGGGGAAGGCACCGAGCAGATCTCTACCTCCCAAAAAGGCCCAACGCTGCAAAATTAAACCCGCCCAGTCCCATCTCTGCTTTCCAGAGTTTGCTCGCCAGCACATAGCTCCCCTTCCTCTCTGCCCCATAACCCTTAAGCCAGGTAAAACATTACCTTTGATGTGATGTTGCTTTTAGAATCTCTGCTCCCACCACAGAGGGCTATACTGGTGTACTTCAGAGTCTGATCTAAGCTTCTTTCTTTGTTGGTGGGATAACACCAGTGTAAGCCTCTTGCACGCCCCTACTCTGGCTTGTAAAACAAAGGACGGGAGACCTGTTCGGTCTCCCGCAGACCCCCAACCCCATACACCATTCTAGCTCTCCCACACATGAGTGCACCCACAGACACATGTTTGGAATAAGAAGGAATAGAATCTGCCTTTTAGATCCTAGGCCTGCTTGAGCACGGAGACAATCACACCCTTGCAGGCCACCTGCCCTACTCCGGCACACTCGGCCACTTGAGGGCTGCCAGCTGCAGGAGGGCTTGGCTGAGGCCCGGGGCGGCCCTGCCCTGGCCACCTGCACAAGTGGCTTTCAAACCAGATCTGCAGGCCTAGTGTCCTTTGTTCTTTCTGGCACCGGAGGCCGGTTTTAAGCCAGGGCTCTGGTGGTTCCCTCTTGCAGGAGAGAGAAGAAAGCCACATTTCATTTAAATGAACCAGCTGCCTCACACCTTAAAACCACAGCTCACCTATGAGTCACTGCTTCCTCCCTGCTGAGCCCCCGCTGCCCTCAGGTCCTGATAGATCTAGAAGCTGAGAACTGTGGGCTCAGAGAACCTGGAAGCAAAGTGGACAGAAGACGCTGCTCAGTCCCTGCCTCTGGGCGGGATGCACCCAAAAGCCATCCGGGCAGTGGGGCCTTGTTTTAAGGTTGACTTTTAAAAGATCTCTGGGATGGGGCTGTGAACAAAACTTGTTTCGTTTGTTACGGGCTGGAAACAAAGGGGCCACTCTACCTGTTCTCCCTGTACCAGTGGCTTTAACAAGCACCTCAAACTTAATTATCTTTTGCCAGTTGGACTGGTTGAGGAAATGGATGGCTTCCCTGGGAGCTGGGTGACTGCCAACCCCAGGTTCTTGGGACTGTCCCTGACTGTCTTGGTCCAGCTTCTAATGCACCATATCTGTTATGTGAGTCACAGTTCAATTCATCTTACCAACCAAAAAGATGCATCACAAATTTCCTTTTGGTCACTTCTCTAGTGAATTTTAGACATTAATAACTTGTCAGAAATCCAATTTTCATACATACTTTTTCAGACCCCCCTATTGTGTAGAGCAAGATATCCTTGGATTCTGAGGCTACCTGCCTGAGTTTGGAAAACACCAAATGCTTTTGTAATTCTAGATAACAATAAGAGCTCATTTGTCATGAAAGAACATGAAATATAAACACCAGCTCATCAAAGGACTGCAAACATCTTAAAAATACAATCCAGGGGCCAAACATGATAACAAACCCAACTCACAGGAGAAGTCTTTGGTCATAAGGCAGGAAGCCAGTGGCGGCCGTGCCCAGGTTCCTCGTTTGTAACCGGACAGGCTGGAGAGGCAGGGCTGGGCCCGAGCCCACCATGGCGTTGATCTGATGTCTAAAGTGAAGCTTAGGTTTGGCACGGGCTTAGGAAGAGGGGTCTAGGGCCCTCACGGACCCCTCTCCCAGGGGGCCCCCTTTCCCGCATCTGGGAAAAAGCCAGACCTGCCCAAAGCCAAACTGCCAAGTAGATAAAATGAATCGTCAGCTTCCTCAGCCTGTCTGTGCCTTTCCTTCTCCCTGCAGGCCCAGCCCAGCCCTGTGTTCTCCCAGAGCTTAGGCTGTAAGGAAAAACAGCTCATCTTTGGCAGCTGTTACTTCTCTGAGCAGCATCTGCATTCTTGACAAAACCTTAAAGAAAAGCATGATGGTTAATTTTATGTATCAACTGGACTGGGCCAAGGACCAGGGACCAAGCACCAAGGGCCAGAGAGTTCGTAAAATATTATTTCTGCATGAGTCTGTGAGGGTGTTTCTGGAAGAGATTAGCATTTAAATGGCTAGACTGAGTAGAGAAGCCCTCCTGTTGTGGGTGGGTTCATCCAATCCACCAAAGACCCTAACAGGACAAAGAGCGGGAGGAAAGGTGAGTCTGCTCCCGGCTTGACTTGGCGCGTCTGTCTTCTCCGGCTCTGACCGGCATCGTACGTGTCATGTCCTTCAGACTTGGGCCGGGACTGACATCATAGGCCCCCTGGTTCCTGCGCCTTGAGACTTGGACTCAGACTTTCACCACTGGCTTCCCCGGTTCTCAGGCCTTCAGGCTTGGATTAGAACCACACCACTGGTTTCCCTGGGCCTCCAGTTTACAGCTGGCAGATTGTGGGACTTCTCAGCCTCCATGACTATGCGAGCTAATCCCTTATAACAAATCTCCATCTGTCTGTCCGTCTATCTATCATCTACCTACCCTCTTGGTTCTGTTTCTCTAGAGAAGCCTGACTAATACAAAAAGGAACATGGTCTAACCTGAATGCCAGATGACAAAAGGAAGGGGAGCTGTGGGGAGCTGAGAGGGAGGGAGAAGCGCCGCAGGGACACGAGGCCACGCCAGGTACTCTGGGGTCTACCAGCTGTTCAGGTGATGCCTTCTGTTTAGACACCTTCATCAGCTACTCAACCAGGGAACAAGGGTGACCCAACGGCTGCTGGCACTTTCTGAGGCGGCCTCAATAGTGCTCTTGTTGGGGCCGGAGGCTCTGACTGCAAAGAGTGGGCCTTACCTACCGAAGGGCTTCATATGCAGGGTTGAGGGAAGAATCTGAGGGCAGAAAATGGCATCACAGGAGTCAGACTGGCCCCAACGTGGCCCCTCCTTGACACCCAGGAAGAAATGCCGGCATGCCAGGCTTGGGCCATGTAAACACGCAAGAGGCTCACTTGGTGACCTCATTATTGTCACTGCACAGAGAACCAGTTACACCTGCTGCTGTCCACAGCCTGCTGACACTGGGCTCGGATGCCAGGCCCAGAGAAAACCTCAGCGAGACGCAGTTCCTGGGCAGAAAGGCCTCCCTGCACAGCCACATCAAGAGCTTAGAAGTATGTGTTTGTGGGTGAGGAAGTAAGACTCTCTGCATCCATCAAGGATAGATGAGCCAGGACTCCCGCTGGGATGAACAGCCCTTCCCTGCGCTCCTCTAGCACTGCCCGCAAAGCCATTCCCAAAGCTAACAAGCACTTGGAGCCTGGACCACAGCCCGGGGTTGGTTCCCCCTGAAGGCAGGGAGGCTGGTCTTCTGTCATCAGGCTTCCAGCATGGACGGGGCGGAATGGTGTCCTGGGCAAAGGGGGCATCTAAGCGCTGTTAGCAGCCAGCACGCCTGTTAGAGTGGTCTGCAGGGGCCACCTGCGCCCATTCTAGCATGAAACATTTTGGGCATTTGAATTTACTTCTATTCCTGTGATTAGGTGTTTTCCAGACAGGTATCTTCATCCACCGTTTGTATGGATGTTCCTTCCTTCCTTCGCTTCCTTTACTACTTTTGCATGTTTGCTGTCTCACCCTTCTGTTTCTCTCCCTTAGAGTAAGGTTGAATGCTCTAGGACATGCTTCACTCCTCATCTGATCACTTTTATGTCTCCCCTTCTGAGCTACTGTTTGCCAATGGGCATCCTGCCATCATAGTGACTTTTCAGTACCTGGTGACTTGGCAGGACAGGACAGGAGAGCTTCTGCGGGGTTTGCACAGCCTTTGCTGGCAAAGCTGCATCCTGCCTTCTCCTCTGAGACCATGTGAAACGCCCCATTCCAGATTTTACTCTGCCTTATTAAAAGTGTTCTAACTACTGTATGGATCCCTCAGGATTTCTGGTCATCCCTGCAAATTTTGTGGAGCTCTGGAAAAGGGCTAACATTCTGAAAGTCGAGGTTTAAGACCTCTTATCCATGCAATTTGTCCATCAATATTGTCTAGCCTGCTTCATTCACTAGAGAGAATTCTAGGCATTTTATTGGTTAACCTTCTTTTTTCTACCCTGCTTTGAGGGCAGGCGGAGAGTGGAGGGCCGGTGAAGGTGGAGTTAGGAGCTCCTCTGGATATCATGTTTCTCTCCTTGGTGACCACTTTTCAAAGCTTACAGTGTGGGATTGTATTCTTTTCCATGTTTGACTGCTGACAGTGCTTTGTTGTTTTGGGTTTGTTTTTTTTTGCTGGACATGACCATGTTCTGTTGATTGCATTAGAAAACCTCCAGCCAATGGAATGACCATATTCAGCATGTTAAAGGGAAAGTGGGGCCTACATTAGCAAAACCCCCTCTGTGTGCCCTGATGTCCACTGTGGCTGACCCAGGGCCACTGTCACCCTGCCACCCAAAGAGCTGCAATGGGGCCAGGGTGGCCGGAGAGGCCATTTCCTCAGGATTACCACCTTATAATTTGGTAGTCTTTTAAAAACATTCTTTCAAAAATCTGTACCCTCTAAAATTTAGTGTCCTGTGGCAAAGCACAGCCTCCCGCTCCTGGTTTGGGTTTCCTGCTGTCCAAGGAAGGCTCTTGGTTGACCATGTGCCCTCGGGTCAGTCCAGCCTCTCCAGGCACCAGACTCCCCATCTTGGACGTCACCACATGGCTCTCTGCCTTACACTTACATGGTGTGTGAGGGGAGCGTAGCTGCAGGGAAAGCCGAGGAAACCTTGCCAGACAAGGGAGAAGATCAGGGCGCCCAGAGCCAAGGGTGGCCATGATCTTGGAGCAAGAGAAGGAATCCGGCAGAAAGCAGAGCTTCTACATGGCAAACCCACCCACATATCTGCCAGCGATGTTAGGGATTCCTGGCCACACATGTTCCTGTAACCTGGCTCTGCCCGTGTGAGCTGTAGGGTCCAGGGTTTGCACAGAGAGAGCAGGGGGTGGCCTCGGGGGAGGGCCACAGCATGCCACCAGATCCCCCTGCCCCATCTCTGGCTTAGATGATAATAACTGCTTTATTTTAAGCATTAGAATTCCTGCATTGTAATAATGTTTGAGAAGTGGTCACAAACAGATTTGGGGAATCTCCACTTTCAAAGGCAGCTCCCCGAATAGATGTCTCCGGGCAGGAGCAGCCCTGTGTGACCAGTAGAAAGTGCCCCTATCAGCATGCAAATACAGTCACATCCTTCTCATCCTCAGTGCATGAGGGCTGATTTTTTTTTTGGTATCATTAATGTACAATTACATGAACAACATTATGGTTACTAGACTCCCCATCATCAGGTCCCCCCACTTACCCCATTACAGTCACTGTCCATCAGCGTAGTGAGATGCTATAGAATCACTACTTGTCTTCTCTGAGTTGTACAGCCCTTCCCGTACCCCCCCAACATTACATTTGCAATCATAATGCCCCTTTTTCCCTCTTATCCCTCCCTTCCCACTCATCTTCCCCAGTCCCTTTCCCTTTGGTAACTGTTACTCCATTCTTGGGTTCTGTGAGTCTGCTGCTGTTCTGTTCCTTCAGTTTTTTTCTTTGTTCTTATACTCCACAGATGAGTGAAATCATTTGATACTTGTCTTTCTCTGCCTGGCTTATATCACTGAGCATAATACCCTCTAGCTGCATCCATGTTGTTGCAAATGGTAGGATTTGTTTTCTTCTTATTGCTGAATAATATTCCATTGTGTATATGTACCACATCTTCTTTATCCATTCATCTACTGATGGACACTTAAGTTGTTTCCATTTCTTGGCTATTGTAAATAGCGCTGCAATAAACATAGGGGTGCTTATGTCTTTTTCAAACTGGGCTGGTGCATTCTTAGGGTAAATTCCTAGGAGTGGAATTCTAGGGTCAAATGGTATTTCTATTTTGGGTTTTTTGAGGAACCTCCATGCTGCTTTCCACAATGGTTAAACTAATTTACAGTGTAGGAGGGTTCCCCTTTCTCCACATCCTCACCAACATTTGTTGTTGTTTGTCTTTTGGATGGTGGCCATCCTAACTGGTGTGAGATGATATCTCATTGTGGCTTTAATTTGCATTTCTCTGATGATTAGCGATGTGGAGCATCTTTTCATGTGCCTGTTGGCCATCTGAATTTCTTTGGAGAAGTGTCTGTTCAGATCCGCATGAGGGCTGCTTTTTTAGAAGCTGTTGCAGAGGGGGAGGTAAAAACGGGCCTCATTTTGTGGCCCATCCATTATCTGCTCTGTAACATCACCATATTGGTAAACAGGTTCTGTGTGCTTGGTTGCTTTTAAGTCGTAGCAAATCTCACTCAAATTGTGGCTTCCACAGTAAGGGGAGCTTATTGGTTTACATAAACGGAAAGACCAAGGTGGGCAGGCTTTAGGCAAGGGGTGACCAGTAGTTCAACATGCCACCAAAAACCTCTCTCTGTGTCCCTTTTCCATCTCTGTTTGTTTTCCTGGTACTGGTTTCACCCAAGGGATCCCTCCTGTTTGGGCAGCAGATGGCAGCTAGCAGCTCCGGGGACAGGCTGCCTCTGTCGCAGAGGGCAGGAAGGGAATATCCTTCCCCCACTGGATCAGAAGTCCAGAAGAGGTGATTAACTGAAAATGAGGCTCTCAGGATGGGCTCTAACCCAGTCTGACTAGTGTCCTTAAGAAGAGGGGATCAGGACATATGAAGAGACAGGATGCCTGCCCAGAGAAAGAATGAACCCAGGGAGTAGGAGGCTGTCTGCAGGCCCGCAGGAGAGGCTTCAGAAGACACCAGCCCTGCTAACACTGCCCTCCTGGACTTCCAGTCTCCAGAACAGTGAGAAAGAAAGATCTGCTGTTTCGGCACCCAGTCTGTGGCACTTGGTTGTGGCCGCCCAAGCAGACAGAGAATGAGGCAGCAGGACGGGAGGCTTTCTGCAGACATGGCAGTGGGTGTGAGGCAAGCCTAGCAGCCTGGAAGACCCAGGCTGGGTGGGCTAGTCTGGAGGAAGTGGGGGGCGAGGGCCCCTGTGCTGCTTCTTGAGAAGTTTTCTGCTGCCATTACCAACAGAGGACAAAAAGAAAAAATGTCCTCTTCCTCAGACTGTGGCCCTGCCTTTGGGGTTTCTGTCCCCCTCCCTGTCAACTGCAGATAGAGCTGGTGCTCCCCAGAGCATGAGGCGCTGTGCCGATGCACTGGGGCAGCGGCTGCGGTCAGCTACAAGGCCTTACAGGTGTGCTGTGCCCAGATCTCAGTCGCTGGGACGGGTTTAGCACACAGGTGGCACTCTAAGTGGACGGGGCCGCTCCCGTCCCAGCCGCCGTGAGTCGTGCGATGCCTCGGCCCGGCGACAAGCCCTGATGTGGGCCCCCACCATCATTTTTATTCCTCTTTCATATGTTGGGTGACTGCCTGCCCATCTCAGTTCCAAAAGCTCTTATGATCCATGGTGAGACAGTCCTTTGCTTCTCATTCATCTTCTGGTCACAGGAAGAAAAAGCCCTAATTGGTCTGAGCAACGGCTCCTGACTCTCCCAGCTTCCAGCTTCAATCATTTTCTTCTGAACACCCAGCTCAGCCCCTACTGACTCCTCCTGCTATTAGAAAGCGACACCCTGCCCACACTCGAGCTCAGGTTTCCAACCTGGATGTGAAATTCTTTATACCCTTTAGACCCCTATTCTCCTCCTGGACCACAGGACGTCTAGAAAGCTCTTGTTTCTTAATCCTCCCCCTCCCTTTCCACAAGTAGAGGTTCTGGTCACCAGTTCCAACGTGTGTATGGGGGACGGTTCTCCCTATCACCAAGCAGGTCTCAGACACCAGCTGAGTATCCTACAATTCAACTCAATTCTGACACTACCTGGTTGGAGACACCCTCAGACTCCACAGATGAAGGACTCAGTCCCACTAGACTGTGCACGCGCGCGCGCGCACACACACACACACACACACACACACACACACTTCAGCTGCCAGCCGTAGTCCAGGTTGTCCCCTGTGGTTCTGACCAACGAGCTACAGATTGGAGGTTTCAACAAACCCCTCACTGAATTCGATTAATCTGTGAGACTGGTTCACAGAACAAACACAGAGAAACATGTTATTTACTGTATCCTGGATATAACTCAGAGACCCAGAGGGAGAGATATGTGGGAAGGGGCACAGAGCTTTTGTGCCCTCTAAGCACACCACTGTCCCCAAATCTCCACATGGTTACCAACCCAGAAGCTCTCTGAACCCCAGCCTTTTGGGTTTTTGTGGAGGCCTCAATACACAGGCATGACTGATTAAATCCTTGGCCTTTGGCAACTGATCTGACCCCCAGCCCTCGGCCCTCCCTGTGGGTCACGGGGCGGGATGGGAAGTTCCATCCCTTTAGTCACCAGGCTGGTTCTCCCGGCACAACCCTCGACAGGATGTGTGCTCCAAAAGTCCCACTCACTCTAACAAAAGACACCTTTGTCACCCTCAATACTTAGGGAATTCCAAGAGTTTCAGGCTGCTTTGTGCCAGAAATGAGGAAGACCAAAAACATGTGTCTTATTACACAGTGATGCAGGTGACTTTATTAGGCAGGGTCCTCCAGAGGAACAGAACCGACAGGTCAGGGACCAGCTCACATGCGCACAGAGGCTGAGCAGGCCCGGGATTTGCCCTGTGCAAGCTGGAGCACCAGGACAGCCGCCAGCCGTGTGCTTCCAGTCCGGACGCGAAGGCCTGAGAACCAGGGCAATGTTGGCTCGGGTCTTGGTCCGAGTCTAAAGGCCCAAGAACCAGGAATACTGATGTCTGAAGGCAAGAAAAGAGACACCCCAGCTCAAGCGGAGGATGCAAATTTGCCCTTCATCTGCCTATTCGTTCTATTCAGGCCCCCACCAGATTGGATGAGGCCTACGCACACCGGCAAGTGCAGTCTTCTGTAGTCAGTCCACTGATTCAAATGTTGATCTCTTCCAGAACCGCCCTCATACAGTTTTACCAGCTTTCTGGGCAGCCCTTGGCCCAGTCAAATCGACACATAAAATTAAGCATCATGGCACTAATGTTCCCTGTTTTACAAATGAAGAGACCAAGACACAGAAATTAAGTGACTTGTAAAATGTGGCACAGTCAGGAGGTGACGTGCTGAGCTCTCAAAGCCGCAGTCTGGCTCCAGACCCTGTGCTGGGAACCATGAAACCATTCTTGGGGCGGGGTGGGGGGGGTGCGGATGTGGGCACAGCAATGTTCATTTTCCAGTTTTGCGGACGGAGTGGACAGGCTTCTTCAAGGCAAGAAGTTGTCAGGGTAGTGGACATCCAGGCCGGGTTTACAGAGCATGCCTTACTGATCTCCCTTGCCAGCACCAAGGATGCTACGTACAAAGGTGAGGCTCTCCCCCTTTTCAGAACCAACAGCTTTTGAGGACTTTGGGGTGGTTTCTCTTTGCTGCTCTTTAGCACATTAGGTTGCAGAAATGAATTAAATCTGGTCTTGGCATCTGATGCAAGTGGAGGGTAATACTACTACCTATACTTCTCTGCCCTCTCCATGTTCCAGGCTCTGTGCCATGTGCCTCTTACAGACCTTGTTTCATTCAATCTTCACAGCAGCCCTCTGAGATGGACAGAGCAGCTTCTCAATGCAGAGGTGCATAAACTCAGCTTCAGAGAGGCCCAGCCATCTGTCCAAGGCCAACAGCCACTAAGCAGCAGTACTGGGCCCCAACTTGTAAGCCTGAACTGTCATACTGTCCACCTGACAGAGAAAGCAATGACAGTCAAAGTGGGCCTGGCCACCTCCAGACGTGACAGAGTCCTGACAGAAGAATGAAAGAGGGTATGTGGCAACGTGTGAGTAGGGCCCGGCTCTGCAGTGCCCTAAGGAAAGGCTCAACACAAAAGAATGTCATTTTTCTGCAGCATGAGATGGTTGGCACAACACTCTATCGTCAGCCTTCAGTACACAAAGTGCTGGGTTCATGGTATGATATCTGGGGAGGGTTTGTGGGGGGCACATCTCCCTTATTCCAGGGTGCTTGTAAAAATCAGAGTCCTGGGCTGCACACCACACCTATCGAATTAGAATCTGTGGAGGTGTCACTGGCATGTCCGTATTTAATAAGCCCCAAGATAAGCTGTAGGTACACTGAAATGTAGACTTATGGCTGTTATGGGTTGAACTGCATCTCCCCAAAATTCAAATGTTGGAGTCCTAACCCCCAGTACTTCAGAATGGGGCCTTATTTGGAGATAGGGTTTTTAGACAGATAATCAAGTTCCAGTGAGGTCATTAGGGTGAGCTCTAATCCAATGGGATGGGTGTCCTTATAAGAAGGTGAGATTTGGATACAAAGATGTGCACAGAGGGAAGACGATGTGAAGGCACAGAGAAAAGATAGTGGTCCACACACCCAGGAGAGGCGCCTAGAACACACCCTGCTAGCACAGGCCCTGGCAGGAGCAACCTGCTGGTGCCCTGATCTCAGACTTGCAGCCTCTAGAATATGAGACAACGAATGCCTGTTGTTTATGCAGCTTAGGTTGTGGTACTTTGTTATGACAGCCACAGGGGGAGGGCTCCACAGGGGGAGGGCCCTTTACCACACACAGATCTACCATGGGCTGGGGACACCCAGAATGTTCCCAGCCACAATTCAGAGATAGGAGCAGTGTCCCCTTTTCCTTCAAGCAGGGAGCAGCTTCTTGCACAAAGTTCTTCGAATGAAGTAATCTGAGAACAGCAAAGAATCCAGTGTCTGTTTTCTGGGGCAGGAAGGGAGAGATTGAACAAAAAGATCTGGCCCAAGAAGCCAAAAACAGCGGGAGGGAGAGAGAGATCCAAAGCAGAGAGAAAAACAGGGATTCTGGGAGGTAACAGTTCTCATTTGTTATCTGTTGCTAATTTCCAGGCCAGTGCTGCATGGGATCATTTTGTCTTGACCTGCAAGACTTAAAAAATAGGACTCCATCAGCATTTTGAGCAAGCATGGCTAGTTTATAAAATAGATGCTTCTTGAAAAGTCTCCTCTGTGGGAGTGAGTGTCCGCTGGGCTCTCCAGGATTCCAGGCAGCCCTGCCCACCCTGGGGTCTCTGCTCCCAGAACGGGACAGGGGTTGCAGGAAGTGATACCAGATGCCATTGCCTCCTGGGCAGCTCTCTGGCCCCTCTAGTACCTGTGAGAGCCCCCTGCTTCCAGGAGAGTCCTTTAGGCTTCCTGCACCCTGAAAATCCAGCCTGTGAAAGAAGAGAGCAAATGGAGCAAGGGTGTGCCAATTCCAGATTTCCCTCCTGACTTACCAGATTTCCCTCCTGACTTAGAACAGGGCCTGTGTCTGACACGACAACTGGCAAATGGCCACTGGTCAATAAATGTGTGTGGACTTGAGGCCCCGTGAGTACACAGCATCTTGACTGGGTCATCTCAGGCTTCAGAATGGCCACCATACTGCATTTTTCTATCTCATCCTCTACAGCAATAAATTATTTCCCTTCTAGCCCAATAATTCCCCTGTTGACAATTAGCTCTACTTCCCTTCTCTCTCTCCCCTAAGAAACTGAAGTGCATCCCATGAATTCACCGCATGCCCCAGCTGGGTGGAATCTCCGGAATCATGCTGTTGGCCCCTAAATTCACCAATAAGAAACATGAAGCCCAGGGAAGTTGG
The DNA here is from genome assembly GCA_032199065.1 of Smutsia gigantea. Taxonomy (NCBI): domain Eukaryota; kingdom Metazoa; phylum Chordata; class Mammalia; order Pholidota; family Manidae; genus Smutsia; species Smutsia gigantea. Next base: position 649,231 of record JAVSCE010014922.1, read on the forward strand.
GGGCATTGTCTCCCAGACAACGAATGACAGCGTGCCAACCGGAGCCCAGGTCTCCCGCAACACCACTGGGGAGCTTTCTACAGCACCAGAGCCAGTTCTAGTCCCAGAGCACACTGGAGGGTGGGAAGGGGTGTGGCGGAGTTCCTGGGTCAGACTGGATCCGGGTCAGCCCTTCAGTATTCGGGACCTCTGCACACACTGTCCTGCTGTCCAAAGTGCTTTGCACACACACCCCTTCCACCTGGTACACATCTTTCTCTTCTTCAGATCTTAACTTGACCATCATTTCCCCAGAAAGGCCATTCCCAATTCGCCAGACTCAATTAGAACCTAAGGGTAAATACTCTCTCAACGTGCTGCTTTCCCCTTCGTAGCACCTATTACACAGCCATTCTCAGTGGGGAGTGAGGCAGCTCATGTCTGTCAGCTGCTAGCATATAAACTTGACAAGGACACGAGCCGTCTCACACAATATCACACACATAGTGGGTAATCTATAGATACATGCTGACTTAATGGCTGAATTAGCACATTGAGGACTGAGAATTCTGCGATAAAGCAGCCTATATAACTTTGCTTTCATTCAGAACTTCCCAGACCTGTTGGACCATGGGAAAGTTTCTAGAGAAACAGCAATCTGAGGAATTAAGCCTACCCATAACTTGGGGAAATACACAAACAGTTCCAAATGAAAATGCTCTGATGCTCCCTGAACTCTGCCCCAGAGAGAACTGAGTGTGCCTCCTTTATTACAGATGGAGACAAGTTTGAGCCACAGTCCTCAGTGCCATCCGAGAAAACAAACGTATGGCCATCAGCCCCAAATCTTCATTCTCAGGTCATAGAAATCTTCAGAATCTTGGACTCTAAAATCAGAAATGCCATCCTTTGGTACCTACAGTAAGGAAGAGAGGGATGGTAAGTGCCTCTTGATCTACAGCTGTTCCAAAGAAGTTGGGGTTTTTTTAGAAGCAAGTGAAATTAGCATCCACTGTGAGTTCTAGGCCAGGGCAGGGCCTGACTCCCAACACCCTAGCATCCCAGCTAACATGGGAGAGAAAGTTCTATATTCTAAGTGTGATGGTTACATTCACATATCGACTTGACTGCTGCAAAGGGGTGCACGGATAACTGGTTAAATGTTACGTCTGGTTGTGTCTGTGAGCGTGTTTCTAGAAGAGGTCAGCATTAATTCAAATCCAGGTAGACTGGGTAAAGAAGACTTGCCTCCCCATGTGGGTAGGCCTCAGCCAAGCCCCTGAGGACCTGAATAGAGCAAAAGGAGGAAGAAGGGCAAATTCACACTCTGCCTTTTTGAGCTGGGGTCTCAGTCTTCTCCCGCCCTTAGGTGTCGCTGCTGGCTCTCAGGCCTTCAGACTCGGGCTGGAGTCACACAGGCAGCTCTCCCGGGGCCTCCAACTTCTAGACAGCAGCCTGTGGGATTTCTCAGCCTCCACGATCATGTGAGCCAATCCCCCTTAATACAGAAAGACAGACAGACAGATAGATCCTACTGGTTCTGTTTCTCTAGAGAATCCTGACTAACACACCAAGTGGTAACTGTGGCTTGAGGAAAGCAGTGCCTGCTAAGGGACAGTACCAAAGGTACTGGACCCTCTTGCCTGGGAAGACCCCCACACACAGAGGATCTGGAGCAAAGCAGGGGAGTAGGGCTCAGCCGAGGGGCTGGCCCACAGCAACGTGAGACCAGGAGGAAGGGCAGAGACCGGGTGGAGGGAGAAGCGCAAGAACAAATGGACATCTCGTGGGCGCCCCTTACAAGAGAGGGCGGAGGGCCACGGAGCTCAGGGCGACACAGAAGCCACAAGGCACACAGGCACTGCAGTCCATCTTCCGTACAGCCACTTTCTGGGACCACCACGCATGTAGGATTGGGGAAGGAAGAGGCTGGCTGTGTCTGGAAGGGAGCTGAGTAGGGCGCCCTCACAAAACAGCTCTTCTCCCTCCTATATAAACGTCACCACTCAGCAAGCTTCCTACCCTGGCTGCGTGCTCACTCCTGACCCAATCGCATGGAAAGAATGTCTCGTCTAGAAGTCAGAGCACCTGGACTGTAGTCAGTTCGTTCCACTACTAGCTGTATGCCTCTGCTAAGGCTGACATAATAAATCCCCACACACTTGGTGGCTCAAAACTACAGGACTTTATTTCTCATAGTTCTGGCAGCCAGAGGTCTGAAATCAAGGCATCAGCAGGGCCCTGCCCCCTCTGAAGGCTCGAGGGCAGGATCCTTCCCTTCCTCTCCCAACATCTGGGGCTGCGGTGTTGTTGCTGGGCTGGGGGCAGTGTGACCTGCCTCTCTCCACACGGGCTTCTTCCGCTTGTTTGGGGGTGTCTCAAATGTCCCTCTCCTTTTTCTTACGGGGACATCAGCCATTAGATTTCAGGCTTACCCTAAATACAGAATGAGTTCATCCTGAGATCCATAGATTGATTACACCTGCAAAGACCCTATTCCAAATAAGGTCACATTTACAGGTACTGGGTGTTAGGGCTTGCACATATCTTTCTGAGGTCTTTAACCCATTACCCTACTTATGAGGCCCTGAGAAACTGCTTAATTCTCGTAAGCCTCAATTTTCTCACCTATAAAATGTGGAACCACTACCTAAAGGGCTTCTGTAGAGGTTTAAAAAAGGTTAGATGCTACAATGTGGACAAGCCCTGAGGACATTATACTAACTGAAATAAAAGCATAGCCACAGAAAGACAAACACTGCTTGATTCCACAACTATGGGGTCCCTAGAGTAGTCAAATTCATAGAGACAGAAAGAAGGGTGGGTGCCAGGGGCTGGAGGAAGAAAAAAGGGCCATTAGTGTTTAATGGGTAGAGTTGCAGTTTTACAAGATGAAAATGTTCTGGGGATCTGTTTCACAACAACATGAATATCGTTAATGCTACTAAACTGTACACTTTAAAATGATGAAGATGGTACATTTTATTTTATGTGTCTTGCACCACAATGAAAAATATGCATGAAGAAAACAAAAAGATTAGGTAGTTAAACAGAAAGCACTTTGTAAACTGTAAAGCATTGTACACATGTAAGGTTTTATGACAGGCACACCTACGGTCACAATACAGAGTCTAGTATACAGTAGGTGCTGAATAAATATTCACTGGTGGAGTGAATAATCTTTACCATGAATCTTATCACTCATTGCAGGGAAAAAAGGATATGGCGGTGGGTGGGGCTCAGTAGAACCTGGCTCTGTGTTGTGAACAAATATGGGCTTTCAGAAATAGGACCCCGTGGTCACCCAAATCTGGGCCAGCTAGAAGAAGCATTGCCAAGTTTTATAAGTGTGGAGGTTCCCTAACAGAGACTCTTGGAGTTCTGCAGTCACACCCCTCCCCAGCCTTTCGTGCAGGCATGAGGGTAGGAAGTAGGAGGGACCCAGAGACCCAGCACCTGCCCTGTGCAAGGGGCCGCCTCTGCAACCCCATGCCAGAGCTGGATGGCTGGGCTGCACTTTGAATAGTGGCCGCAGAGACCCTTGGGGACATCTCAGGTTGCTCTCTGAACACAAAAACTAGAACCCAAAGTGCACTGTCTTCTCCACAGCCAGCTGTGGGTGGGAGTCCAGTCCCCTGGCACGGCTCAAGCAGAGTAACTAGCGTCCTCGGGTTTCCTCCACAGAGCGACGTGAGCTCTCTGTTTAGCACCTCCTGGCCTCCCATGACAGCCATCACGTTCTCGCCCACTTTGGCTCTGAGGATGTGTGGGACACAGTTGCACTGGGGTATTTTTTCAGTTTGCATGGAGGCATTGAATCACTATAAATACCAAGTTATGTTTTCCTAAAGTCTTGCTATATTTACTTACTTTAAGAATTATCTGCCATTTGGGGCATCCCCAGGCAGCCAGCTGCTCTCGTTTTCTCCTCTGAGAAGTCAACTGTACTGGAGGTGTCTGTGTTTCCACAACTCCCGGTACCAAGAGGCCAGATCATGCACCACACTTCCGTGAGATCACAAGGAGTGCATGTGGAATTGCATGAAGCCTGAGGCAGAAGCACACTTGTTTGAACTCCTACCTCTCTGAGGGTGCCAACACCAGTGGGCAGGCATGGCAATCTAGATAGCAGCCGGCCCACACATCCACACACACTGCGAAGACCTGCCAGATCTAACCACACCCGAGGAAAAGGAAGCTAATGAAACTGAGACTAAGAGGATAATATTCGGGGGTCAAAGAGAGGGGGTTAGCATGAACTAAGGCTCGGGTGTCCCACGCCTGTCCCTTAACCTTCTGGACCTCCTTTTCTCTCCCCAAAACTTTTGGGAGAGTCGCAGGAAACATTACACTTCTACTATTGTACGTGGTGGAGAAAGAATTTATGGATGTCTTTGAAAGACTTTAAAATCTTGGTTGGAAAAAATTCCTGCTGGATTGTAAGTGGGGGGCAGATTGGGAGGGGTGATTTTAGAAGTAAAGAGGCAGAAGTAGTTCTATAACAGTGGCCTGAGTCCCAGTATCCTAAGGGCATGGGCATCTCCTCTGACATTACAAGGTTATGGTCTGCAAAAGGAAGCCCTCTCAGGTATCCCAAACAGAGGGCCAGAAAGCTGGCCTCAGCCCAACACCAAACCCCAGGCCCTGAGGAGGAATGTCAGCCCAAGTGCAAAACCCAAGCAGAAACCTGGGCTTCCTCCCTCACCCACGTCCCCCATGCAAACTGGCCTTAAAATTCACCCAAAACCACAGGGTTGATCGGTTCGCACCACAGACAGGCCATGGGCCAAGAAGCCCCTCTAAGGATGGGTGGAGTGCAAGCTGCCTCTGGCCACTACAGAGCTGTCCCTTCATGAACAGAGCTGGCGTGGCGGCAAGTCAGAGCAAGGAGGGCACTGCTGGCGAGGAGTCGGGGACGCCTTTGTGCCCGGCCTCCCCACGGGGCCCCTCCTGTCCCAGTCCGAGCAGGGCTGACCAAGCGCCAGGGAGCATCGGCGGCCGAGAGGAAAAGACCTTTCAGGACTCTGACCCAACCAGCCTCATGGTGGAAATGTCCTCTCTCCGTTTTGACACAAAAGAACAATCAAGGCCTCTGCCTGACACAGCGTGTCCAATCTCAGAGAGAGAGAGGGAAAGGAGGCAGGAAAGAATGAACAGAAAAGGGAAAATACACTAATAATGACTTTTTTTCTCTGGTTTAGAAAGGGGGGTTGGCAGGAAGCAACAAACGATGGCTGGAGAGAGAAGTCATGCTAAGGGATGTCACCCAGCTGAAGAAAGGGAATAGCTGGCACTAGAGCCAGAAGGAGACCGGTAGGACGCAGGCAGGCATGAGCTGCAGAAGAACTCGTCTGTAGTCACCAGCATGGAGAAGGGCCACAAGAAGCCACGTAGAGGGAGCAGAGAGTCAGGCCAAAACCCAGTCAGGGCAACTGAGCTGGCCTCGCGTGCGGGGCCCAACGGGGGCTGCGGGGAGGAGGCGGCCAGCTGAGGACAAGCAGCAGGCCCAGGAGGGGCCCCCCGCCCCACAAACCCAGGAAAAGGGGGCCGGGGAGCCGGAGGGGGAGGGGCGGCAGGGGGAGGCCCGATGGCCATGGGAAAACTCACACCAGATGCTGGAATTCACCTTCCAGGCAGCTTTCCCCAGTGTGGCAACAGGCCCTGGGCCCCTCACCTGAGCAGAGCTAATCCACATCTCCTTGTTCCTTGAAGGGCGGGCACGGTGACATCACCTGAATGGACTGTTGCTGGCTGACAAGCTGATTTTTCGGTTTGGTGGTATAAAATGCTTGTTCAGGGTCCATGTTGTCAAAAATGGCAGGATTTCCTTCTTTTAAGGCTGAATAATATGCTAAGAGAAAAAAGCCAGGCAGGAGAACAAATATGACAAGATGCCACTCACATAAGGAGCCTAAAATAATCCAACTCTGAAGCAGAGAGGAATGGGGCTGGCCAGGGGCTGGGGGAGGACACCAAGGAGGTGATGGTCCAAGGCAGTCGGTGTGTGCAGATGGGCGAGTCCCAGGCACACCCTGGACAGCACAGCGCCTACTGCTAACAATGCTGTAGTGGACGCTCAACAGTTCGCTGTGAAAGTAGGTCTTATGCTAACTGTTTTATCAGAAATAAAATTTTAAAGAGGGTGGGAGGCCCAGAGATAAACCCACACACATAGGGTCAGTTAATATATGATAAAGGAGCCATGAATACACAATGGGGAAAAAAGTCCCTTCAATAAATGGTGTTGGGAAAGCTGGACAGCTACATGCAAGAGAACAAAACTGGATTACTATCTAACTCCATACACAAAAATAAACTTGAAATGGACTAAAGACCTAAATATAAGACGTGAAACCATAAGAAGAAACATGAAATCTAAGAAGAAAACAGGCAAAGTCTCTTGAACATAAGCCATGAGAAATTTTTTTCTGGATACGACTCCCCAGGCAAGGGAAATAAAAGGAAAAATGAACAGGTGGGAATACATCAAATTAAACAGCTTCTGTACAACAAAGGACACCATCAACAGAACAAAAAGGCATCCTAAAGCATGGGAGAATATACTCATAAATGATTTATCTGATAAGAGGTTAACATTCAAAATATATTTTAAAAAACCTCATACGACTCAACACCAAAAAAACAAATAACCAGGTTAAAACATGGGTGGAGGACCTGAAAAAACATTTTTCCAAAAAAGAAATTCAGATGGCCAACAGGCACATGAAAAGATGCTCCACATCACTAATCATCAGGGAAATGCAAATCAAAACCACAATGAGATATCACCTCACATCAGTCAGAATGGCCACTACCCAAAAGACAAGAAATAACAAGTGTTGGTGAGGATGTGGAAAAAAGGGAACCTTCTGCACTGCTGGTAGGAATGTCAATTGGTGCAGCCACTGTGGAAAACAATATGGAGGTTCCTCAAACTTAAAAATAGAAATACCATATAACCCAGTAACTCTACTTCTAGTTACCTGAAAAAAACAAAATCTCTGACTTGAAAAGATAAATGCACCCCTATGTTTATTGCTGCATTATTTACAATAGCCAAGATATGGAAGCAACCAGTGTCCATCAACAGATGAATGGATAAAGGAGATGTGGTACATATACACAATGGAATATTATTCAGCCATAAAAAGAAATCCTGCCTTTTTTGACAACATGGATGGACTTAGAGGGTATTATGCAAAGTGAAAAAAGCCAGGTGGAGAAAGACAAATACCGTATGACTTCACTTACTTGTGGAATGTAAAAACAAAACAAACAAAATGAACTAAACAGCAGTAGACTCATAGACACTGAGAAGTGATTGGTGGTTACAGTGGGGGCGGGGCTGAGGTGGATAGGTGGGGAGGATGAAGGGGATAAAGGGGCACAAAATCTCCAAAATGTCCGTCATAATATAAGTAGGTCACAGGGACGGAAGTGCAACATGGAGAATATAGCCCATGATTCTGTAGCATCTTTCTATGTTGACAAATAGTAGCTGCACTAGTGGGGGTGAGGATTTAATAATGCAGGTAAATTGTTGTATACTTGAAACCAATATAACATTGTGTATCAACTATACTTCAATAAAAAAAATTAAATACTAATAAAAATTTTAGAAAAGAGTGTGGGAGGGAACTTTTAGAGGTGACAGCTGTGTTTGTGGCATTGACTGTGGTAATGGCTTCTCTGGTGTACACTTATCTCCAAACTTACCGAGTTGTAAGCATTAAAAAAAGCACATCTGAAAGTACAAATACGTACAACTTTTTGTATGTCAGTCATACCTCAATAATGTGGTTTTTTTAGAAACAATGTGTGCACACTTCAGAGGAGGCCTCTAAGACCCTGAAGATGAGGCACTTTGACAGAAATGCTGTTTTTTCTGCCTGGGTCTAGAGGACACTTTGCAGGAACCCTCACTTATTCTTTTGGTTCGATTGTGGGGTGTTCTGATGGTTGTCGTGTTCTGTGCATTGTTTATTCCTACCAGGAAAAGATCCTTGCTGCCCACCTGAGGAGAGGCTGTGAGGGACCGGGCAGTTCGGCATGGAAGGACTTGGAGGGGTTGGGTTTGGATGGACAGGTGGAGGTGGCTGGGCAAAACTGGTCCCCCATGAACAGAGATGGGTTTGCCCTGCAGAGGTCCATCCTGGAGTGAGGAAATAAGGCCCATGGAGGAGATAAGAGAAACTGCTTCCTCCTGTGGTTCCTTCAAGGCTAACGTTGAACCTGGGCTGTGAGGTCAGAAATGGTTCAAGCGTAAATTGGCTCCCACCTCATAGGACCAGGACCCCCAGAGCCTAGGACTCTGTGGTCCCAGCCTGTGCGCTGTGAGCACAGATAATTTATTCAGCAGCTATCTATTCAGCACCAACCCTGTGCCAGTCACCATCCCCATGATATTCTCTGTTATACTCTCCTAAAAATAAAATCTTGCCAAAGTTACAACCTGAGCTGAGCTGTCAATTTGGGAGAGGGGTCAAGGAAAGAGTCTGTGCCCACCTTGGGTGAAAGGAATTCCTTGTTACCAGAAAGTGTGAGCAGTGCTCCCACAGGAGGGGGACAGAGTTCTGGATAAAATGCAGGGTCGGAGTGAACAACAGCTAGCATGGATTTGTGGGATGTCCTTGGAGAGCCCCAGAAATGCTCAGGAGGAGACCTGAGGAAAGAAGCTCTTCTAGTAAAGCAAGATGAAGACGCAGCCGTGTTGCAGGTGTGACAGTGTATGAACCCTCAGCCATTGGAGATGTCTGGGCATACCGTTTGCAAAAGGGAAAGGGAGAGCCCATCTCAGAAGGAATAAGAGAGTATAGCAGTACATTCAAACACACATGCAAACCTGCTGTGCTCTGACAAATGTTCACAAAATCTAAAGCTTTCTATAGGATTATAGATCTGTCTACAAATATTGAGCCCTGTAACATGGGGGAGGGTTCAGTACTTGTGGTGACCCAGATTATAATCAGCCCCTCTTTACCAGTCACCTCTGCTGAGAAGTTTGTCTGGGTAAGATCATGCAAAGAAAAGAAGCCACAGATAATCTGTATAGTCATAGCCAAAGGGCTGAGAGTCCGGGCAAATCCGCAGTGGGGCTGTTTGGTTCTGGCAGATGTTCCTCTGTTTCCTCTAGAGGGTGAGCCTTATGGCCACAACCTCAGATGTAGTGCAGGCATGTGTTTTCTATGTTTTCCTATAACATCATTTCTGTCTTGATAGCAGAAATTGGCCAAAGCACTTTGGTGACTTGCTAGCCCTTTTGAGCATGCCAGACAGGATTTTAGTTCCCTGCTTCTCCTCAGAGGGGTGGTCCTTTGGCAGGGAGATGTAGAAGGGGGAGAGAAGGGGCACCTTCTATGCCATGGGCCTTGCAGAGACATCACCTGCTCTAGCAGAGGTGACTTCTCTCCAAGGCTTGCCGATTCCTTGGACTTTGCCAGAAAATCAAGATTCAAGATTCAAGTCTTTCTGTCTGAGATCCTCTGAAAACTGCCTTGAATTTTCTTAATCCTATGTGCTGAATTCTTTTCAATTGTGGTGAAATGCATGTAACATGACCATCTTAGCCATTCTTAAACGCACACTTCAGTGGCATTAAGTCATTCACACTGTTGTGAGACCGTCAGCACCATTCATGCCCAGAACTCTTTTCATCTTGCAAAAATGAAATGCTGTCCCCTTTAAAAGATGATTCTCCATCTCCCCCTCATCCCTGCCCCTGGCAACGACCATTCTACTTTCTGTGTCTATGAATTCAACTATTGTTGGTACCTTGTACAAATGGAATCATACAGTACTTGTCTTTTCATGACTGGCTTTCTTCACTTGGCATAATATCGTCAACACTCACCTATGTTGTAACATGTGTCCGAATTTCCTTTCTTTTTAAGGCTAAATAATATCTCACTGTGCAGATATACTACATTTTTTATCCATTCATCTGTTGGCGGACACTCAGTCTGTCACCCCCTTTTCGTTCTTGTGAGCGAAGCTGCCATGAACATGGGGGCACCAGTAGCTCTTCAAGTCCCTGCTTGTACTTCTTTGGGGTATATACCCAGAGGTATAATTGCTGGATCTATGGTGATTCCATGTTTATTTTTTGAGGCACCCCCATATTGTTTTCTATAAGCACCATTTCACGTTCCCACCAAAAGTTGCCCGATGGTTCCAGTCACCAATTCTTGTTATTTTCTGTTTTTTTTTTTTTGTTAGTAGTCGTCCTAACTGGTGTGAGACAGTATCCTTCTGTGGTAATGTCTTGAATTTTTTTGAATGTTCCTCCAATCCCCTCCAGACCCTGTTCAGGGCACCCACCCCAGAATCTCGCTCTGTTCTGCACTGCAGAGACATCACTTCTATCTCCTTTTTTATGGGGAATTTCTCTCTTGCATCACTGTGGCCCTTCGCGCTCCCTGCTTTCTTGTTGGAGCCTCCTGAGGCTGGGCAGCGGCGGGATGCTGACGCTCTTGCCACTACACTGCGGGTGGGGCCTGAGGCGGACGGCGGTCCTGGGTGGCTGGCATGGTGTTGCCCAGTATAATCTACAAACAAGCATTACCACGCCCAATGTGTGGCACAAGATGGAAAAGGTGGGGAGGCTCCAACTTATGGCATGACCTTTGTGGGTTCTTTGGGCTTTATTTACTTCTTAGCATTTGATGTTAGACTTTTGGAAATCTAAAATTTCTTCCCTTTCAAGAAACCTCAGTTCTTGCAAATGAAATGGGCTTCGCCTTTAAGTCATGAACTATGTTTATGAATTTAAATGTTATTTGACACTCAGTTGGACTGTTCGCGGTCGTCTCCAAGTCATTCTGTGATGTCCCTTTTTGGCAGCACGTGAATGTCCCAAGGCAACGGAAGGCACCAGGACCATGAGGCTGGGGCAGGGTGGGTGACAAGCGCACACCTCGGCCTCCTCATCAAATCCAGCCACACGGGACAGGTGCGCCAGGAAGGTGTCTTTTGACTCCAAGGCCTTCCCGCCTTTGCAAACCCAGAGGCTGGCTCCTTGGGCACTGCGGCCAAACTGTGATGGGCTGGTTTACCAGAAGACGAAAATAAGAAGGGAGAAGCACTCTGGGTGCCATCAAGAGATCGGAGAAGAGAAATAATTCTCTCCAGGGCAGGGCAGCATTTAGCAAGAAGGGAACTGTTTTTGAGGAAGCTCTGGCCCTGATTCACCCTGTCTGCTAGACAATGTGTCCGTTCAAGGTCAGCTACTCAGCCTTTCTGTGCCCCAGTTTCCTCTTCTGCAGAACAGGCACTAATCACCCTCCAGCATGTGTTGTGGAAATGGATGAATAATCAGGGCCGCCCACAGTGTATGAACACCCTAAAATGCAAGTCAGGAGCAGTGATGAACACATCACTGGGAGGTGGTAGACTCGCTCAAATACCGAATTTCAGCACTGGTTCCATAAATGTGCTTGAAGGCTGCACTTCTGACAAAGGCAGACTGAGCACAGTCCATTCCTGTGATTAATAAAATGCTACTCTGCCCCAGACAAAGTTCCCTGGAAGAAAACTAAACCCTTAATCGCTTTAGGCTCACAGAAAATCCTGAAATGGCATCTCTGGAGGGGTCTTCACATATCTCTGGTTTAATGGTCTTCAAAATTCGAAGAAAGGGACTTCCGGGAAGATGGCGGTGTGAGCAGGGTGGCAGAAATCTCCTCCCAACACTATATTTATCTACAAAAACACAGACAATACATCTATTCTTAAAAGAGAGACGAGAATACACAGGAAAGCGCACAGCGTGCAGCTACACCCGAGAGAACTCGGCACCCCAAGAGGCGGTCTTAAAGAGCCCAGCTGACATACGTGGCAACTATCAGTGACCAATTATATAGCCATGAAAAGACAGAGGAATATGGTTCAGACCAAAATCAACCAGACAACCCCAGAGAGGGAGTCTGAAGGGATGGAAATGCACAGCCTCCCTGAAAAAGAATTCAGAATAAAAGTCATAACCATGCTGATGGACCTACAGAGAAATGTGCAAGAGCTGAGGGAGGAAGTGAGGGAACTGAGGAAAGACAATGCAGAAATCAGACAAGCGATCGACGGGCTTAACAGCAGAATGGATGAGATGCAAGAGACTGTTAATGGAATAGAAAACAGAGAACAGGAGTACAGAGCAGCTGAGGCAGAGAGAGATAAAAGGATTTCTAGGAATGAAAGAATATTAAGAGAACTGTGTGACCAATCCAAACGGAACAATATTCGCATTATAGGAGTACCAGAGGAAGAAGAGAGAGAAAAAGGGATAGAAAGTGTCTTTGAAGAAATAATTGCTGAAAACTTTCCCTCGCTGGGGAAGGAAGTAGTCTCGCAGTCCACCGAAGCTCATAGATCTCCCAACACAAGGGAACCAAGGAAGACAACACCAAGACACATAATAATTAAGATGGCAAAGATCAAAGATAAAGACAGGGTATTAAAGGCAGCTAGAGAGAGAAAAAAGATCACCTACAAAGGAAAACCCATCAGACTATCATCAGACTTCTCAACAGAAACCTTACAGGCCAGAAGAGAATGGCATGATATATTTAACGTTATGAAACAGAAGGGCCTCGAACCAAGAATATTGTATCCAGCACGATTATCATTTAAATATGATGAAGGGATTAAACAATTTCCAGATAAACGAAAGTTGAGAGAGTTTGCCTCTCATAAACCACCACTACAGGATATCTTAAATGGACTGCTCTAGATGGAAGCAGACCTAAGGCTAAAAAGATGTCACCAGAGAAAAAAAAATCATAGCAAAGAAAGCAGACCATCCAAATACCAACTAAAGGCAAAGAATAAAACACCTATTACAGAAAGAATGGAGGAGGAGGTATTAATAGGAAGAGAGAGAAATAAAGAAACATCAGACTGTGTTTGCAATAACTTAACAGGAAAGTTAACTTAGATTGTTAGATAGTAAAGAAGCAACCCTTGAACCCTTGGTAACTACGAATCTAAAGCCAGCAATGGCAATAAGTACATACCTATCAATAATCACCCTAAATGTAAATGGACTGAATGCACCAATCAAAAGACACAGAGTAACAGAATGGATAAAAAAGCAAGACCCATCTATATGCTGCCTACAAGAAACTCACCTCAAATCCAAAGATATACACAGACTAAAAGTGAAGGGATGGAAAAAGATATTTCATGCAAACAACAAAGAGAAAAAAGCAGGTGTTGCAGTACTTGTATCAGACAAAATAGACTTCAAAACGAAGAAAGTAGCAAAAGATAAAGAAGGACATTACATAATGATAAAGGGGTCAGTCCAACAAGAAGATATAACCATTATAAATATATATGCACCCAACACAGGAGCGCCAGCATATGTGAGACAAATACTAACAGAATTAAAGGAGGAAATAGACAGCAATGCACTCATCTTAGGAGATTTCAACACCCACTCACTCCAGAGGACAGATCAACGAGACAGAAAATAAGTAAAGACACAGAGGCACTGAACAACACACTAGAACAGATGGACCTAACAGACATCTACAGAACTCTACACCCAAAAGCAACAGGATACACATTCTTCTCAAGTGCACATGGAACATTTTCCAGAATAGACCACATACTAGGCCACAAAAAGAACCTCAGTAATTTCAAAAATATTGAAATCCTACCAACCAACTTCTCAGATCACCAAGGTATAAAACTAGAAATAAATTTTAGAAAGAAATCAAAAAGGCTCACAAATACATGGAGACTTAATAACACTCTCCTAATTAATCAAAGGGTTAACGACCAAATCAAAACAGAAATCAAAGAATATATGGAGACTAATGACAACAACAACACAAAGCCACAACTTCTGTGGGACGCAGCAAAGGCAGTTCTAAGAGGAAAGTATATTGCAATCCAGGCCTATTTAAAGAAGGAAGAACATTCCCAAATGAATAGTCTAAAGACACAATTACTGAAATTGGAAAAAGAAGAACAAATGAGGCCCAAAGTCACCAGAAGGAGGGACATAATAAAGATTAGAGAAGAAATAAATAAAATTGAGAAGAATAAAACAATAGAAAAAATCAATAAAACCAAGAGCTGGTTCTTTGAAAAAATAAACAAAATAGATAAACCCCGAGCCAGACTCATTAAGAGAAAAAGAGAATCTACACACATAAACACAGTCAGAAATGAGAAAGGAAAAAATCACGACGGACTCCACAGAAATACAAAGAATCATAAGAGAATATTATGAGAATCTATATGCTAACAAGCTGGAAAACATAGAAGAAATGGACAACTTCTTAGGAAAATACAACCTTCCAAGACTGACCAAGCAAGAAACAGAAAAACTAATCAGACCAATCACCAGCGACGAAATCGCATTGGTAATCAAAAAACTACCCAAGAACAAAACCCCCGGGCCTGATGGATTCACCTCTGAATTCTACCAGACATATAGAGAAGAAATAACACCCATTCTCCTTAAAGTTTTCCAAAAAATAGAAGAGGAGGGAATATTTCCAAACTCATTCTATGAAGCCAGCATCACTCTAATACCAAAACCGGGCAAAGACCTCACCAAAAGAGAAAATTACAGACCACTATCCCTGATGAACGTAGATGCAAAAATACTCAACAAAATATTAGCAAACCGAATTCAAAAATACATCAAGAGGATCATACACCATGATCTAGTGGGATTCATCCCACGGATGCAAGGATGGTACAACATTCAAAAATCCATCAACATCATCCACCACATCAACAAAAAGAAGAACAAAAACCACATGATCATCTCCATAGATGCTGAAAGAGCATTTGACAAAATTCAGCATCCATTCCTGATTAAAACTCTCAACAAAATGGGTATATACGGCAACTACCTCAACATCATAAAGGCTATATATGACAAACCCACAGCTAACATCATACTTAACGGCAAGACGCTGAAAGCTTTTCATCTAAGATCGGGAACAAGACAGGGATGCCCACTCTCTCCACTGTTATTCAACATAGTACTGGAGGTCCTAGCCACAGCAATCAGACAAAACAAAGACATACAAGGCATCCAGATTGGTAAAGAAGAAGTCAAATTGTCACTATTTGCAGATGACATGATACTGTACATAAAAAACCCTAAAGATTCCATTCTAAAACTACTAGAACTAATATCTGAATTCAGCAAAGTTGCAGGATACAAAATTAACACACAGAAATCTGTTGCTTTCCTATACACTAATGATGAACTAACAGAAAGAGAAATCAGAAAAACAATTCCATTCACAATTGCATCAAAAAGAATAAAATACCTAGGAATAAACCTAACGAAGGAAGTGAAAGACCTGTACTCTGAAAACTACAAGACACTCCTAAGAGAAATTAAAGAGGACACTAACAAATGGAAATGCATCCCATGCTCTTGGCTAGGAAGAATAAATATTGTCAAAATGGCTATACTACCTAAAGCAATCTACAGATTCAATGCAATCCCTATCAAACTACCAACAGCTTTCTTCAATGAACTGGAACAAATAATTCTAAAATTCATATGGAACCACAAAAGACCCCGAATAGCCAAAGCAATCCTGAGAAGGAGGAATAAAACAGGGGGAATTACACTCCCTGACTTCAAGCTCTACTACAAAGCCACAGTAATCAAGACAATTTGGTATTGGCACAAAAACAGACCCACAGACCAGTGGAACAGAATAGAAAATCCAAACATTAACCCAAACATATACAGTCAATTAATATTTGATAAAGGAGCCTTGGATATACAATGGGGAGATGACAGCCTCTTCAGCAGCTGGTGTTGGAAAAACTGGACAGCTACATGTAAGAGAATGAAACTGGACTACTGTCTAGCCCCATACACAAAGGTAAACTCAAGGTGGATCAAAGACCTGAATGTAAGTCATGAAACCATAAAACTCTTAGAAAAAAACATAGGCAAAAATCTCTTGGACATAAACATGAGCGACTTCTTCATGAACATATCTCCCCGGGCAAGGGAAACAAAAGCAAAAATGAACAAGTGGGACTATATCAAGCTGAAAAGCTTCTGTACAGCAAAGGACACCATCAGTAGAACAAAAAGACATCCTACAGTATGGGAGAATATATTCATAAAAAACGTATCTGATAAAGGGTTGACATCCAAAATATATAAAGAACTCATGCACCTTAACAAACAGAAAGCAAATAATCCAATTAAGAAATGGGCAGAAGACATGAATAGACACTTCTCCAAAGAAGAAATTCAGATGGCCAACAGGCACATGAAAAGATGCTCCACATCGCTAATCATCAGAGAAATGCAGATTAAAACCACAATGAGATATCACCTCACACCAGTGAGGATGGCCAACATCCAAAACACAAACAACAACAAATGTTGGCGAGGATGTGGAGAAAAGGGAACCCTCCTACACTGCTGGTGGGAATGCAAATTAGTTCAACCATTGTGGAAAGCAGTATGGAGGTTCCTCAAAAAACTCAAAATAGAAATACCATTTGACCCAGGAATTCCACTCCTAGGAATTTACCCTAAGAATGCAGCAGCCCAATTTGAAAAAGACAGATGCACCCCTATGTTTATTGCAGCACTATTTACAATAGCCAAGAAATGGAAGCAACCTAAGTGTCCATCAGTAGATGAATGGATAAAGAAGATGTGGTACATATACACAATGGAATATTATTCAGCCATAAGAAGAAAACAAATCCTACCATTTGCAACAACATGGATGGAGCTAGAGGGTATTATGCTCAGTGAAATAAGCCAAGCCGAAAAAGACAAGTATCAAATGATTTCACTCATATGTGGAGTATAAGAACAAAGAAAAAATACTGAAGGAACAAAACAGCAGCAGACTCACAGAACCCAAGAACGGACTAATAGTTACCAAAGGGAAAGGGACTGGGGAAAATGGGCGGGAAGGGAGGGATAAGAGGGAAAAAGGGGCATTACGATTAGCAGATGTAATGTTGGGGGGGCACGGGGAGGGCAGTACAACTCAGAGAAGACAAGTAGTGATTCTATAGCATCTCACTACGCTGATGGACAGTGACTGTAATGGGGTTGGTGGGGGGGACCTGATGAAGGGGTAGTTTAATAATCGTAATATTGCACATTTAATTGTAAATTAATGATAATAAAATAAATTATATTAAAAAAAATTCGAAGAAAGGATTCTACTGATTTAAAACAAACCAATGAATTTTGGATAGAGCCCAATATATCAGACAAACGAGAGTGGAACCACTTAGCCGACTGTGAGATTGGGCCATCTCATTGGGCCGCTCAAAACTGCCCACTCACAATGTACAGCCCTAAGGCCCCCTCGGAACCCCAGGGCTTCCCGTGACACAGTTTGAAAACATCCCATCAGAGATTCTCTCCAAACTCCTTTTGGACTCCTCTGAACTTTCCTCCAGGCTTCAACTTTTGGACTCTTGTGTTCATCTCTGCACTGTCCAACTTTATCAAGAATCCTGCTGGTTTGGTCTAGCTAGAACCCCCTATCCTCTGCATCGGATCACCCTTACTATCTTATCAGTCTCCTCATCATCCACTATCCCCCAGGTGACGTTTGGTGGCCCTGGCCTGCCTTCAGCAAGAATCCTGTTAGGTCAGTTTCCTCCTGGTGTTTCTTCTCAGTAATTTTCCACCCACTGGCCCCGACCCAACTCCTTGGCTATAAATTTAAGAGAGACAGAATGTAAAAGGTGGGTATGAGCAACATTTTTCCAACAACAAAAACAATGACAAAAATCAGTGGAGCATATCTGACAGAAGGAGGTCAGAGGCAGTTTCTTCACATGTAAAGATCAGAGCCAAAAAAAGGAAAGAGACCCACTTCCTGTGAGATGGGGAGAGAGGACACATTGCTATGTTCTGTTTCGGTCCCTTGGGCAGGAAGACCACACCTCCTGTGTTACAAAAGGACACAAATTACACAGATTACTAATTACCAAAATAGGCATTGTAAAATGCTGTTTATTAAGTCCATGATAATCCAATCTCAAATCCAACCTATAGCAACTGGGTCTTTCTCTGGAGTTTTTGCTAATTAATCTGTAAACTATCTGGAATGGTTAAACAATACAGCAAAGCTATAGTGACTCTCAATTTCCCTGTCTGCCCTCTGCCCATCCCATCTCTGCCATGTTTCCTTTAGTTGCTAAGCGAAGATAAAAGTGTTTAAAACTCCTGAAAACTGCATTCTACAAGACTGCATGTACATGTTAAGTGTAAGGCATACAGTGGGTATATCAATTTTTGTGGAACAAATTCAACTCTAGCACTACGTGACTTCTAAGTCTAATCCAAGGTTACAATCTTTCTTTAAAAAAAACAAAACTGAGAATAGAGGAACAATGTTTTTGGAGGACAATTTGGCAACAAGTAACAGAGGCCATCAAATATGTTCACATCCTTAGATCCAACAATTCTGCCTCTAGGAATTGATCCTAGGGAAATATCAGAGATGTGCAGAGAAAATATGCAAAAGGCTGCTTGTTGTAGCATTATGTATAATATTAAAAATTAGGAACAATTTAAATGTCTGTCAAGACAGATTGATTAAGTAAAATACGGTAAAGCTATATGATAAAATAGCATGATGCTATAAAAGTCATTTGTATGAGACTATTCAGTGTCATGGAAGTATTTATAATTTATTAAGGGGAAAAGCAAATGCTATAACATCAAACAATATTTTACCAAATTTTTGTTTAATATTATACCAAATTTATATGTTGTAAATATGTATACTTTAGAAAATGTGTGTAACTTAAATATAAACTGGGACCTCTCCACTTCTCAAGATCTAGTTATAACTGGCTCAGTCCCTCCTCATGAAGTACATTGATTATGGAAACTCAAAGCTTTCCTGGAGACTCCTGCAATCTCCAGGTAAGAGGGTGAGGAAGAAGACACATGTTCTCATGACCACATCATGTTGACCCAGATGTGACACTTAGCCCCATCTGTAATCTGTACACACATACCATTACACAAAGGCACCCACACAGAGAGACACGCACACAAGAGCACAAAGCATTTGGGTGGGTGGAAGCAAGGAGGAGGAGGTAGCAAGGAGGGGGAAGGAGAAGTTTACATTTCAGTTTGTAAGCCATTTTAAATTGGGCTAGACCTTTCTTCATTACATGCTTTGAATTCTGCCAATGTATTCAGATTTTTCAAATTCAGTGTATCCATATAAGTAAACATTTAAATTAAAGAATGTAAAGGTCTTATAATAGCATGAGATAGTGACAAGGGGCCAGGAAAGCAGTGGGTGGACATATATAAATCCAGGCATGCCAAAGTGACCCAGCTAGCAGTGGGAAGAGGCTCTTGCTGAACTGACACCCTGGATGAATAAATTTAATGCTTTTGCACATTTAGACCAGCAGTGGAAAAAAATCATTGTATCCCAGATGAGGGAGCTCTCAAAGCCCATTTCCCACAGAATGTCCCAACATTAAGAATGGAAAGGATTACATTCAAAATCAGAAATAAAATCCTGATCCAAACAAACCAGCGAAAGAGAGCTGCTACCAACTTAACTGTCATGAAAGAAGAGAACGGTGGCACTTTTTCATTACACGTAAGATAGGTCTTCAAAACACCACATACACTTTAAGAAAACAAAATCATAGGATCTGAGAGAGAGTTGAAAGCCCATTGTCTGGTCCTGACTTACATTTCAGCATCTTCTTATCTAAATATCAATTTCTCCATGAGGGGGAAAGGCAGCCCCTCCCTTCCACACAGCCTCTCTCAGTCAGCTCCAGCTGCCACAACAAAACGCCATAGACTGGGTGGCTTAGACCACAGAGATCTGTCTTCTGGTGTTTGGAAGCTCGAAACTGGAGACCAGTGTGCCATGGTCAGGGTGTTGGTGAGGCCTACTCCCTGGCTCGCAGAAGGCCACCTTCCCACTGTGTCCCGAAGGGCACAGAGCAAGTTCTGACCTCTTCCTCTTCCAGTAGGGCACTAATCCCATCATGGGGGCTCCACCCCATGACCTCATCTAAACCTAATCACCTCCCAAAGGCCCCACCTCCAAGTACCATCATTCTGGAGGTTAGGGCTTCAACATATGAACTGGGAGGGAGGGGACACAACCCGAGCCCGCCTTCATTGGGAGGCCCACGATATCAATGCTGTATACAGTCTGTGATCCTAAGGCCCCTCATTCAGAGAAAGCAGGTGTATCTTGCCTTATCTCTGACCAGAGGTGGTCTTTGTACTTGATTTACTCTCTTACTTTGCCCACTCAAGTGTCCTTTATATTTCTTTCCTGGCATCCACAGCTGATCTGTATGACCAAGGAAATTCAAAAGTGTCCCATCATCTTTAAAATAATTTAGAAGGAATCCATTAGTGTGGTCCAACTAGTTTTGCTTGCTTATGGCACCCTCACGTGTCTCTGCTGGGAACTACAACTTAAGTTCTTTGGAAAATCGCTATCACTTTCAATTAAAATCCATAATAATTTTGCCTTCCCTTATGTTGAGCACCTGCTATAGCTAAAGCATCAAGGTGTCAGATACAAAGGTAATTAGACTATGGATCTCACCCTCAAGAAACTCATGATGTAGTAGGGAAAATCAGACATGCAGAAAGAAACTTGAAAGGAGAGGTAGGAAGTGACAAACCCTTTTGGTAGCTACAGAGAAAGTGCAACAAAGACTGGAAGAAGGCCAAGTTCCCTCTAGCAGGGGCACCTGGAAGTCTTCACACAGCTGTGGCACTTGATGTGGGCCTCGAGACTGGGTGTGCGCGAGGGCCACTCACTGATTCGTTTGCTCATGGAATACAGTAAGCAGCAATAAAATAAAGCTATGGAAGCAGAAGCACGCAGGACTTAGGAAAGAAGAGCAAGGGGTTTTCTGTCACTGGAGCATGGATTTGTGAAGGGTAATGATGTGACTGAGGCTTAAATGAACTTGGACTTCTCAGGGCAATGTAGTGGGAACCAGAGAAAGTTTCTGAGCAAAGGAGAGATTCCCATTCGTTCTTTGATTTATCCAACTGCCTCATCAACAAATATGAGTGTGCCTATCTGTGCCAGGTACAAGGCATAGGAACGCAGTGGTGAGAAAGGCACACACAGCCCCTGCTTTGCAGAGCTTACAGCAGGGAGAGATGATAAGGCAGCTTTCATGCAAATAAACTCCTGATTCAAGATCATAACAGTGCAGATAAAGAAGGAACCTATAAGGGAATGATGAGGGGCTTGGGACATAAGGGATCACTGAGTCCTTTTTGAGACAATGACATTAGAACGGAGACGTGAAGGATATGTGGGTGATGACCAGGTGAAGATTTGGGAAATGAGCTTTCCCTGCTGAAGGAAAGACCCTGAAGAAGGAAGACGTTTACTGAGCTCTAGAGACTTGAGTGGAGGGCAGGAGCAAGGAAGGTTGGCAGGAGGTGGCAGAGGGGGCAGGGGTTTAAAGTTACGGCAGTGAGCCCAGATTTAACTGCCATGGAGAGCTGGGGAGAATCTGACCGAATCGGCAATTTATAAACATCACTCTGGTACTGTGTGGAAAATATACCAGCAGGAGTCCAGGCTGCACTGGGATGCCAGCTACAAGGCTTCTGCAGTTGCCAGGTGAGATACAGTGGCTGCGCTGAGGCAGCTGACAATGGGGGTGGAGACAAGGGCACCCAGAAGCCTAATCTGGCCCCATGTAGATTGTGGGGGAAAGGCTAGAGGCAGGAAGGCCAAATTGGGAGGCCAATGAAGTTGTGTTAACAAGATCTGGGAGGGCAGCATGAGAGAGGAGGCTGGTCAGCGTGCAGCTTGGAAAAAGCTCACCCAAATTCCCAGGAAGGAAGCCCAGGCTAGGGGGAAAGCATGCAAGGAGAGGGGAAAGCTCTGATCCTGAACAAGAATAAAGGCGAGAAGTGGGATCAAAAGAGGGCAGAGGATGGGTTTGGATGGGGACCCCTCAGCGGCAGGAAGAAAGGCACCACCAGGTAGAGGCCCAGGAAGGGATGAGAACTGAGGCCCGAGGCCGTGGCTTGATTAGACTGTGGTTCTCTAACTTCTGACCAAGCTACGATTCACCTGGGGAAGGGGAAAGAAAACACCCCCATGGTGGGGTGCAGTGGAAGGACTGTGAGGTGTCACTGTGAGGAGCAGGAAGGGAGAAGGGGACAACGTAGAGGCGACTCTAAGAGAGAAACACGGAAACACAAATGGAAGCTCCTATAACTCCCACCTATTTGGAAATTGCACATCATATTATGTAAACATGATAGCAGTTAACCACTCAACCGAGCTTCCCAAGCTCGTATTGCATGTGCACGTACATACACACAACACACATGGATCACGTAACACAGTCAAGACAGACACACGTGTAGAGGTGGCCACGTGCCAGGCACCAGCCTGAGCTTTTTACACTGATTCACTCACTGGCCAGGTAAGTATCCTCATCCCCATCTTTCCGGCAGAGATGTTGACTCAAAGAGATTTCGTAAAATGCTCCTGTTCACACAGCAAGCCAGGAGTAAAGCCAGGATCTGAGCCCAGGCTGTTTGGCCCTGAGTCCAGGCTCAAGAGTGTTCTATACCACTATTCATGTTGTAGAGTAATCCTAACAACTTTGGGCTTAAAAATAGTTGCCCAGGCCAAAATGCTCGGCGTCGTGCTTGTCTTGGCTCCTGTCACGCCCACCCTGCGCATCCGCACATCCTGCCCGATCTAATCATCCAGACGCTACTCCCCTTACCCTGGCACCAGTCCAACACCGTCATCTCTTACGTGGATTAGCACCATCCCTCCCAGCTCGTGCCCTGGTTTCTGCTCTTTGCCATCAACAATTTTTTCAAAGCGCGGCATCCAGGAGGTCCACTTAACATGTGAGTCACATCACTCACTCCCCCTGCTAAACAATCCCTGGGGCTCCCCAGCCTGCTCACGGTGAAAAAGCCAAGGGTCTGCCACCTAAATTAAAGGCCAGTACGATGTGGCCCGCCACCTCTGCCTCCCTCCATCTGCTCCTGCCCTCCTGCCCTCCCGCCCACGGCCTCGGCACCTGTCCCCTCTGCCCTGGGCAGCGCCCTCCCGGACACATGCATGACTCGCCCCCTCACTGCCTTCTGGTCTCCGCGCCAACGTTTTTTATCACATGTTCCTGACTCCCCTACCCTTCAGAACAGAACATCAGCCCCGCCCCGCCCCAGCCCATGCTTGGCCCTTCTTCAGGGCGTTCACCGTCATCGGACACACCCCCAAGTGTTTATTTTCGGCTCCCTGGCACCAGCAGTCAAGCCCTCTGAGTGAGGACTTTATTTTGCTCACGCTGCTTCCCCAGTGCCTAGATCAACACCTGGCACGTGATACACTCCACAGACAGCTTATGGTTTCCCCCACTTCACAGATGAGGAAACGGGCTCAGAGGCAACTTGCTCAGGTCACCAAACTAGCAACCTACTCACGACCAAGAACTAAACCTGCCCTGTCCTTCCCTCCCAGCAACCAAGCAGAAAATCATCCCTCCTCTCCCTGCCAGGCAGACCTGCTTCCTTCCTCCCCCAACTCGCCGCTCTGCTGAGGCTCAGTGCAATGTTCCATATGGCTGAAGGTGAACCTGTTGGAAGCCAGGATGTCCACTGCTTTTCCTTAGTCCATAACGTACTGGAACATAACTGACCCTTCATGTTGCGGGATTATCATCACCAGAACGGGCGGTGCCAATACAGGAGGGCCAGAGGGCTCCCGCCCCTGTGGCGGCTCTGTGACTTCCTCTTCAGAGGCCCCCTCCTCACCGAGGGACTGTGAACAGTGATGAGCAGCGTGGCTCTGCAGCCTTCACATGGCTTCTCTAGACCACTTAATGGACCAAGTATTCAACACTCTTCTCCCGAATGACCTCGTGCCCTGCAAAAAGTCTCTAGTAATGCCACTATTAGGATGCTTTCCTCTGCAAGCTCATCCAAACTGTTATCTGTAGCTACAGTGCCCTGAACACACATGCCTTTCCGTCAATTTATATCATTCTTCCCTATCCCTTACCTGAGGTTACTAAGTTCATTTGGCTTAAGGTAAAGAGCAAAGTCAACAATGTGTCCTAAGTTATGTTGGGGATACAAAGAAGTTAATTTCACCCATGTATTCTACACCCCAGCCTGAGGCATGGGTCTCCCTGAAGAAGTTTTAGGTTTGCAAAAGGTACTTGGACAATGATTGGTGGATTATAAATAATATATAAAATCATAAAATCAGGGCATTAAAAAGCAACTGCAGATGTGTAAAACAATGGAGGTCTGAAACATTTCTGGTTTGTGGTTGCTTGACCCTCTCCCATGGCTTTTTTACAGGGGGAGAAAGTTGCAGGGAGAATGAGGGTACAAAATCAGAACTGGAGAATCAGCCAGATGCCAGAGAGATGTCTGCTAAAACTCAGCACCCATTCACCTGTGTCATGCCATGCCTGCCTTAGAAGAGCCTGAAATAAAAAACAAAAAGGAGTTCAAAAGCCACTCCACAAGCAGCTGCAAACCTGCCCTTCACTTTTCTGTCTCTGCACCTGGAGGAGTTCTAAATCCTTCATTCCAACATCAAACCTGAAACACCAGGCTCCCCTAGAACTGTCTTTTATTCTGTACCATCTCTGCAACATTCTGCCAAGCATCTGTGGGTCTTTAAAGGAAGTGTGAAAAGGTAGCAAAGACACATCAGCAAAGACAGGTGGTACAGGGAAGGAGCACATAATCAAAGCCCAAGAGGAGCCTGCGAGCAGCCTGGAAACCAAACTGTGTCAGAGAAAAGGCCAGCGTGGAAATATAGATTTGAAAGACTCTGAACAAGAGAGAAGAAAGACAAGCAGCCCCTGCCAAGATTAATGAGAGGTAGAGGCCGCCAAGAGAAACAGCCTGAGTGAAAAGGCTCTCGCACTGCTTAAGGACCAACCAGCGCTTCAGCACGTGAAACTAACTGGAGCTTGGAGAACGTGACGGCTGCCCATCTTCGCTTCCCTCTCTGTGTTTCTCAAACCAGCTCCAGGATCTGGAAGAAACAAAGGGAAGAAGGGGACACAGAAGGGATGGGAGAGCAGGCACATAATTTAGGAGAGTACAGGGACCTCCATCAGTGCCCCATCCCTCAGGCGGCCTCTAGTGCCTTGTCCCAGCTTTGCAACCACTGTGCTGAGTACAGGTGGGGCTGGCAAAACCTATCTGAGCCGGGATAATGATACCTGCCTCACCAGTTTTGCACAGATGCATAAGGAAAGCACCATGTGCAGGCACTGGCACAGAATGGGTGCTTCTTAAATTGTGACTATTATCATTATTAAATAACATGTAGAAGCAAGTAGACATTGTCTCTGCAATCTCCCATTTTCATCTGTGACTTTCAGGCTCTGAGCACCCTCTTAGCTCCTCTTCTCAAAACCCTAAACCAAAGATCTCTCCTCTACCCCAACCCTTATGCTGGGATGGAGCAGTCTCTTCATCTTCTCTCAAGCAAACCTCCCATCCTGCCAGCGAAACTAATCTTGGCAAGATGGGAAATGTCCTCCGGTGGTGGACTTCGGCCCATGACCGTGATCATTCTGATCTGCAATGTAGGCAGCATGCTCTGCCTCTTCTGCAGCGCTGGGCATGACGAAGATGACAGATCCAAATCCCCATGCACAACCTTGAGTGTTCCAGAAAATTTAACTGCATTTTAATTCTGAGAAATTTCTATTTCCGACCCCCGTTCTGCCTAGACAGAAACTTAATCTAAGCCAATTTGGCTTTCTATCCCCGGTCCCCAGATAATAAGTTTAAGTTAGCTTATAACGCCATAGTTCTGTGCTTGGGCAGTCATGGTAGTCTTCAGGTAGTCACTGCTTGAGTACTTCAGAAGGAAGTATCGGTTCATGTTTCTCCCTGTTATTTTTTCCCTCTGCCACAGAGAATGGCAACTTCCCAGATAAAGGCTGCCCCATCAGGTGCTGGGGCCAGGGCAGCAGAGCTTTCCACAGACCTGCAGTAGACCTGCCATGAGCGAAAAATAAGCCTTTGTTATTTGAGCCGCTTAGACTTGTTTTTATTATCGTTGTTACAAGTGATGGCAGCTATCCAGACGAGATGTCCTCATTCCCACCTTCCTCCAACTCGTCAATCCATACTTGCTGAGCCATCCTCTGTTCTCCACCCCAGGGCCTCCTGGGGTCCAGACGTCTCTCTGCTGTTCCTGAGCCCCTCTCAGAGGTCAGGGACCTGTCTGTTGTCACGTCATCACTCTGAGCCATGGCAGATTCTGTGAGGTGTTCAGACACTCTGTGCCACCTGCAGTTTGCATGACTCCCATGGGGTTCTACCAAAGAAAAGGAGCAAGCCCACCTCTGCCCCAGGTGGGGCTTCCCACTATTAACACTTTTTTCTCCAGAAGGCATTAGCCCACCCTTTTTCCCAGTTCCACAACTGTGGTCCTCTTCTGGCTTTTCCTACAATCCTGCCACTGCCACCAAACCAGGGACCTTAATCCAACCTCGGCCTGGAAGCCTTGCTCTGCCTCATAATTCCCCCCGCCCCGGACTCTATTATGCCTGTTTGATGTTCTTTCCAGACCCCAAGTGATGAGATTTCACAGCTCAAAAACCAAGAATTGCCCCCTGTTTGTGTCTGAGTTCTGCCAGACCCCCTCTTCCTTTGAGGCAATCAATGAGGAATGCTCCAGCTGCCTGAGCTAGGACAAGGAAATGAAGTGTGGTGGCAGAGATCTCAACTGATATTTCATAATACTGTTTTATACATAGTGTTCTGCCTAATTATGAAGCTGCTAATTAAAGGAGACCTCACTCAAAGGAATCCAGGGTGACTATTTTAAGCCACTATGCAACCTCAGTAGTCCATTTGCGTATGCTTTTGTAAAATTGTTATTCTTACAAAACTCATTGTGAAAGACATGAAGGGTCTTGGACATGGTATCTCCTCTAGAAACTGTCAAATTCTTGAGGGGGAGACCATTTCTTCCACGCTCCTGCAAAGCTCCAGACTGAGAATCAGGAAGCAGTTAACTAACAGATGACAAGAGTCTACTCCCATCACATTTAAGCTTTGAGCCACAGGGTATGCCCTGTCTTATACCAGCCATTTAGATCCCGAAAACGGTCCCCCTTTCCCTCTGGCTTGCATTTGAAAAACCTGAAATGTAAATCCTACGGTTCCTGAGGAGAAGACACAAAGCATTCCAATGCCAACGCCAGAGTGGGATGCACCTCACGGGTTCACACGCAAGGCAGGCGGGTTTCCAGAGCGCGGGGTTCAGTATCAGTGGAGACAGGGGCTCATGCCCCTCACCACCGGATAACACTCATTCTCCTAATCTAGGCAGACCTCCCCCATTCTTGGTACGGAAAGGTGCAAGCAACCCATTCTCCCCTCCCTTAAACTTTTTTTTTTAATTAAGGTATTATTGATATACACTCTTATGAAGGTTTCACGTGAAAAATAATGTGGTGACTACATTCACCCATATTATCAAGTCCCCGCCCATACCCCAATGAAGTCACTGTGTCTCAGTGTAGTGAGATGCTTCGTCCCTTACACTCTTCATCTGGCTTTGCTAAGGCAAAGCGTCCACGGAGCGGTGGGCGGGTTTGGAGCCCGCGTCCTTCACTCCAGGCCCCTCCCCTCAGCCCCTTGGGGGCGGGGCGGCGCGGAGCTAGCGGGGACGGGGGAGGAGGGACGGGTCCGGCTCCGCCGCGGAGTCCGACCGAGGCCCGGGACTGGGAGATCCAAGCGGGCGGTGCTCGTGGCCCGGAGCGGGCGGAAACGCAGCGACCCGGCTGGCACCCGCGGCCCTCGGAGCGTCGGGGCCGTGCCTCCGGCTGCCATGGCCGCCGCTGCCGGCCTGCGGGCCTTCCTGGCCAAGGGGCCCGGCTGGCTCCGGCGCGGCCCGTGGGCTCCGCTCGTCGCCGGCCTGTGCAGCCGGGGACCGGCCGGGGCCGGGCAGCCGGAGCCCGGGCCGCGACCCACCAGCGTGCGGCAGCGGGACGGCATCAGGTCAGCGGCGGGGCTTCCCCGGGGGTGGGCTGCGGACCCCGTTTCCTGCCGCCACCCAGGTGGGCCCCGAGGACGCCCGGCGTCAGAGGGACCGCAGGGCCACGTTTACAGAGGTTTCCTGGGCACAGTGGCGTTTGGGACCCTGGAGGACGTGGCGGAGGATCTGAAACGGGAGAGCCTGGGAAGTCTACACTGGACCTCCAGGCTCAGTGTGGGCTGCTCCGCAGGTGGCCCCACCGCGGCTGTGGCCTTTAAGAAGGTCTTTCAGTGGAGGGTTCGTGCCCCTCACAAACCTGACCAGGCCCAAGGCCAGATCAGGCTTACCCAGCTGCGCCCTGGCCCGCACTCAGAAGTGCCCGCATAGGGGTGGGTCAATAATAGGGCGAAGGCCACACCACATGTTTGAGGTCCTCTGCCATGTCCTCCAGGGTCCCAAACGCCACTCCGCCCTTTGGCTTAACAAGCCTAAAGCCTTTAAAAAACAAAACGAAACAAACATACCACTGCACAAACGAGAAACCCTCACCCTGACATTTGCCAGGCCAGGGCAAGGGTGTGCAAAGAGGCCTACAGAGCATGTCTAAGTTACAAATCAAGCTAACTGCCAAATATGTTTTCTTCCCCTACCCTGACACGCATACCTTCATGAGACCTAGACAGCCATGTTTGAAGTGACAATCCTCAGGCTCTTGGGGTCCCCCAAACTTTGGAGAGCCAGCCAGGGGCCTGCAGCTTTTCTCTTTTCTTCCCACCCTGTGCCTACCCACTCCCACCTCTCCACCTGCCTTCCAGCTGCTCTGCAAGGCCTTACCACATGGTGCAGTCACCTGTCCAGCATGCCCTAGTTCAATCTATCCTCTCACCCCCTATAGTCAAAAGCTCTTGGCCATCTTGTGGGCCTAGGTGTGCCCACTGCTGAACCAGGGAATTCCAGGGTCTCAGATAATTGCAAAGAGGTTGGAAGGGGGTACATAGTGATTTCCAGGTGGGCACATCCCACTATCCCAGTGGACTCCCTGCTCCCCAGGAGGGGCACAACAGGAAGAGAGCTGGAGCAGGGTACTCTGAAGTTCAGGGCCCAGCTGAGGCCCTCCTTGTCCATTTTCAAGGGCAGTTCTGCTTCTGCAAACCTGGCTCCATCTGGTCAGAAGCCTGACTTCTGGCAGGGCAGTCAGTTTAAAAGAAGGTCTGATTGAGTTCTTCAGAATTAAGTGTGAATCAGAAAGGGAGATCATAGTTATGCTGGGTTGAACAGCGAACTCAGCAACTTAGAGCACTCTGACAGGGGATGTATGTAATACCGGAGCCCAAGGATCAATGGGACACATGAACAGACACCACCTGGCAGCAGGGACATTTGGGGGCTGGCCTCTTTTCAGTTTTGCCTGAGGCCTCTAAATTGAATTTAAGCCTACATCACCATTGGGATGACAGCTTTTTACGTTTGCTACAGTAAGCACACTCCCTACTACAGCGAGCACATTCACTACTACAGCTAGTACACTCCCTACTATAGCAAGCACACTCCCTACTACGGTGAGCACACTCCATACTACAGTAAGCTGCCTATTTTCCTGGAGGGTTTATCAGCAGTTCTCTTACCACCCCCTACCAAAATACCGGTTTCAAAGTCTATCGGTATATCCACTGAAAGGCATTTTTGTACTTATGAGAAAACATGTTCATGAGAAACAAAACAATAAATACCACAGCCACCTGAAGATGGCAGCAGAATGGAAATATTCCAAATGGTTATTCTTATTGCACTGAAATAAATTCAGCCATCAAAGTAGTTTTTCCCAAAAACAGTGGCACAGGAGAACCCAAGCTGACACGCAGCAGTGGGAATATCAGGTTCAAAAAGGAAAGAGAAAGGCAGAAAACATGTAGGTGGAGACAGATGGCAGATATAAAGTATATAACAATGACCTGGTGTTTGGTTTGCTCCCTGTTCCTTGTAACAGTAAAAATAAAACATCTCTGTTACAGGCAGTAAGGTGACAATATAGCTTCTTTAATCAGCATGCGGGACACCCTAAAAAATCAAGCAGGTCCTTGAATGGCAGCTTTTTGTTAGGTGACATGCCCAGAGAGCCTCTTGCTACATGGTTCTGTGCTTCTGTTCTTCGCATATCATCCCATTCTCAGACAGCGGGAATCATTTTGCAGAATTCCAGGAGGGCACTGTAAAAAAAAAAATGGGGAAATGCTGTCCTATATGTGACTGGCAGCTGTAACCATGCTGCTGCTTCTCAGGGGGGATGGGAGGAGATGTGGAGGTGGATTTTCATTCTTGGCTGCTTTCCCAGCCCTATTCTTTCTAAAGAACAACGGGAAAAAATAAGTTAGAGGAGCCACCGGCTTCCTGTGGCTCCAGCCACTGTCCTACAAACCTCACAGCCTCTCAGTATAGGCAACGATGATTCTGGAATCATGACTAGCCCTTTCTGTAAAGGTGGCAGTAATGTTTCTGACAGCAAATGTGGAGAAAAAGAGGAACAAATATTGAGAAAAAGGGAGAAAACCCAGCTTGTGTTTCTGGCAGTCCTGTTTTGACGTGGCTGTAACTCCAGAGCCGACAAACCTCGCAGTTGCCCTCAGCACCCACCATTCTTTCTGATGTCTTAAAAATAGCTCCCAAATTTGAATCACTGGGGTCCTCACCCATTTTAACTGGTGCACAGCCCAGTATTTATAAAATGTTCTTCGCAGGCACATTGTCTTGAGCAATCCAAAGAAGAGGAACACGCTGTCACTGGCAATGCTGAAATCTCTCCAAAGTGACATTCTTCATGAAGCCGAGAGCACTAATCTGAAAGTCATTATCATTTCAGGTATTTATCTAACATCTGTCCCCAGTGTTCTGCAGGACCCAGACCAGGTTTCTAGCTTGCCTTGGTGAGCTGGAGCATCCCTCCTGTAATGGGAGAACTGCTTTGAAGCTCCTTTGGAACCATTCATTATGGTAACTCTTGGGTGGTGCGGGCCTTGGTCCCAACACTACGAACTGTGGGAATTACAGCAAGACTGCTGTGCCGTGAGATCACGTGTCTGTTCCTTTCTGTCGGGTATGAACTTGGCTGCACTTGACTGTGCTGGTTTCCCATCAAAATCAGAGAATTTATTTCTTCCTGGATCTGAGAAGATAAGTTTTTATCATGAAGGCTTTTGGCAGACACCTAAGTATCTGCCAGGACCACGCTGCTAGGGAATCCGAGCGGTTTCTTTTCTGTTCTTACCAAACTTTCAGCCAGTATCTGTAGTCTTCTTCAGCGGTGCCAGAAAGCATGCTATATTTTCTCATTTCTCTCCTTGTTCTTTCTCCAGTAAGAATTTTTACTGAATTATCTGGTGATGCTGGCAGAGGCATAAATAACAGCATTGTCAGCCTTTTAAAGCACACAGAAAAATAAAACGATGATGCTCTATGATTCACTGATTTAAATGATGCACCTTTTTTAAAATTAAGGATCAGGGTGTTTGGAGGCAGATACTCAGAATGTTACTTTCTTATCCGTGGTTGTATATAAATTTTACCTTGTTTTATATTGCGAAAGGAAAAAAAACAGAATATTGGTCAGCAGCCATGAGGGTGTTACCCAGATGCAGCAAAGGCAGCTAACTTCTGAATGACACAGTTTCCTCACCTTTTTAAAAGGAATAATATTGCCTGTCAAAACAGCTACAACAAAAGGAAAATGCAAGAAAGGATTATCAGCTTACAAGGGAAATTACATGTTGTTGTTGTTAATGACAACAACAACTATAAAACTGCATGGGCAGATCCCTTGTGAAAATAAGAGGGTGCTCTCCACACCCTAGCCTTCCTGATTCCCACCTGAATGGGTGGCTGTCAGCTGTAGCCAAGATGGCAGGGGTGCTGCCCCGGGCACAGCGGATTTTCATGGACCCATGTGAGCGGATACACTCAGCTCAGACCCAGTCCCAAAACACAAGTGTGAAACCAGAGGAACAGCTCTGAAGAAAGCCCATTGGCCTTGCTTCCTGAGGCTTCTCTTTTTGGTAATTAAATTTTTCATCCGTTTCTACCACAGGCCTTTTAGCAAACAAATGCCTTGTCTTGCACTGTCACCACAAAATACTGGCTCTAACTTTTCAAGCTAAATGGAATTGTTCTTATCAAAATGGGACCATTAACTTTCTCTCAGTGCCCACAGCATTGAGACAACTGCTAGTAGTTATTGAACATATGAGTAAGTGAACTTCCAGCTCTAGATGTTTATCTCTTTTTATTTTCTTTTCTCAACTGGGAACATTTGCAGCTGAGGGCCCTGTGTTTTCTTCTGGGCATGATTTAAAGGAACTGATGGATTGGCAAGGACAAGATTATCATGCTGAAGTATTTCAAACCTGCTGTGAGGTAAGCCAGGATGATGGTCAACCGGAAAATGATAATTATATCAAACCCTGAATTAGGCCTCCAGTTGACAGATAAGGTCTTATGTACAAGGCCTAACCAGTGCAGAAGCAGTGGCTCCTCTGTGGCCAATGGTGAATCCATCCGAGTAGCTATTTGGTTTAGACTTTCAAGCAGTCACCATAGTTTGCAACTGCTCTTGCTAAATGCCACAGAAAATTAACATACCCTGTGCGGATAGCTGCCACCTCCAGCATCAGGGGCCATGTCTTGGTATACATGTCTCGTAACAGGTGAAGGGTGGGAATGTAGATCTTAGAGTAGAAGAATCTAAGATTATTATAATTCCTAAAATTTTTAAACTAGAAAAAAACCCTGTTAATAGGAAAGAGAACATTCATAAATGGAGTAACAGCAATGTTTTTAAAAATTATTTTCAAACCCTTCTTTCAACCAGCCTTTATAATCACCCCTCCAAGCGAGAAAATTAACCTCGCCATTTTACTTCTTCCTTTCTGTCTCTTTAATCATATTAAGGAGGGAAAGTGCCAACAGATATAAAGGAGGAAAAGGAACAAAAAGTTTGGGATTATTTCAACTGTATTAAATCAGCTTCTGGATTTTATTTTTAAAAATTTAATATAGAAATAGCCAAGAAATGGAAGCAACCTAAGTGTCCATCAGTAGATGAATGGATAAAGATGTGGTACATATACACAATGGAATATTATTCAGTCATAAGAAAGAAACAAATCCTACCATTTGCAACAATATGGATGGAGCTAGAGGGTATTATGCTCAGTGAAATAAGCCAGGCAGGGAAAGACAAGTACCAAATGATTTCACTCATCTGTGGAGCATAAGAACAAAGCAAAAACTGAAGGAACAGAACAGCAGCAGACTCACAGAACCCAAGAATGGACCAACAGTTACCAAAGGGAAAGGGACTGGGGAGAATGGGTGGGAAGGGAGGGATAAGAGGAAAAAGGGGCATTATGATTAGCATGTATAATGAAGGGGGGGCACGGGGAGGGCTGTACAACACAGAGAAGAGAAGGCAAGTAGTGATTCTATAGCATCTTACTACACTGATGGACAGTGACTGTAATGGGGTATGTGGGGGGGACCTGATGATGGGTGGAGTCTAGTAACCATAATGTTGTTCATGTAATTGTACATTAATGATAGCAAAATAAAAAAAATGTGTAAAAAAAAATAACAGGAAGCTAGGCTAAGAAGTTTGATAATTAAGGTAGAGCTCGGATTCTAAAAGTCTCAAAGTTGAGGAAAAGATGTTCAATGATAAGAGGAAATAAAAGATTTTAAAAATCAGGTAAGGGAGTAACAAAGACTTGTAAATTTGGCACACAAGATATATTGCAACAGTGAACCTGGAGTCTGGGAAGTTAGCCAGAAGGTTACATAGTTGTGAGGGCTTGGATTAAGATGGTAGCGGTAGATATCCAAGAGGAAATGGCAAATGCATAGTTGGAGATGGGGTTGGTCATATCAGCTATGAAGCACAAGTTTGGTAAGAATACATCCTGAAATCCTCTTTGGATTGAAAATGGGTATCTGTCTAGCCCCAAAATTTCATTAGAGATTCCCTCTTTTCATAAAACTCAAAGAACTGAGGAGGCTGGATGTATAACTGCTTAAAAATAATTTAATAAAAATTACTTCAAAAAAAATTGAATATAGAGTTCAACTTTACCACACTGTTCCTGTCCTGAGTGTTTACTGAGCACCACTATAGGCATAATACTTGCAAGGCACTGTGGGAAATAGGAGAAACATGAGTTTCCTGCCTAACTGAGACTGGAAATGTAGGTGAGAAACAGGACACATAAAACAATTTCATAACCTGATCCTAAGATTACTTAACCTCATTTTTCATTCATTCATTGACTTATTTATTGAATTGGTCATTAATGATTCAACAAGTATTTAATGATAACCTACTATGTTGACTAGACAGAGGTGAGCGGCAGGGAGGTAAACAAGAAGGCAATTAAGATTCTTTCTTGGCTATCGTGGTTTTCCTTGCCCTTCCAGAAAACCTGTAAGGAGATTGACTGCAGTTTTCTCATTTCATGCAGGGACAAACTGGAAAAATGATTTTGCCTTGAGGCTTCACAGAGAGGTGGAAGCGAGCCAGGGCTAAGACTCAGGCTTTTGTTTCACATTAATGATGTTGCTGTGTCATTCTGCTCTTGTGTTTGCCAACGCTTGGTGCTTTAAAAGTTATTTTTCTACTAATACCCAGTACCTTTGGCTAAAATAGAAACTCACCGAAGAGAACTAGTAGAGGCCTTCCATCCCATCGTCCCTAACAGGCCTGCTTTTAGCATTCTGCCTTAGTATCTTCATTAACTGAAATCCAAACAGGTTAGCAAAGAGCCAGGGAAAGCCAGGGCTTCTACATAGGGTAACAGCCAGTATTTACAGAACCCTCCAAAGCATGGATGTCTCCAGTTCACTGAAAAAGATTCAATGCACAAAAGGGCCCTAGCCCTAATGTGGAAACATAGGAGGGAAAGTGCATTGATTTCTTTTAAAACTTTTTCTAGGAAAACCAAATTGTTCTGGATAAATGTGAGCACCATAAACTTGTGCAAGATTTCAATTTCCAAGTG
This sequence comes from Smutsia gigantea, assembly GCA_032199065.1. Taxonomy (NCBI): domain Eukaryota; kingdom Metazoa; phylum Chordata; class Mammalia; order Pholidota; family Manidae; genus Smutsia; species Smutsia gigantea. The sequence goes on from JAVSCE010014922.1 coordinate 684,227, forward strand.
TAATCAACAAGCAGAATGGAACAGAATGAGCTCGATATTTCATTGCTCTATTCATACATGAGAAGATTTGAATTTTCGCAAGGAAGATAGAGCTACCTGAATTGGCTCAGCATCTAAAAACCACAGCAAATTTGTTACAGACCACAAGTACCACATGACAGTTAATGATTCACAAATCAGGAATCCAGAAAATTGAGAAGAAACACTGGGTATGGAATGGCAAAAGGAACCCTCCAAGGAACTGATGGCACGTTTCCCCAGGGACCCCTCCCCACTTCTCCTCTGATCCTGCTGAAGCGCAACGTGGAAATCCTAGGTCTCAAGGAGGGTCTTCCCTTATTCCTCAGTAATGCTGACCAGTGAGGTGAGGGCAATTGGATTTATGCCACATTTTGGTGAAGGCAGAGCCCAAAAAAGTACTTAATTCAGGATCATGAAAGAGAAATAATCAATCCTTTACTATCAGGGGGTTGATTATCCCAGCTGGTTTGTTATCTAGGTTCCCTTTGTCTTTTCTGAATTGCCCTAACTTTCTTTAAAATATTTTTAAATTAAAAAAAAATACCTATTATAGAAAATTTTGAAATTCTACAACAAAGGTAAGAAAAATTCCTGATACTATACCAGGATCACACCACCTTCTAAAGAAATCTACAAGAGTTTGCTTTAATTCTTTTTCATCTTTTCCCATGTGCATCTATTTGCTTGTCATACATAGGTGTGATTATACTGTTTAATTGCAAAATTACAGCACTGAATGCTTACTACATGCCAGGTGATATTTTGAGTGCTTATGCATATTAATTTACTTAATCCTCATGTTCTGTACAGTTGGGGCTATTATTATCCATACTTAACAGATGTGAAGATTGTGGGATAGGCAGCAGTGAGCAACAGACTGGGCATCGAGCTCCAGGCATCTGGCTCCAGACCACACAGCCCCGACCAGCATGCTGGTATTTATCTTGGACGTTTCATGAGATAGAACACAGCATTTCATTAAATGAATACTGTCCAGTCTACATAGCCATTTATAGATATTATTTATAGTTTTTTACTATTATAACATAATGATTTGATGAACACTTTTGTCCAGACAGCTTTTTACTCCTATTTCAGATTACTTCTTAGAAGAAGAATCCCTAGGTCAAAGGTAGGAATATTTTTAATGTGGTTGATATACACTATATCATCCAAGTATTTTTGCACAGGTTATGTGGAATCCTAGCCCTCTGCCACTGGGAGATGGGAGACATAAGGTTCAGCCCTCATCAGTAGTTGATTCTTCATGAGTAACTTCAATTCATTAGGTGACAGGATTAAAGATGGCAGCGTGACAGGTGAGACAGAGGATTCTTCCTAAAACTGCATGTAATACAAAAATATAATTAATATAACTAATCCTGAAAGAGCAACAGGAAAGAGGACTGAGCCAGACTGCATACACCTGGAGAAAAGAGCAGACTTCACAGAACAGGGTAACGTACCAAAGCTGTGGCCCACCAGGACCCAACCCCTTTTCCCACCCCAGCTCACCGGCAGGAGGAAGAAAAACGGAGCAGGGAGGGAGCAGAAGACTGGGACTGCTGAATACCTAACTCTGGAGATCTGCTCTGGGAGCACAGATCTACATTTCTTGGTGCTTGCATTGTACTCTCATGAGTAGGGGGTTGGAAAACTAAGACAGGCAGAATTCCTAGGGAGACTGAGATTCCAGCCGCTGTGGAAAGCAGGGATCCATATCCAGCTGCTCTGGGACAAAAGAAAGGCAGGCATCTAAGAGACTTCCTAACAGCAAGAGGGCTGCTAAACGGGCAAGGATTACACAGATATTACTGCTCATGAGAAAGGACAGGTAGACAAAACTGTCCGGGTGGACTCTGCTCAGCAGGTTGGGAGCTTTCATGATCTTCAGGTGCTCCAGCTCCCTGGCTGGCTACACAGCTCCAAGGACCCACTCCGTGATACGCAGCCTACTGCGCCTTTCTCCTGGCCAGCCCCACCTGGTTCGCAAACCGGCAAACCCTACCCTGGCGTTAGGCCAGCCAGAGGGAAGATCTGTCTACAGCAACTACAAACGCAAAACAGAGAGGCTTATGCCTGTGTCCTTGGCCCACTGGTTCAGGCAGTGGAGTCAGGCATAGCAGCCGGGAAGCAGGAAACAACTCTTTCCTCCCCCCAGGCACCAATACTACTCCCCTGCGACCCCCGACATTGCTTCAGGGGCTGAGCAGCTCCAGAGAGTAGAACTTCTGGGCACTAGATGGCGCCATATACAAATATGAAACGCCAGAGGAACCGGGTTCAAAGTAAAATTATTAATTACATCGACCTCATGAATCTTCCTGAAAGGGAGTTCAAAATAAAAATCAAGAACATGCTCATGGAGGTACGGAAAGATATTCAAGAACTCAAGAATGAATTTTGGTTGGAGATCCAATCATTGAAAAGCACAATGAAAGGTATTAAAAGCAGATTGGATATTGTGGAGGAGACAATAAATGAAATAGAAACTAGAGAAGAGGAATACAAAGAAGCTGAGGCACAGAGAGAAAAAAGGATCTCTAAGAATGAAAGAATACTGAGAGAACTATGTGACCAATACAAACGGAGCAATATTCACATTATAGGGGTACCAGAAGAAGAAGATAGAAAAAGGGATAGTAAGTGTCACTGAGGAGGTAATTGCTGAAAAATTCCCCAATCTGGGGAAGGAGATAGTCTCTCAAGCCATGGAGATGCACAGATCTCCCAACACAAGGGACCCAAGGAAGACAACACCAAGACATATAGTAATTAAAATGGCAAAGATCAAGGATAAGGAGAGACTATTAAAAGCAGCCAGAGAGAGAAATAAGATCACATACAAAGGAAAGCCCATCAGGCTATCATCAGACTTCTCAAAAGAAACCTTACAGGCCAGGAGGGAGGGGAATGATGAATTTAATGCAATAAAGCAGAAGGGCCTGGAACCAAGATTACTTTATCTGGCAAGATTATCATTTAAATTTGAAGGAGGTATTAAACAATTTGCAGATAAGCAAAAGCTGAGAGAATGTACCTCCCACAAACCATCTCTACAGTGTATTTTTGAGGGACTGCTATAGGTGGAAGTGTTCCTAAGGTTTAATAGCTGTTACCAGAGGTAATAAAACCACAGTAAAGAAAGTAGAACACCTAATTACTAGGCAAATGCAAAATTAAATAAACTATCCCCAAAGTCAATCAAGGGATAGACAAAGACTACAGAATATGATACCTAATATATAAAGAATGGAGGAGGAAGAAAAAGGAGGAGAAAAAGAAGAACCTTTAGATTGTGTTTGTAATAGCATATTAAGTGAGTTAAGTTAGACTCTTAGATAGTAAGGAAGTTAACCTTGAACCTTTGGTAACCACTAATCTAAAGCCTGCAATGGCAATAAGTACATACCTATCGATAATCACCCTAAATGTAAATGGATTGAATGCACCAATCAAAAGACACAGACTCACTGAATGGATCAAAAAACAAGACCCATCTATATGCTGCCTACAAGAGACTCACTTTAAACCAAAAGACATACACAGACTAAAATTGAAGGGATGGACAAAGATATTTCATGCAACTAATTAGAAAAAAGCAGGAGTTGCAGTACTTGTATCAGACAAAATAGACTTCAGAACAAAGTAATTCACAAGAGACAAAGAAGGGCATTACATAATGATAAAATGGTCAATCCAAACAGGAGATATAACCATTATAAATATCTATGCACCCAACACAGGAGCACCTACATATGTGAAACAAATACTAACAGAATTAAAAGGGGAAATAGAATGCAATGCATTCATTTTAGGAAACTTCAACACTTCACTCATTCTGAAGGACAGATCAACCAGACAGAAAATAAGGAGACAGAGGCACTGAACAACACACTAGAACAGATGGACCTAACAGACATCTGCAGAACTCTACACCCAAAAGCAGCAGGATACACATTCTTCTCAAGTGCACATGGAACATTTTCAAGAATAGATCATATACTAGGCCACAAAAGGAGCCTCGGTAAATTTAAAAAGATTGAAATTGTACCAACCAGTTTCTCAGACCACAAAGGAATAAAACTAGAAATAAATTACGCAAAGAAAATGAAAAATTCCTCAAACACATGGAGGCTTCACAACATGCTCCTAAAAAAACAATGGATCAATGACCAAATAAAAAAAGAGATCAAGCAATATATGGAGACAAATGACAACAGTAATTCAACACCACAAAATCTGTGGGGTGCAGTGAAGGCCATGCTAAGAGGAAAGTATATTGCAATACAGGCCTACCTCAGAAAAGAAGAACAATCCTGTAGGAGCAGGCTAAACTCACAATTAATGAAACTAGAAAGAGAAGAACAAATGAGGCCCAAAGTCAGTAGAAGGAAGGACATAAAGATTAGAGGAGAAATAAATAAAATCGAAAAGAATGAAACAATAGAAAGAATCAGTGAAAGCAAGAGCTGGTTCTTTGAGAAAATAAACAAAATAGATAAACCCCTAGCCAGACTTATCAAGAATAAAAGAGAGTCTACTTACATAAACGAGAAAAGAAAAATCACCACAGACACTACAGATATACAAACAATTATTAGAGAATACTATGAAAAATTATATGCTAACAAACTGGATAACATAGAAGAAATGGACAACTTTCTAGAAAAATACAACCTTCCAAGGCTGACCCAGAAAGAAATAGAAAATCTGAATAGACCAATTACCAGCAATGAAATTGAACTGGTAATCAAAAACCTACCTAAGAACAAAATTCCTGGACCAGACGGCTTCACCGCTGAATTTTATCAACTATTTAGTGAAGACCTAATACCCATCCTCCTTAAAGTTTTCCAAGGAGTAGAAGAAGAGGGAATACTTCCAAACTCATTCTATGAAGCCAGCATCACTCTAATACCAAAACCTAGCAAAGACACCACAAAAAAAGAAAATTACAGACCAATATCCCAGATGAACATAGAGGCAAAAATACTCAACAAAATATTAGCAAACTGAATTCAAAAATACATCAAGAGGATCATACACCATGATCAAGTGGGATTCATCCCAGGGATGCAAGGATGGTACAACACTCGAAAATCCATCAACATCATCCACCACATCAACAAAAAGAAGGACAAAAACCACATGATAATCTCCATAGATGCTGAAAAGGATTTGACAAAATTCAACATCCACTCATGATAAAAACTCTCAACAAAATGGGTAAAGAATGCAAGTACCTCAACATCATAAAGGCCATATCTGACAAAGCCACAGCCAACATTATACTTAACTGCAAGAAGCTGAAAGCTTTTCCTTTAAGATCAGAAACAAGACAAGGATGCCCACTCTCCCCACGTCTATTCAACATAGTACTGGAGGTCCTAGCCTGTGTCCCTGTTTGCAGATGACATGATATTGTACATAAAAAACCCTAAAGAATCCACTCCAAAACTATGAGATCTAATATCTGAATTCAGCAAAGTTGCGGGATACAAAATTAATACACAGAAATCTGTGGCATTCCTATACACTAACAATGAACTAGCAGAAAGAGAAATCAGGAAAACAATTCCATTTACAGTTGCATCAGAAAGAATAAAATACCTAGGAATAAACCTAACCAAGGAAGTAAAAGACCTATACTCTGAAAACTACAAGACACTCATGAGAGAAATTAAAGAAGATACCAATAAATGGAAACACTTCCCATGCTCGTGGATAGGAAGAATTAATATTGTCAAAATGGCCATCCTGCCTAAAGCAAGCTACAGATTCAATGCAATTCCTATCAAAATACCAACAGCATTCTTCAACGAACTAGAGAAAATCATTCTAAAATTCATATGGAACCAAAGAAGACCCTGAATAGCCAAAGCAATCCTGAGAAGGAAGAATAAAGCTGGGGAGATTATGCTCCCCAACTTCAAGCTCTACTACAAAGCCACAGTAATCAAGACAATTTGGAACTGGCACAAGAACAGACCCATAGACCAATGGAACAGACTAGAGAGCCCTGATGTAAACCCAACCATATACAGTCAATTAATATATGATAAAGGAGCCATGGACATAAAATGAGGAAATGACAGCCTCTTCAACAGCTGGTGTTAGCAGAACTGGACAGCTACATGCAAGAGAATGAAACTGGATTATTGTTTAACCCCATACACAAAAGTAAACTCAAAATGGATCAAAGACCTGAATATAAGTCATGAAACCATAAAATCTTAGAAGGAAACATAGGCAAAAATCTCCTGAAATCTTATTCCCGAACGCATCTCCTCGAGAAAGCGAAACAAAAGCAAAAATGAACTCATGGGACTACATCAAACTAAAAAGTTTCTGTACGGCAGAGGACACCATCAACAGAACAAAAAGGCCTCCTACAGTACGGGACAATGTATTTGTAAATGACATATCCGACAAGGGGTTAACATCCAAAATATATAAAGAACTTACGTGCCTCTACACCCAAAAAGCAAATAACCCAATTAAAAAATGGGCAGAGGATATGAAGAGACAGTTCTCCAAAGAAGAAATTCAGGTGGCCAACAGACACATGAAAAGATGCTCCATATCACTAATCATCAGAGAAATGCAAATTAAAACCACAGTGAAATATCACCTCACACTAGTACGGATGGCCAACATCAAAGAGACTAAGAACAACAAATGCTGGTGAGGATGTGGAGAAAGGGGAACCCCCCTACACTGCTGATGGGAATGTAATCTAGTTCAACCATTGTGGAAAGCAATATGGAGGTTCCTCAAAAAACTAAAAATAGAAATACCATTTGACACAAGTATCCCACTCCTTGGAATTTACCCAAAGAATACAACTTCTCAGATTCAAAAAGACATATGCACCCCTATGTTTATTGCAGCACTTTTTACAGTAGCCAAGATATGGAAGCAACCTGAGTGTCCATCAGTAGATGAATGGATAAAGAAGATGTGGTACAGATACACAGTGGAATACTATTCAGCCATAAGAAAGAAACAAATCCTACCATTTGCAACAACATGGATGGAGCCGGAGAATATTATGCTCAGTGAAATAAGCCAGGTGGAGAAAGACAAGTGCCCAATGATTTCCCTCATTTGTGGAGTATAACAACGAAGCAAAACTGAAGGAACAAAATAGCAGCAAACTCAAGAGACTCCAAGAAGGAACTAGTGGTTACCAAAGGGGAAGGGGGGAAGGAGGGAGATGTGGATTGAGGAGTATTATGTTTAGTACACATGGTGTGGGGATCACGGGGAAGACAGTGTAGCACAGAGAGGGTAAACAGTGAATCTGTGGCGTCTGATTAGACTGATGGACAGTGACTGCATTGGGGTATGGGCGGGGACTTGATAATATGGGTAAAGTAGTAACCACATTGCTTTTTTCATGTGAAACCTTCATAAGAGTGTATATCAATAATATCTTAATAAAAAATTTTAAAAATTCATTAGATGACCAACGACACTCAGAACCGAAGCAAAATCTCTTCTTTTTTTTGCTGCAAGACATTTGAAGTTCTTGTGCATTCTCCTTGCTGCTGCAGTTAGCTGAGAATGAGCTCCATCACTCACCCTCCTCATCCTCACCGAGAGCGCACAAGCCCGCCAATAAACCCATCACCAGTCTGGGGCGCGGAATGTATTATGCATTCTTCTGGGGGAGCATCATTAACATCCGTCAAATTCTTAACAGGTGACCACCAAGAAAAGCAAGAACCAGTGCTGTAGAAGATGGTATCCTATCCTTAGAGATAGATTGGTTATTTTATAATAAAGGTGACAAAGAGCAAATCTTCTCAAACATTCCTTGGACAAAACCTTCAAATCAGTGGAGGTCAGTTTTGTCTGAGCTGCCATCAGATGTGCTTCCTGCCATCCCTCCCTGCCAGGGTTCAAAGAACGACCGTTCCTACGTTGAAGTTGCCGTAGCAACACGATCTGTGTAGAGCGTCACACAGGCACGGTTAAAACAGAACTGTTTGTTCCGCAGGTACAAAATCAGCTGTGTTCTTCAGTGGGAGTACTAGGGGAGCAGAGGGAGGGCACTGTAACCCCGCAGAGCTGTCATGCTAGGGGAGACCCGGGGCTTGGAGTCAGACAGAAGCTTAGGTCCCCTGGCCTCCCTGCAGAGCCCTACCCCTGGCTGCAGTAGGCGGCCTCCTCCTGCGGCTTTCAGGAAGAACAAACCCGACAGTCCGGCTCACAGTCCATGGTCAATGCAAGTTCCTTCCCTTCAGGCCTCCTTTTGCCCTTCTGTCGTCGAATCCGGCACATGGATGCACAGGAAAACGTGAACGCAGTGCAGTCATGTCAGATCATGTGTGTGGATGCGGGGCCTCCCTCTGGGATGGAAGTGAAGTGGGTGTGTTTGCTCCTGCAGGTCATGATGCTCATCCAGAATCACCCGGTCCCCGTCATTGCCATGGTGAACGGCTTGGCCACCGCTGCCGGGTGTCAGCTTGTCGCCAGCTGTGACATTGCTGTGGCGAGCGACAAGTCCTCTTTTGCCACTCCAGGTGTGAACATCGGGCTCTTCTGCTCCACGCCTGGGGTTGCCTTGGGGAGAGCTGTGCCGAGAAAGGTAATTTAATCCCCTGCAGCTCCCTGTCCGGGTAGAATCCTCCAGGGCCTATGATGGCTATTCCAAGAAATCTCTTGTTCAAAGTCATGTTTGCATGAGGACATTCTGCCCACAGCACGGCTGGCTGGATGTGCCTCAGTGTTCCTGCTACTGTCAGTGTCGGAGAGGGAACACCAGCTGCCTCTCCCTCTGAAGCCCCTCACTGGAACTTTGATTTGTGAATCACTGCTTTTCAATCTTGCCTGCCCCTCAGTACAACCAGTGAGGTTTCTTGTTTTGTTTGTTTTCATAAAGACACAGATTTTAGTAATCTTGTTGGAAATGCAATTGAGACTCAGTTGTGTTGCACTGAAAGGCTGTCCATGAGATTTAATAGCATGGTGACATGTGCTAGTATCAAGACACTGGGATACTAATGTTGCTGGCTTGTTGTTTGCTGACCATCTGTCTGGTTCCAAAAAGGATTGAAAGTAGCTTATATCCTGATTGTGTCAGGTTTACGATAGTTCCATTTCAGGAACATGAATACCTATGTATGGTGTGTTCAATGTGCCCCAGAAGGAGCCATGTATTACAAAAGCTCTTCTGTCATTACTAACCACAGAGAAGTCTATATTCTTCACAAAGCTTTCTTCCTTTGTAGAACATCATAAAATAATATTTACTGAACATTTCTTAAGTATAAACCAGTAGTTTCCTTGTTCCAGAAAAAATACATCCTCATTCTCAATTGGAAATCTGTTAAAAAAAAAGGGTGGGGGAGGCAAAGTCATATACCACAGCAAACAGGGAAACTAAATTGCTTTCTAGAACACATTATCCATTTTGCACAACTACAAAAATTAGCAGTTGCTCACATGCCTGAGGCACAAAAGAAATGAGACCCAAGGGAGATCCAGCTGCAGGACCAGAGGGCTAGAGAAGCACTCCTTTCTCACATGGTGCCTCCTCACTTGTCCTTACACAAGCGTGTGTCTGGGACAGAATTCTGAAGACAGATACCTGCAAGCACACACAGTTAATGAAAACTGGCTAAAAGTGGGCTCCACACCGCAAAAGGTGGCCTTTCAAAACCCAAGAGCTTGCTAAAATGTCTCCAGACCAACGGGGTGTTTTAATCCTGTCAGGATACACATTTACCCAAAATATATACATATTAATTCAGAAAACAATTCTTACCTCCTTACTTTGTGCCAATATATTAAAATGCACTACAAATATATTGTTAGGATTTACTAGTAAACTATCTTATAATTGTGCAAATCAATTCATGAGGCCTTTTGCATAGTAAAAAATGATTGTACTGGTCACCCTACCTTCCCCAACACCTTACCTTCTAGAAGGGTACACGGTAAAACATTTGAAACCTTTGGGGCAAGAATCCATTCTTTCCTAACACAAACTTTTAAAATCGAGGCTTTTGAGTCCTAGAAACTTAGCCATTAATTTTTGAGAAGAAAGAGGGAGAAAAAAATCTGACAAAACAAGCCTTAAGTTCCCAGGAAGCTCAGGTCTTAGCACCACATTGCATCATCGCCCATGTGACAGATTAAGGAGCAGGACATCACAAGAACAAAAGTAGCTTCTGCCTCCCACAGTTGCGGCAAGGGCCAGGCCTGCTCGGAAGGTGGGCAGAGTCGTTGACGCTGTGCCGCTCAGACCCTGATCTGCACCCTGTGGGATCTGGCCCCCAGGAGCCTCCGAACCACATAGGTGGCTGCAGTGTTCTTGCTGTCAAACCTTCAGAGTTCCTTCCTAGCCAGTCATCTGAAAATGGGTCAGACTTGTCAATGATGTCTTTGCACGTTGGGTTCCCTGATGCCAGGCTACCTGGAGGCCTGAAGCAGATATGATTTGGGATCAACACTCATGAGCTGAAATTGCAGTTCTCCTAAGGAATTTAGTAGAAGGAGTCTACAGAACTGAAGGCTTTTGCCATGCTTCTGGATCACCTACATGGCCCCCTTCGTCAGGAAAACTAGGGACTCACAAAAACCTAAACCTGGGGAAAATCCCACTGGGTGGTCGCACTCATATGAACACACCATACGCAGTCCCGCCAGCTTTAGGCAGGTGATGGGCAGGCATCCCTGTGCACACCCACGGGGAACCAAGTGCTGTTCCAGACAAGCCTGCTCAGGAAGCTAGACCCTTTGCACACGGCTAAGGCCGCACATGTGGGTCACCAGTGCCCTCTGCTGGTCACCCCGGGAAACTGCTCGGCTGAGCCAGAGGTGGGGGCTGGTTTGTCCACTGGGAGCAGAGCCCTTGTGTTCAAGCCAGACTGAGCACAGGCATGAATAATTTTCCACATTTGTAAAGTGTTTCTCTCCTCTGGCTCGAGTTTAATAATGCATCTTCACTGCACCATATAAACAACCTGCTGGTGCAGCTGCTCCCTTCCACAGTCAGGGCTGGTCTGGCTTCATTCAGAAATGCAGGCAGTGCCTCAGGCAGTTGGAATCACTGGAGAGCGTCTGCAATCCGACCCCCTCTTCCCACACCAGTCATTTCTGTGCAGGAGGAACACGTGCTTCCACCTATTTGCCCATGGTAACCTTGTGTATTTGTAGTGTCTGATGTCCTAATAGTCTAATTAGAACAGAGTAAAACTTCCAAGCTGGAGGGCTTGCTACTCAGCCCTACAGTAGATCACCAGAGGGCCTGGAAAAATGCAATGTCTCAGGCCCGCCCCAGGCTTCAGCAGTGATTTGCGTGGCCATCAGAGCTGAGACATGTGGCCTTGGAGCCTTTGAGGACATGTAGTAACACACCCCAATTTACTTAGTTAATCCTTCCCAGCCCAGGCTGGCACACCAGGGTCTCTGGGTAGCCCAGATCAGCATTTTACCCCATTCCTAAGAGCCATGGGGGCCCTGTCCTCTCTCATTCACATCTATTCAGATGCCACAGATCAGAGGACTCTGCTGTCCACCTCTCCATCATCCTGGGTCCTTCCCCTTTGCTCCTGGTGTCTTTGTCTTTAAAAATTGGCCATCCTGGGACACGTCCTGAGAGGCAGTGTGTCTGTAGTGCCACCTGGGTTTGAGAAGAAATGGAGGAGCATGTGAGGTGATTCCTGGACCAGGGAACAGGAGAGGCCGGAATGGTGTCTGTGCACCGACTCATTTCTGAGTAGGCCAACCCCAGAGCTGAGTAACGGACTGTACACGTGGCGCTCTGACTGATGCTGGCTGTCTCTCTAGTTTCAGTCATCTGTCTCTGTTTCCGCATGGCTGACTCACTCACTCACTGAAGGGGAACATGTCCTCTCTGTCCAATTAGAATCTCTTATAGTATAGCTCAAGGTCACCTCCTTTTCGTTTATGATTAGAGATCCTGAAATAACATTAGCAATCTTCTGTCTAGAAGGGAATTTAAACAGTCATTTCATTCTCCTGTGAGGAGACCAATTCCCTGACAGAGGGGTCACCCTGTTCACACATCTCCAGGGCTTAGGGTTCCACATCCTCCCAGAGCAATTCAGTCCAGGGACTAATAAACTTTTTTTTTACAGCAAGGTTTTAGAGTTAAGATATTGCAAATATTGATGGTCTTACAGTGTATATTAGTTTGTCAGGCTGCCATAACAGAGACCGCTTAGACTTATTTTCTCACACTTCTGGAGCTGCAAGTCCAAGATCAAGGAGCCATCAGGTTTGGTTTCTTGTGGGGGCTCTCTTCCTGGTTTGTAGACAGCACCTTCTCACTGTGTCCTCACATGGCAGCGAAAGGGAGAGAGGGAGGGAGGGAGAGAGAAATCTCACTTCCTCTTCTTATGAGAGAATTCCTGTTGAATTAGGTCCCCACCCTTATGGCCTCGTTTAACCATAATTACCTTCTCATAGGCCCTGTCCCCAAATACAGTCCCATTGGGAGGTATCGCTTCATCATACAAATTTTGGGGAGACAATTCTGTCCATAAAACTACTCTTAACAGTAAATTTCCTAAGTAAATATTTGTTGAATGAATGAAGTTACACTCTGATTTGAGTTCCTTCTCACAGAAACATATCATCCTCATAAGTGCAGACTCAGACCAGGTCCCTTGAGCAAGCAAAACCATTAGTTATTTCCCCAGTTTTATGTCTTGATCAAACGGACCGTTTTTTCCCTAGCCTTTCTGTCGCACCCATTGTGACAGTGCACTCTGCAGTCATTACTTGGCTGTTCTTCACAGCGTCTTTGGGAGACAGACATCTGTGCCCTGTGTTCCAGTCGGGGAAGAGGGAGACGAGGAGCGGCCCGCTCGGGGTCCTTCAGAGGAGCAACGCTCACAGGCGGGACAAGGCCCCCAGCCAAGCCCTGTGCACCCTAGCCTATGGAAGCTTGGGCTCCAGGTGCCTCGCACTGAGAACATCCTGGTAGCTGGACCCTGTGTGGTGCCAGTGTATGTATGAGTCAGATGGGGCTCTATAAATACACAGGGAGCCTAGGGAAGGAGAAGGGACCCAGAGGCTCAGGGGAGAGGGGCCTGGAAGGAATGGGCCGCAAAAGAAAGCACTTGTCAGAGGAGCGTGGCGATAAGGGGACTGGCCCACACAGATCATGACCAGATGGCCAGTACCAAACACAAAGGATGAGAACAATGCCTGTCTGTTGAGCCGGCCAGAAGAGCACTTACTACCACCTTGATTCTAATGGTTTCCTCCTTCCGACTCTGCCGCCATTCATAACTACTCTGAAAGTCATGGGAGATCTTGACCATCCAATTTACAAAGGGACTTAGGAGCTTGACTTTGGTGGGTTTGTTTTTAATGATGTTCTCAAGACTGACCAGTCTGTGAGCCGTGGTCCGTGCGAAGTCCCTCCGAGCCACCTGTATTAACAGGAGAAGAAAGGCTGGGGCGCGCCCTGACTCTGCTTTCCCCGGGCTTCTGACCTGGATCCCAGTGACATGTGCTCTTTGAGCAGAAACAGAGCAGACGCTGCCCTGGCCCCCTCGCTGTGACTCACAAGGTGTTGCCAGTGGGGTCTCAGCAGCCCTTGACTAGCAGGGCCCGATCTTTAGCTCCATGTTCAACTAGGGGCGTCAAACATGCTTTGGAATGACGCTGCCAAATGGTCTCCAAAGTGACAACAGATGCCACATTCCCACCACCTCCCAAATTTAATGGACTCGTTAAATTTCCAAGATTGGACTAAGTTGGAATTTTGCCCTCTCTTAGTAGAAAAGAGAATGTGGCCCAACATCACCTTGGCCCGACTGCCCATCCAGTGTGTATTCCATGGCAAGAGCCTTAGGCCTGACCTTATGGCCTCTCCTTGGCTACCAAAGCTCAAGCCCTAGGTGATACAATTCATCTCATGACTGAAAAACCACCTACACTGGTGGTTCTGTATCGACTGGCCCCAGGGAACACTTGGCAATGCCTGGGGACACTTCTGACTGCCCCAGTTGCTGAGGGGTGGGGTGCTGCCGATACACAGAGGAGGGCAGCACCCAACAACATTCAGGGCGATCCCACACAGTAAAGATGATCTGGTCCGAAATACACAGTGCATCAAGGTTGAGAAATGCCGTCATTTGCATGGTCTAAATGTTTATGACTCCCAAACCTGTGTGTCAAGCCAGTCCAAACATCTATTGCTACCAAACAAACCACCCACAACTTAGAGGCTCAAAGCAACAACAGTAATTGTTTGGCTCATGAATCTGCAATTTGGACAGGGCTCAGTGAGGCAAGCTTCTCTCTGTTGCACAGTGTCTGTGGCCTCAGCTGGGAAGAGTGGAGAGGGAGGAGTGACAGCTGAGGACAGTCATATGTGTGGCTGGGACCTCAGGAGGGCTGGTCAGCTGGAACACTCCATGCGGCCTCTCAGTGTGGCAGCCGGGTTCCAGCACTGAGCCGCCCAAGAGAAAGAGCCGGGTGGAAGTTGACTCACATCCTGAACTAGCCTCTGAAGAGCTGCAGCATCACTTCTGTACTCTGCTTGCTTCATCCATTCATCCCTTAAATCACTCATCAATAAATATTTAGTAGGTCGCCTACTATGTGCAAGGCCCTCTCCTGGTGCTGGTGATAGAGAAATAAACAGAACAGTAAAAAAAAAAATCTCTGACCTGGTATAGATGACATGCTAGCAAAAGAGATAATACAATATACAAAAATAAACGTGTATGACATGTAGTATGTTAAATGTTGAAAGTGCCAAGGATAAACATACAGACAGAAAAGGGGGTAGCGCCAGGGTTTGATTGGCAATCTTAATAGAGTGGTCCTGGCGGACTTCATTGGTAAGATGACGTGAGCAGCAGCCCAGAGGAGAGGGGATGTAGTCATGCGGACACCTAGGGACCGAGAGTGCAGGCCCAGGAAACAGCAAAGACAGCCGCTCTGGCAACAGCCTCCGAGGCTTGTTCAAGGCACAGCGAAGAGGCCAGCGGGGCTGCAGGGAAGTGAGCAAAGGGAGGGAGAGGAAACCCTCTCCCGAGCATTCTACACACATCAGGAAGCCCCTTTTAAATAGTACCTTTGAATTTTGAGAAGCTGGGCCTTGCAGAATTACAGAATTGAGGCACAAAATGTGGCTGGCTGTAGAGGAGAGGAAACCACAGAAAGGGAGGAAGGTGAGCCCCTCTTCCTGCAGGCCTTGAAAATCCAGGGATTGAGGGATTGGGAGAGAAAAGAGGGCCTCTGTACTCACACACCGTACCTATTTGTAGGTGAAAACCATGCTGGACTCTTTCCTTCCAATCCCATCCTTCTCTGGTTTCCAGAGTCTGTTCTTTCAAATCAGACTACGGTGGTGGCCTCTCCGGACACTTTCCTCCTCCGGGAAGCAGGCCTGCATGGCTTGGTGGGGAGTGGGGGCCTCGCTGCTGTGGCATTTTCAGTGTCATCCATTAGATGTGGCCACTGTCCTGTTTGGCCCTCCAAAGAGGCAGATGGCATCTGCCTCCTTGGGGTGGGAGACTGGGTCTGGGGAAGGAGCAGGGAACAGGAAGAGTCCCCCCACCCCAGCACTCTGTTTTCCATGCTCTTGGAAAGACCCAATGGGAGGAGTCTGGGTACTGAAGACGGCTGTGTAATGGATGGTGTTATCTGAGGAAGCAGATAACTGGCATGGAGAGGGTAGAGGTCAGGTGGCAATGGGTCATAGCAGGGTGCCTTAATAATCACACGTGTTTCCTCCCTCAGGTTGCGTTGGAAATGCTTTTAACGGGGCAGCCCATTTCCGCTCAAGAGGCCTTGCTCCATGGGCTGCTCAGCAGAGTGGTGCCAGAAGAGCAGCTGGAGGAAGAGACCATGAGAATAGCGAGGAAGATTGCCTCCTTGAGCCGTCCTGTGGTGTCTCTGGGCAAGGCCACCTTCTACAAGCAGCTGCCCCAGGACCTTAGAACAGCCTACTACCTCACCTCCCAGACCATGGTGGACAACGTAGCCATGCAGGATGGGCAGGAGGGAATCAAGGCCTTCATCCAGAAGAGGAAGCCCACCTGGTCACACTGAGCGGGCCTTAGAGAAACGAGGAGTGGGCCCAGAAGGCAGCGCTCAGGAGGCCCACCCCTCACCTTCTGACCCCCGAACACCACTGCTGCCTTGTGACTGCAACAGAAGGCCGCTGCTTTTAGAGCATTAGTAATGATGTCACCATGTTACCATTAGTAATAGGTCTCACTGCCTGTGGTCTGTATCATATGCCAGACTCCATGGGGAAAGGACAGAAGTGCTGACTAAGTGGAAGGGCAGTGAGCGCGCATGCCGACCAGCCGGGCCAGGGAGCCTGGCGCTCCATGTGCTGGTGCATAGCACCCACGTCGGCGTCCTCACAGGAAGCGGCAGAGGCACCCTGAGCCACGAAGACGGGTGCCAGCCCGACTCTGCCCTCAGGAATGGCCCCCGAGGTGGAGGTGGTTTGGGCTGCTCAAGAGAGAGGAAGCCGTTCAGATCCACGAGATACTCTCCACACTGAAAATCTTCTTGATTCTATTGAGAAATAATCATGCCTATGGCTTTGGACTGATCTTATATGATTTTAGAAGTTTAAATATTTAGAGAGACTGGTAATTTTATCTTTCCAACAAGACTGTAGGCTGTCTGAGGGGGGGGAAAAACTATATGCATGCTGTGCTGAGAGGCATACAGAAGGTGCCTGGTGTTTCTGTGATGAATGTCCTGGCTGTCCAGGTACTGTGAACCCTGGACCCAGAGCCAACGCTGAGGATAAAAGCACAGGGTGGGGTGGGAGGGACACAGACACGTGATCTCTGCACTAAACGTCATCTGCTCCGACCCATTTCCAAACTCTACTGAGGGGCTGGTACAGAATCCACACTAGCGCCAGGCGTGCGAGTCTCCCGCAGAGTAGGTGTATGGATTAGACATGCTACTTTCTGGCTTTTGGTCCAATATAGCCCAAGAAATGTTCTAAGTATCTTTCCTCAAGCGTGCACCTAGGGCTGATCTTTACTTTTTAAGCCAATTTCTCTTACTTAGGAGTAGAATGTGCCCATAATGGTATTAGTTCCACAGTCAAAGACACAGAACCACCTGGTTCTGACCGTGATTCCCATTAAGGGCAGCAAGCATCGCTTGGAGGACATCCCCAGTGTTCTCACAGGCTTCTGAGATTGGTGGTTTTTTCTTTGTCAGAGTTTAGAAAGGTCAAAAAACGAGTGTTTTCTTGGGAAGGAGCAGCTTTTTGACAAGAGTGCCCCTTATGAGCAGAAAGCACTAGCGCCCCACTGACTGCCCACCTGGGCGTGCAAGATGCCCTCTGTACATTCTCACCTAGTCCCCCCAGAACTCAGGGGAGCAGGTCCTGCGTCACCTCCATCTCACAGGGGACAGTTGAGCGCACTTTGTCCTAGGCCAAGCAGCTGACGTCAGTACAGTGAGGTTCCAAATGCCATCTGCCTGGTACAGCCAGGGGTGCTCTTTCTCCCAGCCATACAGCCTCATGGGGTGGCCTGGGCTGGTGAGGGGCCAGCCTGAAGAATGACCTTCCTCCTCCATGGCAGCTTCCCCAAACAAATGGGCCAAATTCTCCTGGCTTACAGAACCTTGCCAGGCACAACGGACATCAGATTGGATTCCTGGAAGACCACTAGTGGAGCTTTTACTAGAAGCTAATAAAGAGCTGGCTGAAGTTGGAGCTGTGAACTAGTTTGTGAAGGACAGGGTTCTCAAGGTCCGCTCCAGACTGGTGCTGTCTTTGGGTTCAGTCCCACATCATCCTTTCCAGGCGGCCCCCTGTTTAAGCTCTATTTGGCAGTTGACAGATTGCACAGGATAGAGGAGAAGGTGTTACAAACTCTCTGGGCTCTGGGGAAAGAAAGCCTTCTCGCTCATTCGGTGAAGGAAAATCAAAAGTTGACCAGGAATATTTAAGTACAGACCCTAAAAACAATTTTCAAATAGTTTTTCACAGATTTAAGAAATCTATTTTTTACGTTGTATGTTTTCAATATTTGCCTTACCAAATTCTGTTTAGATGGTAATTCCAGTTTTATGAATTTAGAAAAAGGAAAAAAGTGGAGTGTGATTTAGAGTTTATCAACCCTTAAATGTATGTAGTGATTGCTCTGTGCCAGGCTCTGTTAAGCATTTTACAGACATTAATACATTAATTCTCAAAATATCTCCATGAAGTAGGCTTCATGAAAGAACCCCTTATACAGATGAGAAACAAAAACACAAAGCTATTAAATGACTTGTCATCACACGGCCAGTAAGTGGCATGTTTTGGTCAGCTTCAACAGGCCAACCGAAGTGTGGGGAGCTAAGGCCTCCAGGACCCCTCCAGCAGCAGCAGATGGGAGTCCATGGATGCATGCCTCAGCACCTGGTCCTTGGAGGGAACTCTGAGGTTGGTGCTCTGTTCTTAGACGGGCCCAGAGGGTGCAGCCCATTACCCACAGCACTAGCCTGCCTGTACCGGCCCCTCTCCTTCCGTGCCTGTCCCACGCCCTCATGTGTGCTTCCTGAGGTCATGTTCCAAATAAACAACATTCACATGAGTCCATGGTTCAGGGTCCACCTTTGGAACCCAAACTAAGTCAAGAGGCAGATTCACATTAGCCAGTCAAGGCACCCCCTCCCCTAACAAAGAAATGAAAATGGTTTTTAGCAACAGAAAATGTGTCACAACAAAGCAGTAGAATTTATTGCTAGATGACCACCATAGGTAGTAAGATTTCCTCTAGGAATAAGAGGAATAATCCATTTTGACGTATTGGTGAGCAAATGGGATAGGGTAAAATTTACAAGGACAGCAGTCTAGTCCAGGTGGCACCCTTCTGCTTCTCTTCTTAGCAAAGACAACAGAGACTCCCTTAACTTCCCCCTCCCCTTCACTGCCCACTCCGCCAGGCACTGACTCCCTAAACTCACTCCCCCTTGCCTGCTCCCTTGCTGTACACGTAGGAGTGTTACAGATACAGAAGCGGAAAGACATATATCGCTCCCTTTGCCTTTGTTCAGGGCTCAGACCTGGGGAGATTACTCCCCTCTGAGCCTGCTGGTGTAAAATTAAAACCTCAACACTCCAAGACCTCCGAGTGCCACTTGGTTCTTCCGTCAGTGATCCAGTCCAGGCTTTTCAGGTTTTTCTGTAACAGGATCATCTTCATAAAGCTTTGGCTTGCCAAGCCTAAAGGGATCTCAGCTCAGTTAACTTACAAACTGTGACATCACACAGACAAGATCTCAATGATTAAAAAGATACCGACCAACAGCTGGAGTGGCCTCCCTGTTGACACCCTCTCCAAACTATCAGTAAGCCAGCTGCTTTAAGTTTCCTGGAAGTTTCTTTAGGAACGTTCAGGAAAAAGGCAGAGTGGGTGTGTTGTCCCCAAACTCTCCTCGAGAGGCTCCATGAGAAAGAATTTATGAGCTGCTGCATCTCCAGTCCCTTCCTTGACATTTATTGGCTTTTTGATGAATGCCAGAGCAATTTTTCTGTCAACAGCTTCTCATTAGGGGTCTGGTGATGTTCTTTCTGACCATTTTTTTACTCCATGACATGCCTGGTCACTGTGAGGAGAAGAAGTTCCACTTAGAAACTATCCATCTTTGCAGCACCAAAGAGCTCATATAATTCCACTTGAATGCCCTTCCTGTGCTGACAGCTGCCCGGGGCACCACAGAGAAGCCAGACAAATGGCCAGCCTTTAATGAGTGGCTGGTCTTACAGTATCTTGCCTGCCCATTCCTTTAAAGATATATTTCAGGTTGGATTCAGTTTCTTTTTAAAGTAAATCACGGCAAACTTGTTGGTTGAAATAATCACTAGGACTTACTGCTCAGAGATGACAGTCTCATGTCCCATAAATGACAAATCTGCCTTGGAAAAGTCTGGAATTGGTTAGTGTTGAAAGGTGTACAGTTTTCATAATGAACTATTTACTCTGCTCCTCAAATGCGCTGGCTTAACACAATCCTGGTGTAAGAAAGCACCTGGGGTCCCTCTAAATCCCCTCACTCACTAGGTGGATGCTAACCCCCATATGTCCTCCTCCACCTTCCCTGCCACCAAAACATGAATCCAACACAGAATGGCACATTTTTTTAAAAAGGTTTTTCATTAGGTACAATTTCAAACGTATGGGAAAGTTGAGAGAGTGATAAACTACCACTTGCTGATTATCCAGCTTTCACAATTATCAGTGGACAATTTATCAATTATCATGGCCAATCTTGTGTCCTCTGCCCCATCCCCACTCCTCCCCACCCCCAGATCATTTTGAAGTGAATCCCAGAGTCATGTCATTAGAACAAAAGACAGTGCTATAGCCCAGGAAATTCCAAGGTACCTAAGAGCTCCGGGTCAGGGATGAGTGAAAGACCAAATATTAGAACAAAAGATGTGCTAAGTGCTCTCATCACTTAGGAAATTACAAAGATCTCAGAAGTTCTGCTCCAGGCACCGGGGCAGAGACCATGCACGTATTTTCTATTATCCCATTTTAACAGCACACCTGGTATACTCTTCCCTCCTGTTTCACTCTCTTACTCCCGCTCCCCAAACAAACGACTTGCATGCAAAACTGGGTTCACACCAACCCAGAAGAGGGGCAGAGGAAATCCCAGGGTGACAACCAGGCAGGAAGCACTGTGGGCAGCTAGCCAGAAAGGAGAAAGAGGCCTTAGGAGGGGTGTGTCCAATAGCTCTGCTGAGACTCACATTTGGCATTGGACATAAGTGACCTTGTGGAGTTGCCCTGAGGCTAGAGGGAGGGAAGTGGAAAAGCATATACCCACCTAGATCAAATCAGAGGACACACTACTGGCAGATGGGAGTGAGTTTAGGGAGTGGGTGTTCAAGAGATGTGCTCCTGAGGTGAATAAGACCCTGTAGGAAGGAAACTTAATAACACCCTTAAAAAAATGGCTGCACCCTACACCCTCAGGGAAGAATCAGAAATTGAGGAAAAGCTTTATGAAAAACTGAACCAGAATCTTATTTATATTTGCATTTTTTTTTAAAAAGGGTAAATGCTTTGAATCCAGGTAATTCCTGGACATCTGCTAGGAGATTCATGAAGCCACAAGGTGACATGCTCAATGCAGAGTGGGACCCTGCATTACCCAGAAAAATGAGAGTAGTATAAAAGGTGGGACCTGAATTAAATCTGTAAGTTTCTTTAGTAGCATTGTACCACTGTTAATTTCTTAGTTGTGGCAACTCTGGTGGAGAAAGATAGTAACAGTAGAGGAAGCTGCATGAAGGAGATAAGGGAGGTCTCTATGAGACAGGGACCACGGGTGTAGTCAGAATAGGGTGAGAGCCTTCCGAAAAAGCAAGGCAGGATATTTACAATCACAGCAATGTAACAATGTGCAAAGAAGTCCCTATGGAAACTCTGTGTTAAGAATTATGCAAAGTCAAGATCACATTAATTCTCTAGGGTAAAGATACTAGACTAGGAATATAGACATCTTCAGTGAGATCAGTTAAAGCTCAAAAGGCCAGGAGCAACTTGACCTGGAATGTTTGAGTGTTCCACAAATAAAGAAGGGTATCTCAGCATAACCCGTGACTTCACTGTAAACAGCCCTAGCAAACAGAGAACAACCCAGCCCACCTTGGGGGTAGGGCAGGTGGTACAAGTCCACACCCTAAGCCCTTTATCAGTTCCCCAAAATTCTCAACTGCTTATAAATCCCCTAGACATTGCGCCACCCCAGGCTCTCTTGTCCCCTCCTGGTGTGAGCCAGGAGCTCTGTCCTCTCACTGTATCTCTCAATAAAAGCCTCTCCCTGGCTCTCCTGCCTTGGGTGTTTGCTAAGTTCAATCTTCGACTCCGCAAACAAGAACCCCGGCATCCTCTACTATCTGTGCAACTCTTCTGTAAATCTAGAATTATTACAAAATAAAATGTTTTTTAAATGATAAGTATCTGTATTAGCATTCTCCAGAGGACCAGAACCAACAAGACAGCTGGACAGCGGATTGATATAGATACATAGATACATATAGATACAGATAGCTGATAGATAGATAGGCGTCTCCAGGAGAGATTTATTATGAGGAACCGGGTCATGCAGTTATGCAGGCTGAGAATGCCCACAACGTGCAGTCAGTAAGCTGAGACCCAGGAAAGCCGGGGGTGTCCTCCAAGGCGGAGAGCCAGAGAGCCCAGCCAAGTCTGAGGCCCGAGAACCATGAGCACTGGGGGCAGGGCAAGACCTACGTCCTAGGCCCCGCAGACAGGCAGAGTGACCAAATCCTCCCTTCCTCTGACTCGCTCTACTCAGGCCCTCGGCTGGCTGCATGAGGCCCCCCCACCATGGGAAGGGCAAACTACTTTCCTCAGTCTACTGATTCGAATGCCAACCTCCTCGGGAACGCCCTCACAGACACACTCCCCAGAGATGATGGTCAACCAGCTATGTGGGCATCCTGTGATCCGGGCAAATGGACACCTAACATCAGCCGTCCCAGTATATGTTTATACAGCCCAAACCAGGAAAGATACGCTCAAAGTGGACAGCGATGTTCGTCTCTGGGGAGTGGGGTCAGGCTGAGAGGGAGACTCATTTGGGCACAGAACACCTGTTTCTACTCTTCATGTTTTTTAAACATGTGCACACAGGCCTACATTCAGAAACGGAGAAGTTACAAGCAGGGGCACAAAGGACATGCTTTCTGAGGGCCAGACTGTGAGTGTGAATTTCGTGTGCAGGATGTGTTTGGAAGTGCCTTTGGATAACAGCTATGGAAGACGCCTGGGGCAAGCAGGACCGAGCAGGCACAGCCCGCCAGCACTGCTCCTATTGGGCTGAAATGGCCAGGCCTCTGACGGTCCCCAGACGTGAACTGTGCTGGCGGGTGTGAACCTGGTGCAGGTGACTCTCAGCAGCTGAGTCAACCCCTGAGTGTTGGCGGCCTAAGGCACAGCCGGGGCAACAGTCCTTTCCTGGCAAAGGGGATCTGACTGACCATCTGCATGTCCCTCACAGCGACAAAAAGTGCTCATAACAGAGGATCAATTGTGACATGTTCAGAAAAGAAAAGAAAAACAGTACATAAATTTTTTCTCTAACTATGTAACAACTTGGCAAAACAAACAATAAAAACAGTTTTTAAAAGCATATTTATGTTCCTAGAAAAAGGACTGGGAGAAATATTCCAAAATGTGAACAGTCACTTTTTTCTAGAAGCAGGACCAGCACATAATTTTTCTTCTTCCTTTCCCTTTTCTGTACTTTCTGTACTACTCCAAATTTTCTGTAAATTTTAAGTAATCAAAAATTTAAAACGACCATCCTACAATCTGCTTCATTTGTTTCTGTTAAGCTTTGATACTGTGGCATGAATTATTCTGTGCTTATAGTAAAGGATGAGGAATACTTAATCATTATCAATTAATGATCAATGTATCACTGGTGAGAGCTCTAAACTTTTGGGCACTATATAAGAAGGAAGTTGATCCTATAAACCAATATAAACCCCGTAACTTTAGGAAATCACAAGTTCAAAGAAAAAAGTCAGTGATTCCAGACATTTGTTCAGTTAGAATGGCCAGCACCAATTCTCCCAAGTTCTGGACAGGTAAAGCGGCAGTTCTACACTTCTCCAGCAGAGAGCGGCCATACCCTGCCTCTAGAAGGAATTCCAGGCTGCCTAACTGCTGCCAGGTTACTGTGACCAGAAAATCACGTTTGCTTTTCAGTCCTGAGAATAAAAGTAACTTGTTTTGCAGGTTATTTACAGCAAAGTTAGATATTAACTTAGCTGAGGCAATGTAGAGGAAGAAGTTCATATAGTTGTCCACTTTTGTATATATTTTTAAAATAATAGAGCCGGCTGACCCTGTGTGCTCCGACCTCACAGTGTGCTGTACAGATTGCTCCAGACTTCATACTCCTGGGGCAACCATTACAGGAAAGCCTCCATATCAGGGTGTGCCTCTGGGGGGGAAATCTCCCAGCCTGCGGAAAATTGCCTTTGAAAACGAAATCAGTCAAAGGAAGAAATAAAGTGGGAGAAACCCGTTTTCTCCACTTTTTTTTTCTTTTGCTTAGGATCACTTTTTTTTTTAAGGTATCATTGATATGTACTCTTATGAAGGTTTCACAAGAAAAACAATGTGGTTACTACATTCACCCATATTATTAAGTCCCCCCGCATACCCCACTGCAGTCACTGTCCATCAGTGTAGAAAGATGCCACAGAGTCACTACTTGTCTTCTCTGTGCTACAAGCAGTCGCCCACTTTTGCTCACCCACGTCTCTCACCACCTGGCTGCAAAACAGGGACCTCACTAAACTTCTCTACTCCAGTTATACCCTCGTTCCCCAACCCTTGTAATAACCTATTGATATGGAGATGGCTACTTCTCTCCACCCTTGGAAACACCTATTGATAAGGAGATGCCCAAGGCCAGGGGAGAGATTCTGGAAATACTGCAATTTTACCCACACAGGGTATATCTCAGGCTTGGCGCTATGGACATTTGGGGCCAGGTAGCCCTTTGTTGTAGGGCTATGCTGAACCTTGTAGGAAGTTTAGCAGCAATGCTGACCTCCATCCACTAGCTTCCAGCAGCACTCTGCCCCCAGCTCTGACGATCAAAATTATCTCCAGGCAGGGCCAGATGTCCCCTAGGGGAGGAGGGGCGCTATCACTTGCAGTTGGGAATGACTGCCCTAAATATTACCTGAGCCAGTTAGTTTACTAGTTAAACATTGTATAGATGGTGCTTTGCAGAAACCTGCTTTCATCCTGCCTGGTACTGTTGATAACTAAAAGGCAGCATTGACTGGAAACTTTCAGGGACTGAACTTGTTGGTACATCTTCAGCTCTAGACCCAAGCCCACCTCAAAGTGAAACTCAACACCTTCAACTTTCCCCAAATAGACTCAACCCTCAGAAAGCCTTAAAGAGAAATGCAAATACTCCTGAAGATGTCCTGAGATGAAGAGAAGCCTTGTTAGTCTGGGGAGAGGAAATCCCCCGGCAAAATATCTCTAAAAACCGAAATCAGTCAAAGGGAGAAATAAAGTTTAAAACTCGTTTACTGCTTATAAACCTCAGTCCAGGGTTGTCTTTCTCCTTTGCTCCAGAAGAAGCCAGCAAGCCAGCCAGCCCCCTCCCATTAACCTCTCAGGTTCAGACATGCCCTTGGTTGCCCAGGTAATTACCCATTGATATGGAGATGAACTTCTCTCCACCCCTAAGGATATGCAAATGAACTAAAGCCAGGCGAGATATTCTGGAAATGTTACAATTTTACCCACAGGCCACTCCTCCAGAAATCTCGCCTTACAATCTACTCTTTCCCCCTCTTCCACAGTGGTCCCTGGACGAGAAAACTGGAGCATTGTGACCAGACTAATGACTTAACAATAGCAACAGCAATAAAATCATGACAATCCTGAAGCCAGAGGATTCAGCTAGGGCTCAAAGTCTTTTGCACATTAAGTCCATAGCTCGCCCATTCCACAGGCAGGCAGTAGCTGAGGGTTCAGAGCAATCATCACGCGGCAGCTGCAGCCAGGGGGGCACATTCAGGCCACAAGGACCGTAGGAGAAAATAACCTTAAGGGCAGTAAGATACATGTTTTAATGACACCAGCATAGGCAAATCTTGTCCATCAGGTAGGATACATGCAGGAGAGTGGTCCTGTGACAGCACAGTGGCAGGAACAGGATCTCGTCCTGGTCGAGTATACCAGACATTCACCCCCCTCCCTATGGGAGTTACAGATGGGTCGATACATAGGGCTATGGGAGGTACATGCACTGGCCATAAAGATAAAACTAAACTTCCCCGCAAGATGCTCTTATCTCCTGGACGTTTTGGGGACACTTCTGTGACCTTTGGGGGACATTCAGCTGTTACTCCAGGAATACACACGAGGCCAGCTTCCGGGCCTTTCCCCCAGGTGCCAGAAGGGCCAGCCATCACTGGTCCATGTGTCGAAATGTCCAGGGCCAGGTCCAGTCAACAGAGTCTCCAGGGCTTAATGCAGTGGGGCTGGCAGCAGGGTGTTGCTCTGCTGGCCGTATCCTGGCTTCAATAGCTCTTCTTTGGTCTGGATGTACAGTTGTAGAGCAGAGGCAGCAAGGTGTGTGAGCATATTCACAGGGCTCAAGGCTCCTTTATGTGACATCTCATTCAAACGCCATAGCACTGTCCATTGCAAACTGACCAACACTGCAGACTATTGGTGTCTGACTTCAGGCCAGATTTCAACAAACCGTTGTACCTCTCTATCATGCCTGCCCCGGTAGGATTATATGGTACATGAAATTTCCACTTTATTCCTAATTGCTGCACCCATTCCAGTAACAGATGTCCAGTAAAGTGGGTGCCTTGATCACTCTCAGTCACCTGCGGCCAGCCATAGGCTGCAAAGAGATGCTCTAGGCCCCTCTTGGTGGTTTGCTGATTGGCATGATGTGCAGGAAAAGCAACCAATAGTCCAGAAGCCATGTCTACAAAAGTCATGGCATACCGATATCCTTCTGATATGGGCAGAGGCCCGATATAGTCTATCTGCCACCTGACAAGGGGCATTGGCCCCTTTACTATTGTCCCATGTTGCTGTGGGACTTGGTGTAAGTCCCTCTTAGACCACACAAGGCACTTCTTCCGGGCTCTGCTGACTTCTTCAAAGGTCAGTAGCAAGCCCCACCTCTGGGCTACAAGCCCACATTGTCTTTTGTCCCACATGCAACAAATGCTGGTGTAGCGACTGGGCCACATCAGAGGCAGACTTTCCTTCTAGCCAGTGCACCTGGGACAATGTGTCTGCTTCATCATTCCCTGGGGATGCCACAGGCAAATGGCCAGACAGGTGATATACAGTAATAGTCTTAGTCTGATCAGAGGCCCATAGGTCTTGTCACAACTCTTACCCCTAAAGGGGCTAGTGACCAACCATCCAGTTGGCATGATACCATGTTGGTAGCCACAGGGTCAAGCCCCAATAGACGGCCCAGCTGTCAGTGCAGACAACTATGGGGGAAGGTTCCTGGGTGATCATGAACTATACTGCCCGTAACTCAGCCCATTGACTGCTCTTCCCCTCTCCATCCTCCATCCTTATTGTCTCAGTCTTAGGATGGAAAGCCACAGCCCTCCATGTCGGGGGCTGCCCACAACTAGAGCCGTCTGTGTACCAAGCATCTTCAGGTATAGGGGCTTTTCCCTCCTGATAAGGAGTCTTGGCTACCAATGGCTCAAAACCAAGTTCCTCCTGCTTTACACTGGTACAGGTCACTGGCCCCAATAAGTGTTGGTGTTCTCCAGTCAAGGGATTAGCAGAGAGGGCACTGCACTGCTGTAAATATGCGCCCCATTTGGCCAGTGTAGGCATCTGTGCCACATCACTCCATGACCTTTGGGTCCAGTCTCGCACCCACCCTGTGACGGGATAGGTGGTTATTACCTTGGTTGGAGCTGTTCCAGTGGTGGGCTCCGTAGCCAGCAAGGCGTGGTACACGGCAGCCAGTTGCTTCTCTGTCAAGGTGTACAGGACCTCTGCTCCTTTCCATAGTTGTGACCAGAATCCAATAGGTTGGTGTGTCCATTCAAGCCATTGCCAAAGACCCCAGAGATCCATAATCATCTTCGGTTACGTGAACATCTAGTTCACAGGGCCCTGACGAGTCCATTACATTCAAGGCCTGTACAGCCTTGAATGCCCGCTTGGCAGCAGTAAAAGCAGCTGCAGGTCTCATCCCAGTCCCACCTGATGCCCTTTTGTACCAACTGGTATAAGGGTTTCAGAATTTGTGCCGAGTGTGGGATAAACACTCTCCAGTAGCCCAAAAGACCCAAAAACTCTTGTAATACTGCCACAGTGGTAGGTTTGGGGAAAGCTTGGACCTTGTCTATGACTGC
The DNA here is from genome assembly GCA_032199065.1 of Smutsia gigantea. Taxonomy (NCBI): domain Eukaryota; kingdom Metazoa; phylum Chordata; class Mammalia; order Pholidota; family Manidae; genus Smutsia; species Smutsia gigantea. The sequence goes on from JAVSCE010014922.1 coordinate 712,146, forward strand.
TTCAGGAACAACTTTAGTTTTACTCGACCAGACAACCCCCAAGAATTTCACAAACCCGGTCCATGAACCTTGGTGCTGTTCACAGCCCACCCTTTTTCCTGTAGATGTTGCAACAGTCTAGGAACTGCCCCTTCTAAATCTGAAAGAGAATCAGATGTGAGCATAATATCATCAATGTAGTGACACAACCACACCATTTGCGGTTTCTTCCATGCAGCCAAGTCCTGGGCTACAAGTCCGTGACAGGTGGTGGGACTGTGGAGGTGTCCCTGTGGAAGGACAGTGAATGCCCAAGGCTAGCCTTCCCACATGAAGGCAAACTGTTCCTGGCTTTCCTGTGCTATGTCAATAGAGAAGAAAGCATTAGCAAGGTCTATGACATAATGATACGTTCCCAGCTCATGGCTGAGGGTGTCCCGAATGTCTGCTATAGAGTGGACAGCAGCGTGCAAAGGGGGTGTGACTTTATTCAATTCCCTGTATTCTACAGTCTTATGCCAGGAGCCATCTGGCTTTCTCACTGGCCACATTGGGGATTAAAAGGACTATGAGTGGGCTTTATGATGCCCACCCTCTCCAACTCCTGTAGAGTTTCTCCAATTTCCTTGTGCCCCCCAGGCAATTTACACTGCTCAGTATTTGTCACCCACCGAGGTACAGGCAGAGCTACAGGTGGGTGCTTAGCATGTCCCCTCAGAACTGCCTTTATCACACATACCTTCAGTCTGAACTCACCTGCAATGGTCTGTAACCACAGGCCCTGCAGGATATCTACCCCCAAAATAAATTCAGGGATGGGAGAAATGTACACAGTATACTCCTTTGGGGTAAATGCCCTATCCCCAATGGGATTTGGGCTTTCTTCACTCTAATTGCCTTACCCCCATAGTCATCTATCACAGCAGGGGTCCCAGGAAAACGCTCAGGGTTGCCATGAATCAGAGAACACTCAGCTCCTGTGTCCACCAGGGCCAGGACACATTGTACATTCACAGGGGACCAATGAATTGCTAATTCTACATGTGGCCTCGGGTCCCCACCATGTCCCCCAAGGTGGGGACTTGACCCCCCCCCAGTTGAACCACGATGCCCAATCATCCTCCTGGGGGGTGAGGGCTCAGGCGAATCCTGAGTATTGTCTCCCATTAAGTTTTGCAGGGACACAGACCGGGCATGAGGCCTTGACTCTGGTTTCCGTGTCCTGGACCTCAGCGGCTGGAACTGCTGCTCTGGCTTTAATTGGTGCCATAGTTCTAACAATATTCTATTGGGCTGCCCATTGAGTTTTTCTTTCACTACCCCGGCCTTTATCAAATCAACCCACGTCTGTGTCCTCGACACCTTCACGGGGCCTTTTGCACTTCTCCTTTCAGTCATGGCCCGTACTTCCCTCCGTGCCCTTACTGTTTCAACCTCCCCCAGATCTGCTAAAGTACGAGTAGCCTCACTTATGGGTTGCCCTAGGTGGGGGACAAGAGTATTCACCAGGGACCCAAAGAGAGATGTGGGAGCTGTATGCAGCACCAAGTTTCTCATTCCTGCAATGAACCTCTCTTCATCAGGGCCCTGGGGGTCCATATTATAGATGATATTTTTCATACCCAATTCCCACAATACCTGTTGGAGCTCTACATACGTTTTCCAACTACTGGGAAAATATGGTAAATCATCCTGATTAGGCCAAACAACCCTGATGGCAGCTGTCAGCCATTCCAGGAGAGTCTGATCCCTGCGGCGTGACGTGCATTTTGCAACCGCTGCCGGAGGGAAGGGTGAGTCTACAGGGAAGCCATTCTACTCATCTCAGTACCCGGCACAACAATGTTTTCCACCCCCACATCCCAGAGACCATGTAGGCAGAGACTCCGATGGCCTCTGCCTATACCGGACGCTCATGTCCATCAGCTCATCCAGGGTATAGGGGTGGGGCATGGAGTGCTCTACAACCTGGGGAGGGGGCCGCTCCTCCCCCTGAGGAGCCCATGGTTGTTTCATTCTTATTTTCTTAATTAAAGCTGGGCAGGCCTTTAATATAGGAGAGGATGGTACCTCCGGCGGTGGCCTGGGTAGCAGATCCGCCATTGGCCCCACCTCCTCCTCTTCTCCCTCGGGCTCCTCCACCAACATCTCCTCCACCATTTCTGGGGTTGAAGGCACCACTCTTTCCTCCCCCTCCCCCACGGGCCCCTGCAATGCGGCTTTTCCTGCCGTCTCCGTCTCCCCCCTCGCTGCTGCTAAGGAGTCTTCTAGGAGCGTGACCTGCCTTTTCAGTAACTGTCTCTCTTCTTTAACAGCATCCCATAGGTTATTACCCAGCTCCTCCAAGCGATGCTGCAGTGTGTCTCTCTCCCACCTAAGTCCCTTGATAATACGCTTTCTCCTGTATAACATTTTCCACTATCTCAAATGAAAAGAGACCCTACAATGCCAGCCGCTACACGGCCCCCTAAGGTCTCCAAGCAGTCCTTCAACTCACGGAGGGCTAATTCTGCAGCTTCTGGTGTTTCCACCCTTCCCCAGGTCTGGGGAAGGCCCCACCCCTCTAAGAGGTACTTTACCCTAGACCAGTTCCCCACTAGGGGTTCCCAAGTTGGAAGGCCCACAGCTGGGGGGATAGTAACAGGTGAAGTAGCACCTGCTGGGGCCTCCCCACCATCCACAGGAGCAGCCCATCCCATTAGGACAGAATTCGGGGGAAGAGGAATCCTGCCAGCTGCCTCCAGATGTTAGTCCGGGGAGAGGAAATCCCGGTGGAAAATACCTCTAAAAACCGAAATCAGCAAAAGGGAGAAATAAAGTTTAAAACCCATTTATTGCTTACAAACAGCAGTCCAGAGCTGTCTTTCCCCCCTGCTCGGGAAGAAGCCAGCAAGCAAGCCAGCCCCCTCCCCTTAACCTCTCAGCTTCAGACAGGCACTTGGTTGCCCAGGTAGTTACCTGTTGACCGGGAGATGAACTTCTCTCCACCCCTGAGGATATGCAAATGCACTAAAGAAAGGCGAGATATTCTGGAGATGTTACAATTTTACCCACAAGCCTCTTGAACAAATCCCCCTTCTGCTATTTCTGGTCCTGAACACCCCCCCAGTTTCCTGACCAGGCCCGAGCCTCGGGGGGGAACAGACCCTACTGCCGTCAGTGCTCCCGGTGCACGCCCAAGCCACCCCCACCCCCAGGGCCACGTGGTATGCGGCCAGCACACCCCAACGAAGACGCTCATCACAGGGTCCCACCAATCCCTTTTTGGCTAACAAGATTATTCTCCATATTCTTACACCTTCACCCAGCTCCTTTTTATAGATAAGGCTACCAGGTGTCCCCAAACTCACAGCTAAAAGTTATGGAAGTAGGACTAGACTCCGGAAACAGAACAAACCTCTGCCAGGACAGAGTTAGAGTGCCGAGGGCTCACAGTACTTTTATGGGTTCGTGAAAATGTTTCAATGCTCATTTCATCGAAAATAAGAACGCCAGTATAAGATAAAATTTTTAGTTTTCTTAGGGAGGAAGGGGCCCATGAAGGCAAATACGCCTGGGGCCCGCTGAGGCCACATGCAGCCCTGTCATCATGCTGTGGTTTTGAGTGAGGGTGTAGCTGACACCCCACCACTTGATAAGGCCCATGATCAAACATAAACACTAAACTCAATAGCAGAGGGAAAAATGTGAAAGTACAGATTTTATCTATTCTGGAGTCAGAAGCATCATTTTCATACCTTCATTTATTCACTAAAGAAATATTTCAAATGGCCTGTAAATGAAAAAATAAAATTAAAAAATATTAACAAATGTTTGGTTTAGATAATACACCAATTCCAAGTTATGAAAAATAGAGAATTTTTAAAAATGCTACACTAAATTTGATGTACCGATAGAATTAAAGAGGGCAGCATGAGAGGTGAGACACAGGCTTCCTCCTAAAACTGCATATAAGATGAAAATATAATTAATACAACGAATCCTGAAAGAGCAACAGCAAAGAGGACTGCGCCAGACGGCATACACCTGGAGAAAAGAGCAGACCTCACAGAACAGGGTAACACACCAAACCTGTGACCCGGCGGGACCCAAGCCCTTCCCCCACCCCAGCTCAATGGCAGGAGGAAAAGGAACCAAGCAGGGAGCGAGTGGAGACCTGAGACTGCTGAATACCTAACGCCGGAGATCTGCTCTGGGAGCACAAACCTACAATTCATGGTTCTTGCATGATACTCTCGTGATTATGGGGTTGGAAAGCTATGACAGGCAGAATTCCTGGAGAGACTGAGATTCCAGCAGCTTGTGGAAAGCAGGGATCCGTATCTGGCTGCTGTGGTACAAAAGAAAGGTGGGCAGTCTGAGAGACTTCCTAAAAAGGAAGCCCTTAGCAAGAGGGCTGCTAAAGGGGAAAGGACTGCACAGAACTTACTGCTCAGGAGAGAGGACACGTAGACAAAATTGTCTGGGTGTACACAGCCTAGCAGGTTGGGAGCTTTGCCATATAGACTCTCACATTTAAGGAAGAAAAAGAAATCTTCCTCCTTAGACGATCTTCAGGTGCTCTAGTTCCCTGGCTGACTACACAGCTCCAAGGACCCCTCCATGATATGCAGCCTACTGCCCTTTCTTCCCGCCAGCCTCACCTGGCTTGCAAACCAGCAAACCCAACCCTGGCATTAGCCCAGCCACAGGGAAGATCTGTCTACAGCAACTACAAACACAAAGCATAGAGGCTTACACCTGTATGCTCAGCTCACTGGTTCAGGCAGTGGAGACAGGCATAGCAGCTGGGTAGCAGGAAACAGCTCTTTCCTCCTCCCAGGCACCAATACCACTCCCCTGCGCCCCCTGACATTGCTTCAGGGGCTGAGCAGTTCCAAGGAGTAGAGCTTCTGGGCACTAGAGGGTGCCATAAACAAACATGAAATGCCAAAGGAATCTGGTTCAGAGTAAAATTATTAATACCACTCCCGAAAAAGATTTAAATGACATCGACCTCATGACTCATCCTGAAAGGGAGTTCAAAATAAAAATCATTAACATGCTCATGGAGGTACGGAAAGATATTCAAGAACTCAGGAATGAATTCCGGTCACAGATCCAATCACTGAAGAGCACAACAGATGATATTAAAAGCAGACTGGATACGGTGGAGGAGACGATAAATGAAACAAACTAGAGAAGAGGAATACAAAGAAGATGAGGCACAGAGAGAAAAAAGGATCTCTAAGAATGAAAGAATATTGAGAGAACCATGTGACCAATCCAAACGGAACCGTATTCGCATTATAGGGGTACCAGAAGAAGAAGAGAGAGAAAAAGGGATAGTAAGTGTCTTTGAGGAGGTAATTGCTGAAAACATCCCCAGTCCAGGGAAGGAGATAGTCTCTTAGGCCATGGAGATGCACAGATCTCCAAACACAAGTTACCCAAGGAAGACAACACCAAGACATATAGTAATTAAAATGGCAAAGATCAAAGATAAGGACAGACTATTAAAAGCAGCCAGAAAGAGAAATAAGATCACAGACAAAGGAAAGCCCATCAGGCTATCATCAGACTTCTCAACAGAAATCTTACAGGCCAAAAGGGAGTGGCATGATGTATTTAATGCAATGAAGCAGAAGGGCCCTGAACCAAAAATACTTTATCCAGCAAGATTATCATTTAAATTTGAAGGAGGGATTAAACAATTTACAGATAAGCAAAAGCTGAGAGAATTTACCTCCCACAAACCATCTCTACAATGTATTTTGGAGGGACTGCTATAGATGGAGTGTTCCTATGGTTTAATAGCTGTCACCAGAGGTAATAAAACCACAGTAAAAAAGTAGAACACCTAATTACCAAGCAAATGCAAAATTAAATAAACTATCCCCAAAGTCAATCAAGGGATAGACAAAGAGTACAGAATGTGATACCTAATATATAAAGAATAGAGGAGGAAGAAAAAAAAAGAACCTTTAGATTGTGTTTGTAATACCATATTAAGTGAGTTAAGTTAGACTCTTAGATAGTAAGAAAGTTAACCATGAACCTTTGGTAACCACAAATTTAAAGCCTGTAATGCCAATAACTACATACCTATACATAATCCCCCTAAATGTAAATGGTCTGATTGCACCAATCAAAAGACATAGAGTCACTGAATGAATAAAAAACAAGACCCATCTACATGCTGCTTACAAGAGACTCATTTTAAACCCAGATATACACAGACTAAAAGTGAAGGGATGGAAAAAGATTTTTCATGCAACTAATAGGGAGAAAAAAGCAGGAGTTGAAGTACTTGTATCACACAACATAGACTTCAAAACAAAGAAAGTCAGAAGAGACAAAGAAGGACGTTACATAATGATAAAAGGGTCAATCCAACAAGAAGATATAACCATTATAAATATCTATGCACCGAACACAGGACCTCCTATATATGTGAAACAAATACTAACAGAATTAAAAGGAGAAACAGAATGTAATGCATTCATTCTAGGAGACTTCAACACTCCACTCACTCTGAAGGACAGATCAACCAGACAGAAAATAAGTAAGCAGACAGAGGCACTGAACAACACAATAGAACAGATGGACCTAACAGACATCTACAGAACTCTACACCCAAAAGCAACAGAATACACATTCTTCTCAAGTGTGCATGGAACATTTTCAAGAATAGATCATATGCTAGGCCACAAAAAGAGCCTTGGTAAATTTAAAAAATTAAAATTGTGCCAACCAGTTTCTCAGACCACAAAGGTATGAAACTAGAAATAAATTATGCAAAGAAAATGAAAAATCCCACAAACACATGGAGGCTTCACAACATGCTCCTAAATAACCAATGGATCAATGACCAAATAAAAACAGAGATCAAGCAATATATGGAGACAAATGACAACAATAATTCAACACCGCAATATCTGTGCGGCACAGTGAAGGCCATGTTAAGAGGAAAGTATATTGCAATACAGGCCTTACACAGGAAAGAACAATCCCATAGAAGCAGTCTAAACTCACAATTAACGAAACTAGAAACAGAAGAACAAATGAGGCCCAAAGTCAGTAGAAGGAGGGACATAATAAAGATTAGAGCAGAAATAAATAAAATTGAGAAGAATAAAACAATAGAAAGAATCAATGAAAGCAGGAGCTGGTTCTTCGAAAAATAAACAAAATAGATAAACCCCTAGCCAGACTTAACAAGAAAAAAAGAGACTCTACTCACATAAACCGAATCAAAAATGAGAAAGGAAAAATCACGACAGACACCACATAAATACAAAGAATTATTAGAGAGTACTATGAAAAATTATATGCTAACAAACTGCATAACCTAGAAGAAATGGACAACTTTCTAGAAAAATGCAACCTTCAAAGGCTGACACAGAAAGAAATAGAAAATCTAAAAAGACCAATTACCAGCAACGAAATTGAACTGGTAATCAAAAAAACCTACCTAAGAACAAAAGACCTGGACCAGATGGCTTCACTGCTGAATTTTTTCATATATTTAGTAAAGACCTAATACCCATCCTTCTTAAAGTTTTCCAAAGAGTAGAAGAAGAGGGAATACTTCCAAACTTATTCTATGAGGCCAGCATCACTCTAATACCAAAAGCAGGCATAGACACCACAAAAAAAGAAAATTACAGACCAATATCCCTGATGAACATAGATGCAAAAACACTCAACAAGATATTAGCCAACCGAATTCAAAAATACATCATGATCAAGTAGGATTTCTTCCAGGGATGCAAGGATGGTACAACATTCGAACATCCATCAACATCATCCACCACATCAACAAAAAGAAGAACAAAAACGACATGATTGTCTCCGTAGATGCTGGAAAAGCATTTGACAAAATTCAACATCCATTTATGATAAAACCTCTAAACAATATGGGCATAGAGGGCAAGTACCTAAACATAATAAAGGCCATATATGACAAACCCACAGCCAACATTATACTTAACAGCAAGAAGCTGAAAGCTTTTCCTTTAAGATTGGGAAGAAGACAAGGATGCCCACTCTCTCCACTTTATTCAACATAGTACTGGAGGTCCTAGCCACGGCAATCAGACAACACTAAGAAATAAAAGGCATCCTGATAGGCAAGGAAGAAGTTAAACTGTCCCTGTTTGCAGATGACACAATATTGTACATAAAAAGCCCTAAAGAATCCACTCCAAAACTACAAGATCTAATATTTGAATTCAGCAAAGTTGCAGGATACAAAATAAATATGCAGAAATCTGTGGCATTCCTATACACTAACAATGAACTAGCAGAGAGAGAAATCAGGAAAACAATTTCATTCACAGTTGCCTCAAATAGAATAAAATACCTAGGAATAAACCTAACCTAGGAAGTGAAAGAACTATACTCTGAAAACTACAAGACACTCATGAGAGAAATTAAAGAAGATACCAATAAATGGAAACACATCCCATGCTCATGGATAGGAAGAATTAATATTGTCAAAATGGCCATCCTGCCTAAAGCAATGTACAGATTCAATGCAATTCCTATCAAAATACCAACAGCATTCTTCAACAAACTAGAGAAAATCGTTCTAAAATTCATATGGAACCAAAGAAGACCCCGAATAGCTAAAGCAATCCTGAGAAGGAAGAATAAAGCTGGGGGGATTATGCCCCCCAACTTCAAGCTCTCCTACAAAGCCACAGTAATCAAGACAATTTGGTACTGGCACAAGAATAGACCCATAGGCCAATGGAACAGACTGGAGAGCCCTGATATAAATCCAGCCATATACGGTCAATTAATATATGATAAAGGAGCCATGGACATACAATGGGGATATGACAGTCTCTTCAACAGCTGCTGTTGGCAAAACTGGTGAGTTACATGCAAGAGAATGAAATTGGATTATTGTTTAACCCATACACAAAAGTAAACTCAAAATGGATCAAGGACCTGAACGTAAGTCATGAAACCATAAAACTCTTAGACGACCACATAGGTAAAAATCTCCTGAATATAAGAATGAGCAACTTCTTCCTGAATGCATCTCCTTGAGCATGAGAAATAAAAGCAAAAATGAACTCATGGGACTACATCAAACTAAAAAGTTTCTGTACAGCAAAGGACACCATCGACAGAACAAAAAGGCATCCTACAGTATGGAGAATATATTTGTAAATGACATATTCGACGAGGGGTTAACATCAAAAATACATAAAGAACTTACATACCTCAACACCCAAAAAGCAAATAACCCTATTAAAAAATAGGCAGAGGATACGACCAGACAATTCTCCAAAGAAGAAATTCAGATGGCCAACAGGCACATGAAAAGATGCTCCACATCGCTAATCATCAGAGAAATGCAAATTAAAACCACCACAGTGAGATATCATCTCACACCAGGTTAGTATGGCCACCATCCAAAAGACAAACAACAACAAATGTTGGCAAGGATGTGGAGAAAGAGGAACCCTCCTACACTGCTGGTGGGGATGTAAATTAGTTCAACCATTGTGGAAAGCAGTATGGAGGTTCCTCAAAAAACTCAAAATAGAAATACCATTTAACCCAGGAATTCTACTCTTAGGAATTTACCCTAAGAATGCAGGAGCCTGGTTTCAAAAAGACATATGCACCCCTATGTTTATCGCAGCACTATTTACAATAGCCAAGAAATGGAAGCAACCTAAGTGTCCATCAGTAGATGAATGGATAAAGAAGATGTGGTACATATACACAATGGAATATTATTCAGCCATAAGAAGAAAACAAATCCTACCATTTGCAACAACATGGATGGAGCTAGAGGGTATTATGCTCAGTGAAATAAGCCAAGCCGAAAAAGACAAGTATCAAATGATTTCACTCATATGTGGAGTATAAGAACAAAGAAAAAATACTGAAGGAACAAAACAGCAGCAGACTCACAGAACCCAAGAACGGACTAATAGTTACCAAAGGGAAAGGGACTGGGGAAAATGGGCGGGAAGGGAGGGATAAGAGGGAAAAAGGGGCATTACGATTAGCAGATGTAATGTTGGGGGGGCACGGGAGGGCAGTACAACTCAGAGAAGACAAGTAGTGATTCTATAGCATCTCACTACGCTGATGGACAGTGACTGTAATGGGGTTGGTGGGGGGGACCTGATGAAGGGGTAGTTTAATAACCGTAATATTGCACATGTAATTGTAGATTAATGATAATAAAATAAAGTATATTAAAAAAAAGAAAAAAAAAAGAAAACAAATCCTACCATTTGCAAAAACATGGATGGAGCTAGAGGGTATTATGCTCAGTGAAATAAGCCTGGTGGAGAAAGACAAGTATCAAATGATTTCACTCATCTGTGGAGTATAAGAACAAAGAGAAAACTGAAGGAACAAAACAGCAGCAGACTCACAGAACCCCAAAATGGACTAATAGTTACCAAAAGGAAAGGGACTGGGGAGGATGGGTGGGAAGGGAGGGAGAAGGGGGAAAAGGGGGCATTACGATTAGCACAAATAATGTAGGGGGGGGCTCGGGGAAGGCTGTACAACACAGAGAACAGAAGACAAGTAGTGATTGTACAGCATCTTACTACACTGACGGACAGTGACTGTAATGGGGTTGGTGGGGGGGACTTGATAACAGGGGGAGTCTAGTAACTATAATGATGCTCGTGTAACTGTACATTAATGACACCAAATACACAAAACCAAAATAAATAAATAAAGACAGGGAGATCCCACCTTAAAGCCAAAATTACATTAAAAAAAAAATCCAGGAAGTTAAGAAGTAAGATTCTTAACGTACCATTTAGCAAACAAATAATAACTCGGCCCACCCTCAACAGCAGGGCAAATGGTCTTCATTGATCTGGGAAGAAATCAGCAGTAATTTCTTATGTTAATTTTGCAAAATTACCTGAAAAACGAATCAAAAAAAGACGTAATGATTCATCAAGGATAAACATTCAGGGACCACTTCACAAGTCCACACCCCTTAGTCCTTTGAAAATCCTCAACCGCATATAAAACCCCGGACTCTAAAACCTGGAGGGCGCCTCCTCTCTGAGGTAGCCCACACCCCCCCTCTCTGAGTGTGCACCTTTTTTGCTTTAAATAAGTCTCTCACTTACAACATTTTGTCTCTGCGCTTTTCCAGTGGTGTCTTTACTACTCTGCTTTTTCATTCTAATCACCTTATACCCTGACTTCCCTGTGTCTCCAAACCCATGTTCACTCCAACAGAAGGAACTTATGTCTTAGCTCATGCCATAACAAAACCCCATTTGCTGGGGGCTTACACAACAGATACTTATTTTCTCGCAGTTGGAGGCCAGAAATGGAAGATCAAGGTGTAGCTTGTTTAGTTGTGGCGAGAGCTCTCTTCCTGACCTCCCACTGAGTCCTTGCACAGCAGAGAGGGGTCTATGGTCTCCTTCTCTTCTTACCAAGCCATCAGTTCTGTTGGATCAGGGCTCCATGTGTTTGACCTGATTTTTTAATCTCCATCCTTTAACCTCCATCACCTCCACAAAGGCTCCATCTCCAGTACTGTCACCCAAGTGGCTGAGGCTTCAACGTGAACTTGGGACAATTCAGTCCATGGCAAGTGAGTGGGCCAAGCAATGTACAGCTGGTATATTTTCAGTATTTAATTGCAAAAATATTCTATACAATCAAGGTGGAAAGACATAGTTTTGTGAGCACTCTATCCAAATCCTCGCCTATTCTCTTTTTCGCTTCAATTAATGCAAAATATAATGACATCATGCCCTGAAGGCAATCTCTTCTGTCACCGCTGGAGTTGATGAGTAACAGGAGTTGGTCCTCTTTGGGTAAGGTGCGATGTTTTGGGTTGGTTTGGATCTGCTTGGCTTGGTTCAGTTATTTCTTCCTCTTTCCTAGTTTGAAAACAAGAAGAGCTCGGATTCCTGTCTGGGAAGGGCAGCAAATTAATTGCCAAGGAAAAATTCTATCAGAACTGACTATTCATCTGGTCTGGAATAGTCTCAGTTGTCTCTGTGTTTGCTGCTAGGCTGTATTTCTCCACAGGTGATTCTAAAATGGTCTGTTTTAATGGAGATATGAATAAGGGAAATAAGGTCTTTTGAAAACATTTAATGGGGGCACAAAATTATACTGCTTGTTATATTTTGTTTGATTCAATGTTAAATTTACATTCTGAGCACACAGTTGCCCTTGCCCAAATGCCCCGCCTTCCAACATCAGCATTTATGACTCCTCGACATTCAGACAGTCAACGTGAGCCAACCATTCCCTCACCACTCAATCTAGATTTCTCTGTGCGCTCTCCACTATGCAGTCACCTAATAAAATTCTGTAGGGGAAAACACTGCAGGAAATAAAAGTATGCAGGAGGGTCCTTGTCATTCACCACTTTCCAAGTGAGGACTTCAATCTCTGGACTGGGCCCTGTCTTCACTTTGGTGGTTCAGATACAATCACTGGTGACTGTCAACATTTCCTGCTAGGACTATCCATATTAGAATCACCTGGAATGTTTCTTGCCAGACCTGCTGAAGCAGAATCTCTGGGATTGGAGGAATGCAGGGTTTTGCAATTTTAACAAGTTCTTCCATTGACTCTTATGCATTATATCAACACTAAGAAAAAATTTCATCATGGCTTATGTATTTCTTCCTGAAGTAGCCAAGCAGAAAATTTTCCTGTACAGCACAGACAAGTTCACATTTAATAACTCTCCTCCAATCTTGTGTTTGTTTTGTCTGGTCCTTCAGCTGCTTTTTAATAAGAGAGTAGTAATCCTAGACCATTGATCTTATTTGTTTTTTAAATGATACTTTGATTTCCCAGTCAGGCTGTGTTTAAATTGCCCTGGGTGTCTTTCCAAAGAATTTTAGTGCCAATAAGAAAATGTATGTTTTCTGCTCTCCTTACTTATCCATTACATTGTTGGAGCACAATGTCCTAGGATGCCCCCAACTTCAGACATCTGAAGCTGAGAACTGCACAGCGATGTGAGAGACACTGGCTAGCCTTCCAGAGCAACAGCAGAAAATCAAAAATCAGCCTCCAGGGAAAAAGGGTCTCCCCAAGGACACTTTGAGGATACTGGCCAGCTACAGAAGTCAAGTTCAATAACAGCAAAGAACTAGCTGTAGTTCTTCCCTGGTGTGTTATTAATGGCTAGTCACCACAGAGGACTGCTGTACTAAAGGCTATTCACATGAGCAGGATGACCTCTACCTTCCTGTCAAAGCTCCCAGAGGGGGAAGGATTTGAAATGAGGGTCTTTGAAGAAATGGAAATGCCTTGAAGATGAGCTCTATTCTTACAAGTGGCATAGAACACCCAAAATAAAATACATATATAAAGCCTCTTTAGTAACAACAGTAATCTAAATTCTACTCAATTCCAACGAAGTTTTTGGTGTGCGTCAGAAGCTGCCAACGCATCAGGCACAAGGAGTGCCCGCCTTCCCTCAAAGGGAAAGTCAACAGCAACAGCTGCCGGGGGACCTGCTCCAGCTCCTCCAGCGAGCTCGGCCTGCTCCACCCAGTGGGTCCCGACCTCACCAAGAAGCTCCACCTCTTCTGATCTACACTGGGTTTCCACAGGAGATTTTCATCAGCAGAAGTATCCTGTTCCTTTGAATTTTCTATTAAATGTTTGAAAACCACATCCTAAAGAACAGTGCCGTATGCCAGGAGAATGGCCTCACCTGCTCGGGGTGACTCCAGACCTAGAGGGTGCATGTTGTCACCATGAACTCGGTGCCTTAAAACAATTCAAATGTATTACCTCATAGTTCTGGAGGTCAGAAGTCCAAAACGGATTTCACCAGATTAAAATCAAGGTGTTGGCAAGACTGCATCCCATCTGGAAGCTCTGGGGAGAATCGTTTCCTTGCCTTTTCCAGTTTGTTGAGGCCACCCACATTCTCTGGCTTGCAACTCCAGCCAGCAGTCACCCCATTCCTGCCTCTGCCCCCTCATCACATCTTCCCTGGCTCCGACTCTCCTGCTTCCCTATTATTTGTAATTACCCATCTGGATAATTTCAGGAATATTGTCCCATCTCACATCCTTAACTTAATCCCACATGCGAAGTCCCTTTTGCCACAAAGGTAACACATTCACAAGTTTCGGAAATTAGAACATATACATCTTGGGGGGACGATTCTGCCTGAGACATAGACCAGAACCCAAGTCTGCTGACAAGCAGCCCAGGTGTCCCTAAGACCTCAGGTCATGGCCCCATCTGTCCCTTGGGCTCCTCAGAGGTCAGGGTCATCTCTGCGACTCAGAAACAGCAGCTGGGTTGCACAGCAGCAAAAGCTTTCCTTTTGAGGTGGTGGTTTACTCTTGTGTATACCCCAAATGCTCCTGGTATCCCATGCCCCCCATATTACATAACTCCTCAGAAGGAAGGGGGTTGCCCATTAGGCTCAGAATGCATCTTGGTGGTTCACCGAAAAGGGCTAGGGAGTGGACTCTTGATCCAGCAATGAAGACAGTACTGCTTCCCTTCTGGGGCATCTCTTGCGAACCCAAGTAGGGTAGAATGAAGCACCAATATCTGTAAGGCCCTGGGAGTGACCCAAGGGCTAGTGCAAATGCCCACTGCCCCTGTTGCTCATTAGCTGGCGAACAAGGAAGGCAGGAGAGGAAGAGGAGGTAGAGGAGAAGCAAGCTGAGCTGATGGCACAGGTAGGCCCGTGGGAGGCCTGGACCCGGAGGCAGGAGAAGGGGGGGGCCAGCACCCGGTGTTGCCCCACCGCAGAGTCGCCTCGACCCACTACTCAGAGCCCCCTAAGCCGAAAAGGATTGACTGGAGAAGACACAGAGGAGACCCTAACCAGAAAAGACACATCAGGAATCCTGCATGCCTCAGTGAGTTTGCCTCTCACTGCAGGAATGATAAAATTCTACAGGTATTATCGCTTTTCTACGATTACAAGCCGGGTCCAGAAAGGCTGTCAGCCTCAGGAGCCGGAGCCAGGCAGGAGAAGGAGGACAGAGGGGTTTTAACTCTATTAGGGAACCAAACCTTAACCCCACCTCCCCAGCACTTTGAGGACGAACAGGAGTAACTGTGGACCATGAGGCCAGGTTCTCGGGACAGTGTGCAGTCTCCCGAGAAATCCGGGTGGGGAAGGTTTGATGCTGACAAGAGATGAACGATGCAGATACTTCAGATGAAGACAAATTATTTTCTTCTCATCTAGGAGGGGGATAATTATTACCCTAGAGAGGTCCTCTGCAGTCCAGTCCAATCTGAGGAGATACTGGCAAGTTCCAAGGGCCGGCTTTGTGGGTGTGTGACCTGGACAGTCCTCTAGGGCCCCATGTTCAGAAGGGCCCTGTGGAAAGAGGCCCCAGGTGAAGAGAGGGCAGGGACAGATGTAGAACGGACAACTGCAGACCCCTGCTATTCTGGCTTAAAGCTCTAGCTATTTTTCAGAAGTAAATAGCTAGATATGTGTTATCGTCTTGAACTTCTTAATCATTTTTGACCACGAGGCCCCTCATTATCATCTGGCAGTGGGCCCACATGTCATGTAGCTGGACCTACCGGTATAGCACACATGTGTTTGTTTAGGACTAAGGGTTACAAAGACAATAAAAGACCCAGGGTCTCAACTTACAAAGCAGATATTGAATCTATTCATTAAATCAAACAAACTTGGCAGAAAATTCTCTCCCACCTGCCACATACACATACCCACAGGTTCAATCCTGCCTCCCCCAGCACAACTGACTGTGCCAACCTGCAGTGCCATCCCAGCCAAGTGGGGACAGACCATCATTTAGAGATGCTGACGGATATTTCATCACATTTCAGGGAAATCATTTAGGACTCGGCTGGTGGCTCACATACATTTCTACCATGGCTCAGTGAACTCAAGAGAAAAACTGAACTCCAAAATGAGATTGAACAATTGGAATTTAAATTCTTAACAGTCTTTTAACCACTACCATCAGAGTAAGATTTAAAAAGAAGAAAGGAAGATAACACTACAAAAAAAATGAAGAAAAATTTCCTTCTAAGGTGGTTGTGAGGTCTAAGTGAGATTTCATCTGAGTATCCCACAGAACATCTGGGATATGGCCTGCATATAGTAGATGTTAAAAAATAAATGTTAATTCCCTTTCTTCAAAAACCCTCTTTGTACACACTTTCTTCTTTTCTTCCAATCTTGCCAAGTAAGTTACAGCTTTAAGCAGCACCTGCTGCTCTGCTACCTAATGTTAAAGGCTGGATTGTGTCACCACACCAAGCACCAAATTCATAGGTTGAAGCCCTAACCTCAGAACATCAGAATGTGACTATATTTAAAGACAAAGCCTTTAAGGAGGAAACTGTGATAAAATGAGGTCATGTGGGTGGGCCTAATCTAATATGACTGGCGAACTTATAAGAAGAGGCTGTTAGGATACAGGTTCAGAAGGAAGACCATGGGAAAACAGGGAAGATGAAATCTAAATCCAAGAAGAGAAGGCACTAACTCTGCCCACACCTTGACCTTGGACTTTCAGCTCCAGAACTAGGAGAAAAGAAATGTCTTTTGTTTAAGACACCCAGGCTCTAGTACGTTGTTGTGGCAGCCCGAGCAGACCATACCTAACATCATCAGAATCATGGTTCTTGGAGGGAGGCAAGCTATGCTGCCAAGAAAAATAAAAAAATATTTTATTAGAAAACACCATAAGGAGGGTAACACTGCTCTTTAGGAGTGGCTAGACAATTTGCACAGGTATTCAGCTAAGCATCTCCTCTCCTAGGGATTCACTGCCTCCTTGTAGATCAAGACCAGTGTACTCTGTGGAAGGAAGGAAGATGTGCGTTTAGTTGGGTGTCATCAATCACTCAGGCCAGCCCGACATACCCATGTCACATACCTCTGGCCCTGTGCCCACCTCAGGAGGAGACTTTTCTTAGCCCTAATAACAATCCCAGAGCAACAAAGCACACATGGAGCCATCCTCCCAAGATCCTACGTGAAATAACACCCAAGCCCTGAGTAAATTTCTGGTCCAATGGGCTTTCCTTGTATTCCCCAAGGAAGTTACAGGCCAAGAGTTGGAAATGGAGGCTGTGTCTTCCTATTTGGGGATTTCTAATTCCTGCTCACACTGTGCGGTGCCATGAAATCGGAATCAAGGCGGGAGTGACCAGAGACCCTATCGTACCATGCCTGACAACAATTTCCCCTGAGTTTGCTCACTGCTGGCACTGTTCTAAGCACATCACTTACATTTTATCTCCCAAGAAAGATTTTTATGACACAGAGGAACCAGCCTGCACTGTGAAAAGCACCACAAGTCAGGCCTTTGTATTTAGGGTGTTAGAAACAAGCTCTTCCAGATGACCAGATGCTTTGTCTATCACCATGTCAATTGCTTCTGACTGCATATGCACCTATCCATCTGGACTCTCAGGTACATACTGGCTCCTTTCTCCTGGGCCCTCTCCAACACATATTATTTAATCATAACATAATTTTTATTTAATTAATTTACCTGTACTCTTATTCTGAAAAGTAAAGTATTTAACGCAACTCACGGATTCACTGCATATGGCAAAACAGCATTATTGATTCAACACACATTGAGCACGTCGTGTTCTAGGCACTGTGCTGGGAGCTGGAGAAACAGGAAATGAAAGACATGAAGTCTTTATATTTATCTGTGTGTACAATTTTTGGAGCTCTTCACTTCTCCCTGGATTCAAGTAACTATCTGGGGCGATTTAAGCTTAGCCTAAAGAACTTTCTTCACATATTCATATAGGGAGCATCTGCCAGCAGCAAATTCTCTCAGGCTTTTTTGGGGAATATGTTTTATTTCACCTTCATTTTAATTAACAGTTTTTCTGGATGTAGAGCCTGGTGACTTTGTCTTCCATTTGAGCATTTTGAGTATGTCCTTCCAGCGCCTCTGGTCTCCACTTGATGAGAAGTCAGTCATTAATAATATTATGGTATTGTATTTGATGAGTTATTTTCCTCTTGCTGTTTGCAGGATTTCTTCTTTGTCTTTGGCTTTTACCAGTTTGAGTATGTGCCTAGGTGTGTTTCTTTTTCTGTTCACTGCATGGGAATTCATTGAGTTCTGGGGTCTGTTTAATGTTATTCATCGGATATGGAAACTTTTCAGTCATTATTCACTCAAATGTTTTCTGCTCTTTTCTTTTTCTCATCTCCTTCTGAGAGACCCATTATGGGCATTTTGCTATGCTTAGTACTTTCTAACATCTCTAAAGCTGTTTTTCTTTTTTTTTTAATATAATTTATTTTGGTATCATTAATCTACAATTACATGTGCAATATTATGGTTATTAAACTACCCCTTCATCAGGTCCCCCCACCAACCACATTACAGTCACTGTCCATCAGCGTAGTGAGATGCTATAGAGTCACTACTTGTCTTCTCTGAGTTGTACAGCCCTCCCCGTGCCCCCCCCCAACATTATGTCTGCTAATCGTAATGCCCCTTTTTCCCTCTTATCCCTCCCTTCCCATCCATCCTCCCCAGCCCCTTTCCCTTTGGTAACTATTAGTCCGTTCTTGGGTTCTGTGAGTCTGCTGCTGTTTTGTTCCTTCAGTATTTTTCTTTGTTCTTATACTCCACATATGAGTGAAATCATTTGACACTTCTCTTTTTCGGCTTGGCTTATTTCACTGAGTATAATACCCTCTAGCTTCATCCATGTTGTTGCAAATGGTAGGATTTGTTTTCTTCTTATGGCTGAATAATATTCCATTGTGCATATGTACCACATCTTCTTTATCCATTCATCTACTGATGGACACTTAGGTTGCTTCCATTTCTTGGCTATTGTAAATAGTTCTACAATAAACATAGGGGTGCATCTTTCGTTTTCAAACTGGGCTGCTGCATTCTTAGGGTAAATTCCTAGGAGTGGGATTCCTGGGTCAAATGGTATTTCTATTTTGAGTTTTTTGAGGAACCTTCACACTGCTTTCCGCAATGGTTGAAATAATTTGCATTTCCACCAGCAGTGTAGGAGGGTTCCCTTTTCTCCACATCCTCGCCAACATTTGTTGTTGTTTGTGTTTTGGATGTTAGCCATCCTCACTGGTGTGAGGTGATATCTCATTGTGGTTTTAATCTGCATTTC
Organism: Smutsia gigantea; assembly: GCA_032199065.1. NCBI lineage: Eukaryota > Metazoa > Chordata > Mammalia > Pholidota > Manidae > Smutsia > Smutsia gigantea. Next base: position 731,226 of record JAVSCE010014922.1, read on the forward strand.
TCTGATGATTAGCGATGTAGAGCATCTTTTCATGTGCCTGTTGGCCATCTGAATTTCTTCTTTAGAGAAGTGTCTATTCATGTCCTCTGCCCATTTCTTAATTGGATTATTTGCTTTTTGTTTGTTAAGGTACATGAGTTCTTTATATATTTTGGATGTCAACCCCTTATCGGATACGTCATTTATGAATATATTCTCCCATACTGTAGGATGTCTTTTTGTTCTACTGATGGTGTCCTTTGCTGTACAGAAGCTTTTCAGCTTGATATAGTCCCACTTGTTCATTTTTGCTTTTGTTTCCCTTGCCTGGGGAGATACGTTCATGAAGAGATTGCTCATGTTTATGTCCAAGAGATTTTTGCCTATGTTTTTTTCTAAGAGTTTTATGGTTTCATGACTTACATTAAGGTCTTTGATCCACCTTGAGTTTACCTTTGTGTATGGGGCTAGACAGTAGTTCCAGTTTCATTCTCTTACATGTAGCTGTCCAGTTTTTCCAACACCAGCTGTGAAGAGGCTGTCATCTCCCCATTGTATATCCAAGGCACTTTTATCAAATATTAATTGACTGTATATGTTTGGGTTAATGTTTGGATTTTCTATTCTGTTCCACTGGTCTGTGGGTCTGTTTTTGTGCCAATACCAAATTGTCTTGATTACTGTGGCTTTGCAGTAGAGCTTGAAGTAAGGGAGCATAATTCCCCCTGTTTTATTCCTCCTTCTCAGGATTGCTTTGGCTATTCGGGGTCTTTTCTGGTTCCATATGAATTTTAGAATTATTTGTTCCAGTTCATTGAAGAAAGCTGTTGGTAGTTTGATAGGGATTGCATTGAATCTGTAGATTGCTTTAGGTAGTATAGCCATTTTGAAAATATTTATTCTAAGTGTCCATCAGTAGATGAATGGATAAAGAAGATGTGGTACATATACACAATGGAATATTATTCAGCCATAAGAAGAAAACAAATCCTACCATTTGCAACAACATGGATGGAGCTAGAGGGTATTATGCTCAGTGAAATAAGCCAAGCCGAAAAAGACAAGTATCAAATGATTTCACTCATATGTGGAGTATAAGAACAAAGAAAAAATACTGAAGGAACAAAACAGCAGCAGACTCACAGAACCCAAGAACGGACTAATAGTTACCAAAGGGAAAGGGACTGGGGAAAATGGGCGGGAAGGGAGGGATAAGAGGGAAAAAGGGGCATTACGATTAGCAGATGTAATGTTGGGGGGGCACGGGGAGGGCAGTACAACTCAGAGAAGACAAGTAGTGATTCTATAGCATCTCACTACACTGATGGACAGTGACTGTAATGGGGTTGGTGGGGGACCTGATGAAGGGGTAGTTTAATAATCGTAATATTGCACATGTAATTGTAAATTAATGATAATAAAATAAATTATATTTAAAAAAAAAAAGAAAATATTTATTCTTCCTAGCCAAGAGCATGGGATGCATTTCCATTTGTTAGTGTCCTCTTTAATTTCTCTTAGGAGTGTCTTGTAATTTTCAGAGTCCAGGTCTTTCACTTCCTTCGTTAGGTTTATTCCTAGGCATTTTATTCTTTTTGATGCAATTGTGAATGGAATTGTTTTTCTGATTTCTCTTTCTGTTAGTTCATCATTAGTGTATAGGAAAGCAACAGATTTCTGTGTGTTAATTTTATATCCTGCAACTTTGCTGAATTCAGATATTAGTTCTAGTAGTTTTGGAATGGAGTCTTTAGGGTTTTTTATGTACAGTATCATGTCATCTGCAAATAGTGACAATTTGACTTCTTCTTTACCAATCTGGATGCCTTGTATGTCTTTGTTTTGTCTGATTGCCGTGGCTAGGACCTCCAGTACTATGTTGAATAACAGTGGAGAGAGTGGGCATCCCTGTCTTGTTCCCGATCTTAGATGAAAAGCTTTCAGCGTCTCGCCGTTAAGTATGATGTTAGCTGTGGGTTTGTCATATATAGCCTTTATGATGTTGAGGTAGTTGCCGTCTATACCCATTTTGTTGAGAGTTTTAATCAGGAATGGATGCTGAATTTTGTCAAATGCTTTTTCAGCATCTATGGAGATGATCATGTAGTTTTTGTTCTTTTTGTTGATGTAGTGGATGATGTTGATGGATTTTCGAATGTTGTACCATCCTTGCATCCCTGGGATGAACCCCGCTTGATCATGGTGTATGATCCTCTTGAGGTATTTTTGAATTCGGTTTGCTAATATTTTGTTGAGTATTTTTGCATCTACGTTCATCAGGGATATTGGCCTGTAATTTTCCTTTTTGGTGAGGTCTTTGCCCGGTTTTGGTATTAGAGTGATGCTGGCTTCATAGAATGAGTTTGGAAGTATTCCCTCCTCTTCTATTTTTTGGAAAACTTTAAGGAGAATCGGTGTTATTTCTTCTTTATATGTCTGGTAGAATTCAGAGGTGAATCCATCAGGTCCGGGGGTTTTGTTCTTGGGTAGTTTTTGATTACCGATTCAATTTCGTTGCTGGTGATTGGTCTGTTTAGTTTTTCTGTTTCTTGCTTGGTCAGTCGTGGAAGGTTGTATTTTTCTAAGAAGTTGTCCATTTCTTCTATGTTTTCCAGCTTGTTAGCATATAGATTCTCATAATATTCTCTTATGATTCTTTGTATTTCTGTGGGGTCCGTCGTGATTTTTCCTTTCTCATTTCTGATTCTGTTTATGTGTGTAGATTCTCTTTTTCTCTTAATGAGTCTGGCTAGGGGTTTATCTATTTTGTTTATTTTTTCAGAGAAACTCTTCTTGGTTTCATTGATTTTTTTCTATAGTTTTATTCTTCTCAATTGTATTTATTTCTTCTCTGATCTTTATTATGTCTCTCCTTCTGGTGACTTTGGGCCTCATTTGTTCTTCTTTCTCCAATTTCAGTAATTGTGTCTTTAGACTATTCATTTGGGAATGTTCTTCCTTCTTTAAATAGGCCTGGATTGCAATATACTTTCCTCTTAGAACTGCCTTTGCTGTGTCCCACAGAACTTGTGGCTTTGTGTTGTTGTTGTCATTAGTCTCCATATATTCTTTGATTTCTGTTTTGATTTGGTCGTTAACCCATTGATTAATTAGGAGAGTGTTGTTAAGTCTCCATGTATTTGTGAGCCTTTTTGATTTCTTTCTAAAATTTATTTCTAGTTTTATACCTTGGTGATCTGAGAAGTTGGTTGGTAGGATTTCAATATTTTTGAAATTACTGAGGTTCTTTTTGTGGCCTAGTATGTGGTCTATTCTGGAAAATGTTCCATGTGCACTTGAGGAGAATTGTGTATCCTGTTGCTATTGGGTGTAGAGTTCTGTAGATGTCTGTTAGGTCCATCTGTTCTAGTGTGTTGTTCAGTGCCTCTGGGTCTTTACTTATTTTCTGTCTGGTTGATCTGTCCTCTGGAGTGAGTGGTGTGTTGAAATCTCCTAAAATGAATGCATTGCTGTCTATTTCCTTCTTTAATTCTGTTAGTATTTGTTTCACATATGCTGGCGCTCCTGTGTTGGGTGCATATATATTTATAATGGTTATATCTTCTTGTTGGACTGACCCCCTTATTATTATGTAATGTCCTTCTTTATCTCTTGCTACTTTCTTCGTTTTGAAGTCTATTTTGTCTGATACACGTACTGCCACACCTGCTTTTTTCTCCTTGTTGTTTGCATGAAGTATCTTTTTCCATCCCTTCACTTTTAGTCTGTGTATATCTTTGGATTTGAGGTGAGTCTCTTGTAAGCAGCATATAGATGGGTCTTGCTTTTTTATCCATTCTGTTACTCTGTGTCTTTTAATTGGTGCATTCAGTCCATTTACATTTAGGGTGATTATTGATAGATATGTACTTATTGCCACTGCTGGCTTTACATTTGTGGTTACCAAAGGTTCAAGGGTTGCTTCTTTACTATCTAACAATCTAACTTAACTTTCTTGTTAAGTAATTGTAAACACAGTCTGATGTTTCTTTATTTCTCTCCCTTCTTATTCTTCCTCCTCCATTCTTTCTATAATAGGTGTTTTATTCTTTGCCTTTAGTTAGTATTTGGATGGTTTGCTTTCTTTGCTATGATTTTATTTTCTCTGGTGACATCTTTTTAGCCTTAGGTGTGCTTCCATCTAGAGCAGTCCATTTAAGATATCCTGTAGTGGTGGTTTATGAGAGGCAAACTCTCTCAACTTTCGTTTGTCTGGAAATTGTTTAATCCCTCCATCATATTTAAATGATAGTCGTGCTGGATACAATATTCTTGGTTCGAGGCCCTTCTGTTTCATAACGTTAAATATATCATGCCATTCTCTTCTGGCCTGTAAGGTTTCTGTTGAGAAGTCTGATGAAAGTCTGATGGGTTTTCCTTTGTAGGTGATCTTTTTTCTCTCTCTAGCTGCCTTTAATACTCTGTCTTTATCTTTGATCTTTGCCATCTTAATTATTATGTGTCTTGGTGTTGTCTTCCTTGGGTCCCTTGTGTTGGGAGATCTGTGGGCTTCGTGGACTGTGAGACTATTTCCTTCCCCAGTGAGGGAAAGTTTTCAGCAATTATTTCTTCAAAGACACTTTCTATCCCTTTTTCTCTCTCTTCTTCCTCTGGCACTCCTATAATGCGAATATTGTTCCGTTTGGATTGGTCACACAGTTCTCTTAATACTCTTTCATTCCTAGAAATCCTTTTATCTCTCTCTGCCTCAGCTTCTCTATATTCCTGTTCTCTGATTTCTATTCCATTAACAGTCTCTTGCATCTTATCCAGTCTGCTGTTAAGCCCGTCTATTGCTTGTCTGATTTCTGTATTGTCTTTCCTCACTTCCCTCACTTCCTCCCTCAGCTCTGGCACATTTCTCTTTAGGTCCATCAGCATGGTTATGACTTTTATTCTGAATTATTTTTCAGGAAGACTGCATTTCCATCCCTTCAGACTCCCTCTCTGGGGTTGTTTGATTGATTTTGGTCTGAACCATATTCCTCTGTCTTTTCATGGCTATAGAAGTGGTCGCTGGTAGTTGCCATGTATGTCACCTGGGCTCTTTAAGACTTTAAAAAGAGAAAAAAGAAAGAAAGAAAGAAAGAAAAAGAAAGAAAAGAAAAAACAAAAAACAGAACAAAACAAAAAAATACGCCCACCGGGAGTAGATTCTGTGCGAATGCTGTAGGTGGCGCTGTTGCCCCACTATTCCGCAACTGTGGCCATGCCGCTCCTTAGGGCCCTTTATCACTCTGGCCGGGGTGGGAATGAATGGGAGGCTGTTGATCTCAGTGAGAAGTGTAAGTACGGCCACGCTTCCCCAGTCACCAGCTAAGGCGTCTGAAACTCCCCAGGACTCCCAGCCTTCTGGGCTGAGTGTGCCGGGGCGATCCAGCTCCTCTGCTGGGCTCCTGTGTCTTTAAGACCGCTGAAGAAAGCATGCGCTTTTTTTTTCTTTTCCTTCCCGGAAGCCGGCTGCAAGCACCCTGGCGCATTCCCCCCTCAGATGCTGCCCCCGTCACTCCAATCTCCGCTGCACTGCGCAATGTGGGTCAGCGCTCCCTGCGCAGATCACCGGGGCTGGCTACTTTGCGGGGTGTACGTCCACTCCCTCCCGGCTCTGAATCCTCTCCTCCCGCCGGTGCACTGGGGTGGGGGAGGGCTCGTGTCCCGCCGGGTGGTGGCTCCGTATCTTACCCGCCTCTTGGCGTGCCGAGTCCTCTCTGGTGTAGCTGCACGCTGTGCGCTTTCCTGTGTATTCTGGTCTCTCTTTTAGGAACAGATGTATTTGCTGTATTTTCATAGATAAATATAGTGTTGGGAGGAGATTTCTGCCGCCCTGCTCACACCGTCATCTTCCCGGAAGTCTAAAGCTGTTTTTCTTCAATGTTTTTTCTCTGTGTAATTCAGATTGGATCATTTCTGCTGATTTATCTTCACGGTCACTAGTTCTTTCTTCTGCTTTCTCACATCTGCTCCTTAGCCCACGAGTGAATCCTTCATTTCAATTATGGTACTTCTGCACTCCAGGGTTTCCACTTGGTTTCTTTTTACAATTCATATTTCTCTACTGAGACTCCATATTTATTGGGTCATTGTATAGGATTTATCTTTAATTTTTAAAACACAGTTTCCTTTATTTCTTTGACCAATTTATAATACCTGTTTTGAAGCCTTCATCTGCTAACTTCAACATACAGGTCCACTCAGAGTCAATTTCTATTCAATGCTTTTTATCTGAGTAGGGATCACACTTTGCTATGTGTTTACATGTCTTGCAATTTTTTGTTTTCTGGGTTTTCTTTTTGTGAAACTGTTTCAGGTAATATTTATTTTAGGTAATATTTTTGAAACTCTGGATTCTGATCTCTTTTCCTCAAAGTTTTATTTTAAATTTGCCTGTTTTTGAACTACAGAATCTCTCCTCCCCACAGTGCATAGCTGCTGATGTCTCTGCTTAGGTCATTTATTCCTATTTTTATTTCTTAGCCTGATTTCCTAGGGGCTGTCCTGTGCCTATGTGACTTAGTGGTCAGCCAATGAATTTGGGCAGAAATTTTTCTCAAATACCACAAGCCTGTAAAGCTTCCACCCCTGAGACACCAATGTGTGTGAGGGCTTGGGAGTCATCTGAAGTTCAGCCAGTGCTACGTCTGCCTTGCTTTTCACTTTCTACAGGGCTCTCAGCTCATGTGTATAGTTTCCCAGTCAGCCAAGGGTGTGTGAGCGTGCATCTCAGCTCTTCTAAGCTCTCATTCCAGGATTCTCTGTTAAATTTATGGCTACTGTATGTACTGCTTACCCCAATAGAAGCACATTCTCACACCTGCGGGGCTATGCATTTTCACCATTTGTTTCTTGCCGAGTTCTCAGTTATTATCAACACTGCAGGTTTTCACCCTCTGCCCAAAACTCATCTGTCCCCTTTGGCAGCACACTTAATTTTTTTTTTCTGGTCGACCCCTTGCTGAGAAAACTGGACAGATGTGGAGAAAGGGCAGGGACAGATGTAGACCAGACAAACAGGCTGCAGACCCCTGCTGTTCCGGCTTAAAGCTCTATTGTTCAGAAGAAAATGCTTTTCAATTTGTTATCTGCCTTTAACCAATTTCCAGGGCTCAGAAATTGGCTGTTTTTGAGAATTCTGTCCAGTTTTATACTTATTTTGCAGGGAGAGGATTTGCTGGACCTTTTTGTGCCTCTATAGCTGGAAGTTTGACCCTGAAATGCCTTTTAAAAGTATTTTACATGTGATAGGACATGAATTTCCCAGTTGCCTACTGTTTCCATGGCCCCTGTGGTCCTACAGTTATTCTGCTTCATTAATTTAGATTACCTGCCTGACCCTTGAAAGCATTTGAGCTTACGAATTATGATCCACAGGGGTGACACCGAGTTGTCCTGAAAGTGTAATGGAATGTGCAAATAGTGCTCATCCTTCCACAAACGTGTGCCTTACTACTAGGCCTGTGTGCAAGATCGTCTCAGATAGAAAAGCATTCAAGGGAAAGTCCTTGTCTTCAAGGCCACTGAAGTCCTGGGGGAAATGAGGAGCATGGCTACAAAGAGATAACTCACAATGCAATGCCTGGAGCACATGATATGTGCAAGAATGTTCTCTGTGGGTTACAGAGGACTAGAAACTATTTGTTTATGCCATATAGACCCTTTACATGGTTTTACATTCTTTTCAATGACTAAATATTACTTAGGTATTTGGAATGAAATTGCTTCCATTGAAGAGAATAAACTGGTGCATCCTAACAAAGAGAGGCGCAGCTGCTGAATATTATGGAGTGCTAGACTCTATTCCACTGTTGGTGTGATGCGGACAGTGAACAGAACACCTAATCACGCCAAAGCCCCAGGTCCCAGCCCTGCTTCTGCCACTACCAAGCTGTGAGATTTGGGCCAGATCACCGGCCATTCTGAGAAATCAGTTTCTGAGTCTGTAGAATGAGGGAGAGGCAGGGAAAGGGACATCATTTTTAGTTCAAACACTCTGTGGTTCCAAGGCAGACACAGGTAGCCTTTTCCACATTCTCTAGATGATGTGAGTATTTTGTTCCCATGCAGGGTAAGAACTGGTCACCAGATTTACCCAAATCAGTAATCCCCAGAGTGGTTACATAGGGTTCCCAACAGTGTTCGAGTCCATTTTAGTAAAATGTTTTTGAAAACCTGGTAAAAGTTATGGCATCGTTATCTGGGGGGAAAGTGCATACTCTTAGAGGCACAAAATGTTAATGTAAAACATCAGGGAACTGACACATCCCGAGAAGCCCAGGCTAAGGCCTCTTGAGAGAAAACAATAAAAAAGAGACCATCATGGGCTTCAAATTCTTGGATTCAGTTCTGGCTGTTGTAGGCTTCTCATTTTTTTTTTTTTTTTAGAATAGTCAAAAGAAAACAAAAGGTCTGAATTTTAAAACTAACCTAGAAAATTCTGTTATAGGAAGTGAAAATTGCTTATCACAGAGGTAGACTACAGAAAGAGAAATCTCACCTTAGCAGAACCCCCAGGCCCAGAGGAGGAATGGACAATTAAAGGCTTAATATCTATCATAGCAAAGAAAGGAAAACTGCAGGAAATGATTAGGAAGGCTGCCACAGCAATTATAACCAAAGGCAGGAAATTGAATGCAAGGCTTGTCTCATTAGTTAACTGAATGCAAGACTACAGAGGGGGTATTTCCCCAGGTGTCTCAGGGGAGCCTTTAGACCTTCCATAGAAAGAGGAGCCAGGGACCATCTGAGGAGTTATTAATGCTCTCATGCCTCTGCCTTCTGCCCTCTCCCTTTTGGAAAATGGAAAAGGAATTCCGCAAGGTTAAGTGAGCATTTTTATTTGAACTCCTAGAACATTTACAACTGGTTTCATTTTGAAATCTAAATTAGATCATTTTGCAGAGAACCAACCCAAGGACTGAGGTATAAATGTGTCTGACAGACACCTATGCTGAGGACAGAAGAAGCAGAGTCCCGGGGGCCATCTTGGGCTTTGGTTTCATGCTCAATGCTGCGTGTGCTGCCCAGAGCTGAGGGCAGAGGGCAGAGGTCACCAAGCCCCCAGGGCAGGGACTCCCATGTTGCCCGATCACAGGCAATACTGTGCTGTGGTCATTACTCCTGCTGTATTTACAGGCTCCCAGGTCACCTAGCAGGGGGAATGCAGATGCAGAAGGGCAGAATCGTTAATACTAAAAAACTGTGGGGACTAAACCAAAATGCAACCTGGACTTTCTCCTCTTCTTTGCTTTTTGCTATTTAGAAGGTCACTGAAGCAGGCGGCCTCAAAGCGAAGTACAAATTGCCCTATAGTGGTGGATCATGCCGCATACGGACAGCTTCTCAGAGGGTCTTGAGTCATCCACATTGCATCCTCCAACTAATTACATTATTTCCTGATCAAATACAGGGAATCTGTCTATTTTAGGCAGCTCTCTTTGAAGTTCTACAGCCACTACAGTTTGGACATTGTAAGAAAGACCTCCAGAGTTCATTTCCACCAGCTTCATTTGGTTTTAGGTTCCCACCAGGCACACTAGAATAATCAAAGGAAGGGCTAAATAAAGCTTCTCTGAACACTGTCCAGTGTTCTGAATTCCATGTTTGCATATCCATCTGCCCACCAGAGCTCCACTTGAATTCTAATCAAGCATCACGTATTTAACACATCTAACAGAGCTCTTATTCTCTCCCCAAGCCTGCTCCTCCTCCCAGTGTTTCTAAGGGAAAACCTTGGAAGCATCCTTGACTCCTCTTGTCGTCTCCCAGTACACACGCGACCCACATCCCCAGACCCGTTCTGGGCTCTGCCTTCGGGGTCTGACTGCCTTTCACTGTCCCTGCTGCCACACCAGTCCAAGCCACTGTTTCTCTCCCGGGAATAACGCAAGGGCTCCTCACTAGCCTCTCAGTGTCCACCCTTATGCTCTACACACCATTCTCCACACGACAACAGCGATTCTCTGAACACTGAGTCAGACCCCAACACGCCCTGTGCAGGATCCTCCAAGCAGATCCCATCTCTCTGAATTGAATCTAAGTCCTCGCCCAGCGCATGAGGCTGTGCCCCAGGCTGCCTTTCTGATGCCCACGCCCTGCACTCCCACCACCGGCCTCCATGCTGTTTCCAGAGCATGCCAAGCTCACTCTTCCCTCAGGACCTGGGCACACACTGTTCCCCTGCCTGGAGATATCTTCCCGAACTTCTCAGTATCTGCCAGCCTTACCCTCTCACTTCCTTCGGTCTCTGCTCAAATGTCATCTCATCAGAGAGGCCTTCCCGACCATGCTGCCCAAAATAACAGCACATTTTCGTCTCTCAACCTTCTTAACTTTTCTTCATAGCACATATCATTCCTGGGCATTACTATATATCCTTTGTTTTTTAAAGACTTATCTTTTCAAAATGGGGATTTTTGTCTTGTTCCCCCACTATATCCCTAGGACCTAGAATATGTCTGGCATATAACAGATGGTCAATAAATATTTTTGAATTAATGTTACTGGTTATTCTGTCTAGATGGGTGTATAATGGTATTAACTATTTTCTTTTTTTATAGTGAAATATCATACATATGTATGTAATACCACATACAAAAGTACATATGATGCATATAGACAATTTAAAATAAGTAGATACCTACGTATTACCAGAAGTGTGCCGACCGTATCTGCTAAGGTACCAAAACAGATTTTATACCAAGTCCAAGTACTAAATTATTTCACATTATGAGTCTCTTTGATGTAAGCAGCAGAAAAGCTAACTTAAACTGACTTAACAGGAAGGAAATTTATCATATAAAATCTCATTAAAAGAAAAGTTTGGAAGTAGGAGGAGTTTTAAGCAATGGTTGATGTAGTAGTTAGATGATGTCATAGTACTGGTCTGAGCCTCTGCTCCTCAGCCTGCCTTGGTGTCAGCCTCACCCTGAGGCTGCCTCACCAGCAGGGGTGATGAGGACTGAAAGATCCAGGCTACGTGCCTTGTCTTCCATGTCCAGGAGAGAGCACACGCCTTCATCACAGCATTGCGAGCTGGAGATGCTGAGTGCATTCTCACTGGACCTCCCTGGGTCCACTGCTCACCTCTGGCCCAATCACGTGCCCAGGGGAATTCAACAAGCTGAATGCCTTAGCTGAGCTCAAATGCTCCAAACCTAGAGTCCTGGATGGAAACACATGGATCCTCTAATAGAAATCAAGGCCTGTTGGAAAGGGAGAAACTCAAGCTGGGAAGGCATTCACAAACGTCCACTGTACCCCTATTCATCAAAAAGCGCTTGATTCCTGTAGTTCAGAGCAGATTTTATCTAGTTGTAGACATATTCTAACAAGCTCGATGTCTGCTCTCCCAACCCACAGCTAGTGGGAGAGCACTCAAAGCGCATACAGTGACAAAAACAGACGATGGCACAAAATAGACACAATATTTTTAAAAACAATCATTTTTGTCCCACGAGGAGCAATTATTTACATCTCAATGTAACAGTAATATTATGATGATCCTAAGGAATAAAACGTTCATATTATATCTAGTGGACAAAGTTTGGGAAGAAAAAAGGATGTTTAATGGACTTTCAAGAGATTCTATCAAAACATGAACTATTACAATGATGACACTCCAAGAGGTAAGTCTCAATTCTCCTAACTGATGTCAACCAAATGAGCTGCTGCTAGCTGTAATTATAAAAAACTGTAGTGATATGAGAGGCCATTCCTTCTACAGTTTCAGGGAATTTCTACCTATTCCAGACCTGTTATTAATAAAGAAAAGTATAACAATTTAATGAGCAAATTGAACATTCTTTGATAAAAAGAAGGAGTCCCTTCCAATCTCAAATATTAAAAAGGGAACTTAAGTCTCAAGTCACTGTATTTCCCACTTCCAGTGATAAGTTTGTTGGAGTCAGACACATACCCAATCGGAACCAGAATTTTTTCAGTTTGGATATTCCTGACATCATACTGAGCTAGGAGGCAGTGGATAGCATGACCCACAGTTTTGCACAAACCAGTGAGATAACTCACTTCTGAGGAGCACTGAGTCCAGCCAACAGTAGGACTTCCAATAGTGTCCTATCTCTAAATTACATTAGGCTGTTCATTTCATTTTAAGGTACAAAAATAAAAAAGAGAGGAATCGAGATCTGAGACTGCGTAGGAGACAGGACTCCATCTAGGGATTCCATATTGGAGATTTTGTTCAATCTTTAAGTTCAGTTTTGCACCCCACAGTCCATAAACTTATTTTAATTTTAAATCTTTTCCTTTTTCAATCAGGGCAGTCTTAAGAGTAGAAATAGTATGCAGCCCCCAAAGTGATATAATCTGAGGGCTACTTAGGAAAGCCCCTTCCTCTAAATTTTCTCCACCACCAATAGAGATTACAGGGGGACGTAAGATTTCAGGGGTCCCCTATCAATTGCATGTATTCCTGAGAGACATAACAAGACCCTTCAGTCAAGGGCCTGACCCGTGAGAAACAAGTTGGGCAGCTGCGAAAAGAGAAGGCTAAGGGACCCAAGCAGAGACAGCAGAGTTAGACTGGTGTATTGCTTTTACCTTATCCAGCCTTCCTGCAGTTGTCCTGAATGCTCTCTTCTGAGTCTTTCTCCCCCATCTCGAGCATCCACTTAGGCTTCTGTCATTTCAGAGTACTCCTTCAGTTTCCAATCTTTGCCTCCCTGGCTGGGGCCTCGTTTCTCTTTCGCTGACGTGTATGCCTCGACACACCTGCATTAGGCTGTGTACAGGGATGCTGGAATGAGGTACCACAGACCGGGGGGCCTAAACAACAGAAATTTAGCTTCTTACCATTCTGGAGGCTGGGAGTCTGAGCTCAGGGTGTGGCAGGGTTGGTTTCTCCTGAGGCCTCTCTCCTTGGCTTGCGGACAGCCACCTTCTCCCTGTGTCCTCACAGGGTCTCCTCTCTGTGTCTGTGTCGATTTTCTCTTCTAAGAAGGATAGCAGTCATATTAGACTAGGGCCCACCCTAACAACCGTATTTTACCATAATTACCTCCGTAAAGACCCCATTCCAAATACAGTCATATTCTAAGGTACTGGGCATCAGGGCTTCAACATATGAACTTGGGGGACACAAATCACCCACACTGATACTGGCTTTAAAGTCCCCTTGAAGGCCCTTGAATCCTTTCCTGAAACACTGCCCCTAAATCCATTTCAAATTTATCCTAACAGGTCTCTCTCAGGCAGGATTTTTCTAGTCTGAGACCCTCCTGGAGAACATGGGACACAGAGCATTTCAATTTGGACACCAACCCCTCAGGCAACTCATAGGTTTTGCCTGCTTGGTTTTTTTGTCAGAATTACAACTGAGCTCTGTGTGGGGTGCCCTGAATTCCCCCAGGAGGACTGTGTCTAGACTGGGCCTCTTTGATGAGGGGTACACTCTGACCCAGGCCAAGAGCGGCCCCCACCAACAGCTCCAACCAGGGCAGCAGACTATAAAGAAAAGCAGTTCAGAACTAAAGGGAAAAAACTGCATCACCACTGAAATAAAAACAAAGTCCCCATTTCCCTCCCACTGAATCCGGAGGATTATAGAAATCCAAAGCTGGCAGCCTGCCCCCAGATCTTTGATGGAGGCAACCCCTCAGGCTCACTGCAATTTCATCACCTGGGTTGCATACCTCTTGGAAAGAATGACCTCTAATAAGGGTTTGTCCTGCGTTCCTTAGGGCTATTTTCTCCCCAAACTGTAAGTACTCACCGAGTGGCCTCACTAGAGGCCCCCCGAGGCCCCAAGGCCAGAGCAGTGCCATGCCTTCCAGCCCCCTTTCTCTGCCACGTGACTTCACCCTGGTTGTGGGGAACAGCCTCTCATCCCTGCACCCACCATATGCCTCACCCATCACCCTCGACACTGGGCTGGTTTCCGAGTCCAGAAAGTATGAGGTGAAGTCTATACATGATCACATCCGCTCCATGACTACAGCAAACATTTAGCGCCTGCAGAATCCAGGATGGGCAGTGGGTTTACATGCTGCCCTTGAATTTGGGCCTCAAGCAGTCCACGGACACACCCATAACTAGCCCAAGAAAGAAGCCTTCCCGTGCTCTTTCTCTTCTCCATGAAAGAAACAAAATCTCCTTTTCTGGAAATCCTTAAAAGTAGGCAAGAAATGCATCTGTTTGAACTAGAGGACAGGCAACTCCACAGTGGCCTGTCTCCTGGGGCCAGTGCGACCCACTGATGCATACTGTGAAGCGGTGTGAACGGCGCTGGTCACCTCCACAGGGTAACAAAGGATGAAGTGTGAGCCACCCTTAGCAGTGACTGCTCTGGACACTGAGCCCTCTGTCCTCCTCAGCGCCCTCGCCTTTGGGAGAATATGGACCCAGCACTTTGTCTGCAGTTGCCCATTTGTAGCACCGCGTTCTGGGAGGATATTATGCGCTGAGTTGACAATGGTCTGGCCCATTCCCTGAGGTCCTGAGGGCCCTTTTCAGGGGAAGTAGACATCAGGGACTCAGAATTCAGCATCTTTCTAGAATCTCCCACTGTGTCCTTTCCTCCTGGGTCCATCAGGCTCGCTGAGAAGCTATCTGCGTTCAGCCGGCCACCCGTTAGCAGTCCTGCTGCTCCCTTTCGTCGGCCTACCACCTGTTGACCCCCTAGTCTCTCCTTACCCACTCCCATTTGGTTTCCATCTACTCCAAATAAGTTGCCTTTTTAAAGAGGTAAGTACCTCCACATGCCAGGTGTGGGAGGAGGAACGATGACCCCAGCTTCAAAGGGACCAGAGGTCTCCTGGTCCACAAGGTCCAAGCCAGGCACAGAAAAAAACAAGCCCCTGCACACAACAACAGTCCAAGTGCTATAAACAAAGGAAGAGAATGGAGGAGGTAGAGATGTCTGGGGGACGCTCAGGAAATCTTCATAAAGGAACCACATTTAAGCTGACCTTCAAGGACGAGCATGACCTCTAACAGGATGTGAGCCACTAGACAAAACAGGGCGAAGGGACGTTCGGATCAGGGCACAGAAGAAGTGAGGGGTTTGAGTGAAGAGGAAATCTGGGGACCAGACAGGAAGGAAGTGAAGAGGCAGAGCTGAGTGTGGTGAGCCACCAAGTGTCTCTGGGCAGGACTCTCCCGCCAGGAGTATTTATCAGGAAGCAGGAACACCTCGCAAACCTGAGCTTCATTCTAATTTGGCTGCTAACCAATCACAAAGGAATCGAGTCCTTATTACAGTTGCAACAGAGCCTCAGTCTTTGATGCCAAGCCTCTTGGTCCTGTTCCATTCATGAAAACCAAAAAAAAAAAAAAAAAGAAAAAGAAAGAAAGGAGATAATTCAACGGCCTCATAATGAGTAACTGACTTCAGAATCTTAATACGAGCAGGGTCAGAAGTCTTCACTCTGAGTCTCCCACGAGAAAAGCATGAACTGTGCCAAGTAAACACACCGCGGGGAGAAGGACGAGCCATTTTCCTGTCTGGCCCACCTCTGAAGCTCAGGGGCTGCCCGGACAGTCCTGGAGGAGCCTAGGGCTCCCCCCTCCACCCCTCAGAAGCAGTTCCTTCCCAGTTTGACTTCTTAGAGAACTGGGTCACCACTTCACAGAGCTGCCAAGAAGGCTCTTTCCCTGGAGGACAGTTTCTCTGCTCCTGGAAGGCAGGCCCTGCTGAAATGGAAGGCCTCTGAGATAGCAAACAGTCCCCACTTGCCAGGGGATACGATCAGACCCCAGAAGAGTGGTCCGCCCACAGCTAGTGCTGAAATGTCACACTGCCTTGGCACATACGGTTCCTCCTGTGTCCGTTACTAGATACTTTTTCACTTACTTAAACACACCCAGCCGATGCCACCTTACAGGTATCTCTTCACTGGGCAAAAAAGGACGAAGGCTATATATTTTTCAAATATGCTTAAATATCCTCCCCCCCCCCACCCAATTCAAAGGCTTTTTTCAATTAATTATTTGAGAACTATTTTCTCAAAAAGTCACAGTGTTTTTACATTACTGCCTTGTTTTAATAGTACACTGCTTTTTAGCGATTCTGTCTGGCAGAATCCCTAAATCTGCAAGTCTTTTTTTTTTTTTTAAGAAAGCTAGATTCCTGGTTCTCCTGGAGACTCAGTTTCTCCTTCTGAAAGTGGGATATATAATGTCACCTCATTAATGAATTAGTGTCTGAAAAATATTTTGAGACAGGTGTGAAAACTACTGGAGGTGCACAGCTACGGAACAGCTCATCTTAATCAATAGAATTCTTATGTAACATGAATATTCTTACTGCACCAAAGGAGCTCACAACTTAAAGTACATTTTAATGAATTGTATTTATGAAATGAAAAGTTTTAAAAAGTATTTGACCCTCTTAGACATGTTTCAAACGTTTGGAATTCAACACACTTTTTTTTTTAACACAGTGCAAGTTAGAGTGGCTTGTTCTTAATCATGTCATCCCACTTATCAAATAAAATGACTCCTACTTTGTCAGTGAACCCCATTTAGCTCTAGAATCAAATCTTAATTGCTTAAACTATTACACTTATGAGTCTAACCAAGCCTGTTCCTCTTTGGAACAGGCACTTTCTCCCAAGAGAGGAAGGAAAAGGGAAAGTCAATGAAAATAAAATGAGTTAATTTTTCTCTGTTCAGTAAACCTGGGAAACGGGCTGATGAAAGGCAAAGCTCAGACCTCTTCTGGACTTGCTTACACACACCCCCCCTCGGGTAAATGTCAAGTATAAATCAGGCACAGGAAGAAATTCACAGTAATAATAAGATAGAACAAGTATAACCTTGTCCTGTCGTGAAAGCAGTGTGAACGTGGCCTCCTTCCTTCTCTATCACAATAACTGTCCTGTGCTGCGCTCACCCTTCTTCCAGCGATGACGTGAAAGACGGCATGCCCGAGTGACGAAAGGGTCTGAGGAGAGGGACGCCGGCGCTGTGACGTAGCGATAAACACCGAGTGACCTGCTGACGCTGCGTCAGGAGGAGGAGCGGCGGCGGGCCTGCCGCAAAGGACTGTGGGAAACCGAAGCCCAGGGAGGCCGAGCGGGGGCCGACGGTGTGCTGTTAGCCCTGCACTGCTCACAGGGCAGCCTGGAAGGGGGCATCCTGACCCCGCTGAGGACAGTTCTCTCCCACAAAATGCACGTCTCACGAGGACGGCCTCTCGGGCCTTCAGGAGAGGCGGGGGGAATCGAAGCCTCCTCCCTGAGCCTCCCCTGCATGGCCTGGATTCCCTTTTTGCCCCCCAACCAGTCCTGATAAATGCTTACGAATAAAACTGAAGGGAAAGCAGATGTGCAAAACGACGGAGTCTGGAGCACGAATCCTGGGTCTCATCTCCTTGTAGCTTCCCTGGTTCGGCTCGAATCTGCCCTGGAAGCAGATGGCGCTTTCCCCACAGTTACCCTGCTTCCCGTTCACCTGATACGTGTGAGCACAGAATGTTCGATAAATATGTGATAGTACTTTGTCTTTGGCCAAGCCTTATGGAATACTTGACCGGGACTGTTCTAATGCTCGATGTCGTTCTCGACCTTTCCCTGGGAAACACAGCTTCTATTTTTTGTCACCCCCCCGCCCCTGTGACCCTCTGAGTATCTCCTCAGCTGGCTCTACACAGATGAATATTTAATGAAGTGAGATTTCCACATTTCTAATGAGATTTCCATATTTCTGTTGTTTATGACTATTCCTAAAACTCTCACAAAGGTCTTATTTCTCCCCATACTAATTTCATGACTTTGGAAATAATCAACAATCGGAGCACAAACCCCTTGAGAAAATGTATGAAAAAGCTCGGCTACCCCCGATGAACGCAGGCTCGGGAGAGGCAGCTCCTGCGGAAAGCAGAGAGCAGTCCCCAGAATGACTACTCTGTCGCTCACCACGTGAGTGGGTCTGAGCAAGTCACTGAACTCTTTCGAGCCTCAGTTTCTGCATGTGTAATACCTTCCAAGACTGTTGTGAGAATTAAATGTGTGTGAAAGAGTTTTGTAAACTATGAAATGCTATAAAAATATATGACATTGCTATTACTTATGCCCCTGAAATGTGAGAAAGAGGGTCTCCAAGACTTCTAAAGAGCTTGAAAAAGGTCAGGGGTCTGAGAGATTAGAAGCCTAAAATGGGAGCGCCAAACCCTACGTGGTAGTAAACACATGTAGCTGGTCCCAAGAGTACTCTTAACATACATGGAGAATAGGCACCTGATGTCACAGGTCCCTGTCTTTTTTTGTGAATATTGTATAATCCAAGACTCTCCGTGGTTGACTACTTAAGTTCACTGTTTCACTTAGTATCAAAATAAAATGATTTAGTCCTAGCAGCAGAATTCAGATCACTCTCCCCTGTTTCTCTAATACTAGACAGCACAGGGGTTTGCTTTCTGGTCCACACTGTAACCAAATCTTCTGCTGTCCTCTGACCCCAAACCATTACTCTCAGCTATGCTTATTCCATGCTTTCCTGGAAATCTTGGGGTGTGACCCTTTCCATTCCCCCAAAGAGCTGCTGGTGTTACAAAGTTTGGTGGAAGCGGAAGGCATTACCCCATGATTTGCAAACACTTCAGGTTGATTATCAGACAACATTGCTTTCTTAAAGTCTTGTCAGTTCCCACAGACAACATTTGATATCCTGTCGTCCATGGACCCTGATCTTCTATCACATGTCCAGCTGGCCCTCTTCACCCCCCACCCATCTAGACCCTTCCATTTCCTTCTTCAAGATTCCAGTCTGCTTCTTGAGAGGTCAACAGATTACTCCTTTTCCTGTATCATGAAGAATCATTTAACTTTTTTTCTTGTCAATACTTCTCTCAACTCAAGCATTTTAAGGAGAGGCTTCCCTTTGACAACAAAATACAGAGGTGGATAGATGGATAAATTTAATAAATGAGATGTCCAGAGAACACTTTAAAACAAGGTTCCCTATCAGAACCCAAAGTAGGCACTCAGCTTGTTAAATGAAACCAATAAAGCCCAGCGGTGGAGATTTTTCAGGCCATCATCGTAGAAGTAATATTTGAGACCAGGCTGATAATACCAACATTTTCTTAACAAAGTGTGGCCTAAAGACATTTATTAGGAAGTCAACTGTAAATTAAAATTTTGTAAATTCCATGGGTTTAAAAGTAGTTACAACAGTATATGCAAAGACCCTCTAGATGTTTGTCTCTTTTCTCCCTTCTCATGCTCTAAGTGCTTTCATGAATAACTATCCTTAAATTCCCTCTCTAAGCCATTTCTTTTTTTCTTACCTCACTTCCGGTCCTTTCTGTGCCTCTTAGCTTCTTTGTGTTTGCTCACTTGGCACAGTGTCTAGACAGGTGCAGTGGAAGCCAGCGTGGGCCCAGGCAGCCATGCTGGGGCCCTGGCTAGTTCGGCAGAAGCTCAGAGGAAGGGCCCCCTGTTTGAAATTCCCGCAAAGACCTGGTATGTGCTAGCAGAGCCGGCCTTACCTCCGCCCTAGTGCCTCTTGGTTGAACCCTGTGTTGTTTTCTTCCCTGTAATTTCCTGTTCCCCCTTTTTTGTCTTTTTCTTTCCCTTCTTCCTTCCTAATCCCACCATCCTTCAGTTTCTTCTTTTTTTAATATAATTTATTTTATTATCATTAATCTACAATTACATGTGCAATATTACGGTTATTAAACTACCCCCTTCATCAGGTCCCCCCCACCAACCCTATTACAGTCACTGTCCATCAGCGTAGTGAGATGCTATAGAATCACTACTTGTCTTCTCTGAGTTGTACTGCCCTCCCCGTGCCCCCCAACATTATATCTGCTAATCGTAATGCCCCTTTTTCCCTCTTATCCCGCCCTTCCCGCCCATTTTCCCCAGTCCCTTTCCCTTTGGTAACTATTAGTCCATTCTTGGGTTCTGTGAGTCTGCTGCTGTTTTGTTCCTTCAGTATTTTTTTTGTTCTTATACTCCACATATGAGTGAAATCATTTGATACTTGTCTTTTTCCACCTGGCTGATTTCACTGAGCATAATACCCTCTGGCTTCATCCATATTGCTGAAAATGTCTGGATTTGTTCTCTTCTTATGGCTGAATAATATTCCATTGTGTATATGTACCACATCTTCTTTATCCATTCATCTACTGATGGACACTTAGGTTGCTTCCATTTCTTGGCTATTGTAAATAGTGCTGCAATAAACATAGGGGTGCATCTGTCCTTTTCAAATTGGGCTGCTGCATTCTTAGGGTAAATTCCTAGGAGTGGAATTCCTGGGTCAAATGGTATTTCTATTTTGAGTTTTTTGAGGAACCTCCATACTGCTTTCCACAATGGTTGAACTAATTTGCAGTCCCACCAGCAGTGTAGGAGGGTTCCCTTTTCTCCACATCCTCGCCAACATTTGTTGTTGTTTGTGTTTTGGATGTTGGCCATCCTCACTGGTGTGAGGTGATATCTCATTGTGGTTTTAATCTGCATTTCTCTGATGATTAGCGATGTGGAGCATCTTTTCATGTGCCTGTTGGCCATCTGAATTTCTTCTTTAGAGAAGTGTCTATTCATGTCCTCGGCCCATTTCTTAATTGGATTATTTGCTTTCTGTTTGTTAAGGTGCATGAGTTCTTTATATATTTTGGATGTCAACCCTTTATCAGATACGTTTTTTATGAATATATTCTCCCATACTGTAGGAAGTCTTTTTGTTCTACTGATGGTGTCCTTTGCTGTACAGAAGCTTTGCAGCTTGTTATAGTCCCACTTGTTCATTTTTGCTTTTCTTTCCGTTCCCCGGGGAGATATGTTCATGAAGAAATTGCTCATGTTTATGTCCAAGAGATTTTTGCCTATGTTTTTTTCTAAGAGTTTTATGGTTTCATGACTTACATTAAGGTCTTTGATCCACCTTGAGTTTACCTTTGTGTATGGGGCTAGACAGTAGTCCAGTTTCATTCCCTTACATGTAGCTGTCCAGTTTGTCCAACACCAGCTGCTGAAGAGGCTGTCATCTCCCCATTGTATATCCAAGGCACTTTTATCAAATATTAATTGACTGTATATGTTTGGGTTAATGTTTGATTTTCTATTCTGTTCCACTGGTCTGTGGGTCTGTTTTTGTGCCAATACCAAATTGTCTTGATTACTGTGGCTTTGTAGTAGAGCTTGAAGTCAGGGAGTGTAATTCCCCCTGTTTTATTCCTCCTTCTCAGGATTGCTTTGGCTATTCGGGGTCTTTTGTGGTTCCATATGAATTTTAGAATTATTTGTTCCAGTGCATTGAAGAAAGCTGTTGGTAGTTTGATAGGGATTGCATTGAATCTGTAGATTGCTTTAGGTAGTATAGCCATTTTGACAATATTTATTCTTCCTAGCCAAGAGCATGGGATGCATTTCCATTTGTTAGTGTCCTCTTTAATTTCTCTTAGGAGTGTCTTGTAGTTTTCAGAGTCCAGGTCTTTCACTTCCTTCGTTAGGTTTATTCCTAGGTATTTTATTCTTTTTGATGCAATTGTGAATGGAATTGTTTTTCTGATTTCTCTTTCTGTTAGTTCATCATTAGTGTATAGGAAAGCAACAGATTTCTGTGTGTTAATTTTGTATCCTGCAACTTTGCTGAATTCAGATATTAGTTCTAGTAGTTTTGGAATGGAATCTTTAGGGTTTTTTATGTGCAGTATCATGTCATCTGCAAATAGTGACAATTTGACTTCTTCTTTACCAATCTGGATGCCTTGTATGTCTTTGTTTTGTCTGATTGCTGTGGCTAGGACCTCCAGTACTATGTTGAATAACAGTGGAGAGAGTGGGCATCCCTGTCTTGTTCCCGATCTTAGATGAAAAGCTTTCAGTGTCTCGCCGTTAAGTATGATGTTAGCTGTGGGTTTGTCATTTATAGCCTTTATGATGTTGAGGTACTTGCCGTCTATACCCATTTTGTTGAGAGTTTTAATCAGGAATGGATGCTGAATTTTGTCAAATGCTTTTTCAGCATCTATGGAGATGATCATGTGGTTTTTGTTCTTCTTTTGTTGATGTGGTGGATGGTGTTGATGGATTTTCGAATGTTGTACCATCCTTGCATCCCTGGGATGAATCCCACTTGATCATGGTGTATGATCCTCTTGATGTATTTTTGAATTCGGTTTGCTAATATTTTGTTGAGTATTTTTGCATCTACGTTCATCAGGGATATTGGTCTGTAATTTTCTTTTTTGGTGAGGTCTTTGCCCGGTTTTGGTATTAGAGTGATGCTGGCTTCATAGAATGAGTTTGGAAGTATTCCCTCCTCTTCTATTTTTTGGAAAACTTTAAGGAGAATCGGTGTTATTTCTTCTCTATATGTCTGGTAGAATTCAGAGGTGAATCCATCAGGCCCGGGGGTTTTGTTCTTGGGTAGTTTTTTGATTACCGATTCGATTTCGTCGCTGGTGATTGGTCTGTTTAGTTTTTCTGTTTCTTGCTTGGTCAGTCTTGGAAGGTTGTATTTTTCTAAGAAATTGTCCATTTCTTCTATGTTTTCCACCTTGTTAGCATATAGATTCTCATAATATTCTCTTATGATTCTTTGTATTTCTGTGGGGTCCGTCATGATTTTTCCTTTCTCATTTCTGATTGTGTTTATGTGTGTAGATTCTCTTTTTCTCTTAATGAGTCTGGCTAGGGGTTTATTTATTTTGTTTATTTTTTCAAAGAACCAGCTCTTGGTTTTATTGATTTTTTCTAATGTTTTATTCTTCTCAATTTTATTTATTTCTTCTCTAATCTTTAGTATGTCCCTCCTTCTGGTGACTTTGGGCCTCATTTGTTCTTCTTTTTCCAATTTCAGTAATTGTGTCTTTAGACTATTCATGTGGGAATGTTCTTCCTTCTTTAAATAGGCCTGGATTGCAATATACTTTCCTCTTAGAACTGCCTTTGCTGCGTCCCACTGAAGTTGTGGCTTTGTGTTGTTGTTGTCATTAGTCTCCATATATTCTTTGATTTGTTTGGATTTGGTCATTAACCCATTGATTAATTAGGAGAGTGTTGTTAAGTCTCCATTTATTTGTGAGCCTTTTTGATTTCTTTCTAAAATTTATTTCTAGTTTTATACCTTGGTGATCTGAGAAGTTGGTTGGTAGGATTTCAATATTTTTGCAATTACTGAGGTTCTTTTTGTGGCCTAGTATGTGGTCTATTCTGAAAAATGTTCCATGTGCACTTGAGAAGAATGTGTATCCTGTTGCTTTTGGGTGTAGAGTTCTGTAGATGTCTGTTAGGTCCATCTGTTCTAGTGTGTTGTTCAGTGCCTCTGTGTCTTTACTTATTTTCTGTCTGGTTGATCTGTCCTCTGGAGTGAGTGGTGTGTTGAAGTCTCCTAAGATGAATGCATTGCTGTCTATTTCCTCCTTTAATTCTGTTAGTATTTGTCTCACATATGCTGGCGCTCCTGTGTTGGATGCATATATATTTATAATGGTTATATCTTCTTGTTGGACTGACCCCTTTATCATTAAGTAATGTCCTTCTTTATCTTTTGCTACTTTCTTCGTTTTGAAGTCTGTTTTATCTGATACAAGTACTGCAACACCTGCTTTTTTCTCCTTGTTTTTTGCATGAAATATCTTTTTCCATCCCTTTACTTTTAGTCTGTGTATATCTTTGGATTTGAGGTGAGTTTCTTGTAGGCAGCATATAGATAGGTCTTGCTTTTTTATCCATTCTGTTACTCTGTGCCTTTTGATTGGTGCATTCAGTCCATTTACATTTAGGGTGATTATTGATAGATATGTACTTATTGCCATTGCTGGCTTTAGATTCGTGGTTACCAAGGGTTCAAGGGTTGCTTCTTTACTATCTAACAATCTAACTAAACTTTCTTGTTAAGTTATTGTAAACACAGTCTGATGTTTCTTTATTTCTCTCCCTTCTTATTCCTCCTCCTCCATTCTTTCTATAATAGGTGTTTTATTCTTTGCCTTTAGTTAGTATTTGGATGGTTTGCTTTCTTTGCTATGATTTTATTTTCTCTGGTGACATATTTTTAGCCTTAGGTGTGCTTCCATCTAAAGCAGTCCATTTAAGATATCCTGTAGTGGTGGTTTATGAGAGGCAAACTCTCTCAACTTTCGTTTGTCTGGAAATTGTTTAATCCCTCCATCATATTTAAATGATAATCGTGCTGGATACAATATTCTTGGTTCGAGGCCCTTCTGTTTCATAACGTTAAATATATCATGCCATTCTCTTCTGGCCTGTAAGGTTTCTGTTGAGAAGTCTGATGATAGTCTGATGGGTTTTCCTTTGTAGGTGATCTTTTTTCTCTCTCTAGCTGCCTTTAATACCCTGTCTTTGTCTTTGATCTTTGCCATCTTAATTATTATGTGTCTTGGTGTTGTCTTCCTTGGGTCCCTTGTGTTGAGAGATCTATGAGCTTCGGTGGACTGTGAGACTACTTCCTTCCCCAGCGAGGGAAAGTTTTCAGCAATTATTTCTTCAAAGACACTTTCTATCCCTTTTTCTCTCTCTTCTTCCTCTGGTACTCCTATAATGCGAATATTGTTCCGTTTGGATTGGTCACACAGTTCTCTTAATATTCTTTCATTCCTAGAAATCCTTTTATCTCTCTCTGCCTCAGCTGCTCTGTACTCCTGTTCTCTGTTTTCTATTCCATTAACAGTCTCTTGCATCACATCCATTCTGCTGTTAAGCCCGTCGATCGCTTGTCTGATTTCTGCATTGTCTTTCCTCAGTTCCCTCACTTCCTCCCTCAGCTCTGGCACATTTCTCTGTAGGTCCATCAGCATGGTTATAACTTTTATTCTGAATTCTTTTTTAGGAAGACTGTGCATTTCCATCCCTTCAGACTCCCTCTCTGGGGTTGTCTGGTTTATTTTGGTCTGAACCATATTCCTCTGTCTTTTCATGGCTGTAGAATTGGTCACTGATAGTTGCCACGTATGTCAGCTGGGCTCTTTAAGACTTTAAAAAGAGAAGAAAAAAAAAGAAAAAAGAAGAAGGAAAGAAAGAAAAAAGAAAGAAAAGAAAAAACAAAAACAAAACACAAAACAAAACAAAAACAAAAAACAAAAAAAATGCCCACTGGCCGTAGATTCTGTGGGAATGCTGTAGGTGGCAGTATTGCCCCACTATTACATAGCTGTGACTGCGCCGCTCCGCAGGGCCGTTTATCGCTCTGGCAGGGGTGGGAACGAATAGGAGGCTGTTGATCTCAGTGAGAAGTGTAAGTATCGCTACGCTTCCTCAGTCGCCATCTAAGGCGTCTGAAACTCCCCAGGACTCCCAGCCTGCTGGGCTGAGTGTGCTGGGGCGATCCGGCTCCTCCGCTGGGCACCTGTCTCTTTAAGACCGCTGAAGAATGCGCGCGCTTTTTTTTTTTTCTTTTCCGGGAGCCGGCTGCAAGCACCCTGGCGCGTTCCCGGCTCAGATCCTGCCGCTCTGTCTCCCCAATCTCCGCTGCACTGCGCAATGTGGGTCAGCGCTCCCCGCGCAGATCACCGGGGCTGGCTACTTCGCGGGGTGTGCTTCCACTCCCTCCCGGCTCTGAATCCTCTCCTCCCGCCAGTGCGCTGGGGTGGGGGAGGGCTCGGGTCCCGCTGGGTCAGCTCCGTATCTTACCCGCCTCTTGGGGTGCCGAGTGCTCTCGGGTGTCGCTGCACGCTGTGCGCTTTCCTGTGTATTCTCGTCTCTCTTTTAGGAATAGATGTATTTGCTGTGTTTTCATAGATAAATATAGTGTTGGGAGGAGATTTCTGCCGCCCTGCTCACACCGCCATCTTCGCGGAAGTCTCTTCTTTTCTTTTTTTTTTTCTCTTGTTTACTTTTGTGAGAAAAGATACTGTGATTGATCTGGGTGATGGTCACACAAGTGTACACATGTCAAAATGCATTGAGCTGGACACTAACATTTGCGTTTTATTGTATCTATCTCAATTCTAAAAAGGAGAAAAAAGAAAAGATACTGTGTAAAATTGAATTTTTACACAAAAGATAATGTGTAAGTTAAGAATTTTAAGTGACCTTTAAAAGTTAAGCTCAACATATGTCCTTACATCATAAAAGCTTAATCAAGCAAAAAGAACTGTAATAGAAAGAAAAACAGTTCCGGGAAGTGCTTAACAAAATGTCCTTTTCTTCATCTGAATTCCTTAAAAACAGAGGGATTCCCTATACTACCTCTCACCAGGGGGTTTTTAGTATTACTTAAGTTTTACCAAGCCAATTAGTGATAAATGCATTCGTATTCAACACAATAAGGAATACAATTTAAGAGGAAAAAATATATATATAAACAGAGCTTAGGCTCATTATGCATCAAGGATCAGGGACGAACAGAATTGATTCTTTCCCGGATTTGGTTATATAAGAAAAGGGTACTAACATTTGCCTAATTAACCAATGTGTTGGGTGTATTAAAGTGCTTTGTAAACACTAATTAAAGATGCGGGGAGTTAGACAAGGCCGATGTATTATTAGTGAAGTATTCTTCCCTTTAATCAGGCATCTCTTCCTGGGGAGAGCAATGAAGTGATGTAAGGTCTAAGGAATCGCCGCCCAGCCCAGACAGCTACCAGAGTCGCAAGCATTCTGTGCAACCCATCACTTCCTTCCTCTGCCTTCTGTAAATTGGGGATAATCACAAACAGCATTTTGGAATATAGGTTTTACAAAGTCTGCTGTTTGAATATATAACAGACTCTATAATAAATAAAAGCCCTTAACTCTTGCTTTCTCCCTCCTTAAAGAGTTGTCCCACACTACGGGAACACTCGTAACATGAACTCTCACCAACTCACCAAGGCCTTCCACAACCAGCTAGTAACCTGGGCCGATATTTCCACAGTGATAAAGAAGAAAACAGCACCAAACCATGGGGTCTAAAAAACCCTAGGACGCGTTACTTTGCCTCTTTGAACCTTTCCTTCTCTATAAAATGAGGATTAGAAATCAGAGGATTGTTCTAAGGATGAAATGAGATAGTGTGTTAACTATGATATGATCTGTAAAATGCGTCCGAAGGTAGTTAAGTGTCCGACACATAGTAGTTGTCAGTACTGTCATTAAATATAAAACGAGCTGTCTACGCTGACGACGGAAGGTGGGGGGGAGTGTCTTCTCATTCCGAGCTTCACACGCAGATCCCTACTGCGTTTCCCCGCGCGTGTCAATAGGAGATGGCGGGTGGGGTTTCACTAGACTGTTCCCGGTTCAAACCCCAAGCCCGGGCTACCGACCCTGCGAGGCGGCCGCTGGGCCCCTCTGGCGGAAAGCCTGTCCCTTTAAATGCCCGGGTGCGCGGCGCCTGTTCGGCGGGGCGAGCTCGCAGGGGCGGGGAGCGCGCAGGGGCGGGGAGCGCGCGCGCAGCCGGGAGGCTTCGGACCTTCGGCTGGACGCGCGCTGCTGGTGGGCGGGCGAGCTGGCGGCTCTAGGGCTCCGCTTCGCTGTCCCTGCCGGCACCTGCGGTCCCCGGGGAGGGGGGTCCCGCCAGGTGAGTGCGGATTCTCCCGGCTAGAGCACGGAGGCGCTGGGGCAGCTGGTCCCCTCGCCTGGCTCGTCTGTGCGGGCGGCGTTTGAGTCCAGAGAGGGAGGCTTGGGCTCGGGGGGTTCAGGTAGATCAGGGTGGTCCCTTCTCTTGCGACTTGGCTGTCTGCGATTCCCACGCCTCCAGCCTGCGCGCTGCTCGTCTGCCTCGCCCCTCGCGCCGGCACTCCTGGAAGTTAGGAAAGCCTGGCACGATCCGAAGGACGGGGTGCACCTGGGAGCCCCCCAAGCGGGAATCCGGTGCCTTCTGGCTCCGATGTGGTCTTCTTGCGGGGCACGCGGTGGTCCGCGGCAAGGGTTTGGCTTTGGGCGCGAGTGGCCCGGGCGGTCCCCAGCACCACTCCCCTGTCTCTACCACCCTTCCCCGCGATCGTGCGGAGGACTTGCCGGGTCCCTGGCTCTCCGGGAAGCTCTTTGCCTTAGGCTGCGGAGAGGGTAGGAGCCTAATATTGGCAGGAGGTGGCCAAAGCCACCTGTTAAACCTGGGTCCTGCGCAAAGTGACCAGTAGATTTTCGTCCCCACCCCCGACCCCCAACAGGTAACTGAATCATGTGGGTATGTGTAGGATATGCCTGTGAAGCTGGGCAGAAGGGATTAAAAAAAGGAAAGAAAATTTGTCTGATGTGATGCAATTAACAAAAGGCAATAAAATAAATTCCAGTATTTCTCCAAGGCTTTGAAATGTTCCCAGTATTGTTTTACGGAGTCTAAATTTAAGCATCTAGTCTTTTTTTTTTTAACCGCAGGAATTAACCTCAGAAAACTTTTAACTCTTTGCCAGGACCTGGTTGGTGCCGAGCAGAAAATTTAGAGTGAGTTAAGGAAAATGATTTTTTGTGTGTCATTTTTTTGTCCCTAAAAAGAATGAAATGTTCTTTCACAGGAGCCTGTAGGAAGAAAGTTCCTCTGGCTCCAGTTTTAATGGAGAGCAATTTTTTTTTAATCTATATTTCTGAAAGATACAGAAACACCAAACTAGGTAGTGTAAACTTTAAGAAGATGCTCACAGGATAAATGTTTTTAAAGGTAGTTTCTTACTTTTTTTTAAAGCACTACATACTTAGTGCTCCAGCATGTCTGAAAAGTTTGCCCTCAAAGTTCCAAGTCTGAATGTTACAGATTGTTTTTCTAGGTGGAGGAGGTATTTTCCTTCATGAGGCCAATGTGGAAATACAAACAAATGCCCTATTTACTTTGGGATTGGGTGGGAAGGATTGAAGTTGTCTAGATCTCTTTTGCCAAACTTGACAGTGTATGTATGGAATCTTGTGTATTTTCTCTCGCAGACCAGTAATAGCCATTTTTAAGTGACTAGATATATTCCTTGGAAACAGCATTTCAAATGAGCTTTTTTTAAAAGTTTGGATGCTGATAATTTAAAAGGAACACATTTTCTCCATCACTAGAAACCAGAAAGCCAAAATTAGAGTAATATTGGCTAGTAATAATTTAGAGATAGTTGGAAGGAGGAGACGTGCATTTTGAAAATTTGAATGTGTTGGACTCCACAGTGACCCCCTTAGTGGCAGGGGATTTGCCTGTTCTAATGCAGGCACTGTTCATTCATTCACTCAGTGATATTTGTAGACTGTTTCACCACCTACAGTGTGCTGAGCACTGAGCTAGTTTTTGAGCATACAAACTATCTAGATAACAGCTCTATCACCCAAACTGATAAAAACCAGATCAAGTGAGCCTTCATCAGGAGCTGAAGCTACACCTCGCCATGGTTCCAAAGTTCTCAGACACCTAAGGAGTCTATGGTTGGCACCCTGTGTTGATTCTAAAGATCATCTCAAATAACCGAAGAGGTAGAGTAGAGCCTTGGAGCCTGAGGGAGAGGTGAATGGCTTGGGTGGAGTAAAGCTGAGAACAGGGGATCCCCTGAAGCAAAAAGCTCAAGTGCATCTTATCTCCAAGGCTGTGTGGCATGGAGGCCATTCAGGTAGGTGCCAGGGAATCCTAGGGGCATCCCAGAACTCGAGCTGTCTCCTTGCTGGTGAAGGGCAGTGTTTCATTTCGGTTTCCATTGCCCTTTCTGCTGGTGGTGCTCGTGGCTTCGTAGTTGCCTGTGTGTTCCCAGGAGGATTGCTCTTCACCTTTGCTCTGACACATGGCAGCGTTCCCCTCTCAATTCTGAGTGAGTTGGCTGGTTCTGTAGAAAAGCCTCTGTTCCCATCTACATGGTGGGGTCAACACAGTGGAGTCACTGGCAATCGCCTCTGTCTGTGGAGAGCCACCGCAAAACCTGCACCTCTCGGTGATGCCCCTTGATCCCCTTCTGGACGTGCAGCGTTAATCTTGAAACCTATTTTAAGAAAGTAGGTGCTGCGTTTGTAATGAGTGCAGTCAGGATCAGTGGTAAAGGAATGTGTTGGACAGAACATTCAGCCTCATCAGAGAGGGATGTGATAGCTCTTCAGAGATGAATGTCTTCAGGCTGGTTATTTCCAAAGACCCTAGCACTGTGAAGACTTGCTTCTCTTTATTTTTTTTATTGTAGTAAAAAAAATATATATATAATTGACTTTATCATTTTAAAGCATACAAATAAGTGGCATTAAGTACATTCACGTAATATGTGTTTGAGAAGAATCTTAAAAAAATCTTTTTTTCTGTAGAGATCTACAGATATCTATTAAATGAACCTTATGACTACATTATTCCTCACTAACTGTGTCTACTTAATATGTCAGTAATTGGGAGAGATACAGGTGGTCCCTGACTTACCATGTTTTAACTTAAGATTTTTCAATTTTTTGACTCTACGATGGTGCAAAAGTGATACTCATTCAGTTTCGAATCTGGTTCTGTTCCCAGGCTAGTGGTGTGCAGTCTGTTCCTCTCGTGACACTGGGCAGGGCAGCGAGCCACAGCTCCCAGGCAGCCATGCGATCACAAGGGTCAACAGCTGATACGCTGACAACCATCTGTTCCAACACAACCATTCTGTTTTTTACTTTCAGTGCAGTATTCAGTAAATTACATGAGATATTCAACACTTTGTGTCCAATAGGCTTTGGGTTAGATGATTTTGCCCAAATGTAGGCTCATGTAACTGTTCTGAGCACATTGAAGGTAGGCGACGCTAAGCTATGGTGTGTGCTGGTGAGGTGTATTAAATACATTTGCAGCTTAAGATGTCTTCAACATATGATGGGTTTATCAGGACAAAACCCCATTATAAGTTGAGGAAGATCTGTATATTGAAAGATCCCACTATACTGGGGGATTTGTCAATATCGCCTTGTATTTTGGACTAAAAAATACTCTGAGACTATTTATGCATACTTTATATTTTAATATCTACCAGTACTGTAAGTTTATCTTGTTAGACATACAATGTCTAATAGGAATTGAAGTTTTATCATTACATAGTTACCTTTATCCTTTAATGAGGACAAAATCTTTAACAGCCTTAAGGTCTGTTTTGCATGTTGTAGTATAACCAGAGTGATTTCTTCTTTGTTGATGTTGTAAATATTTGTTCAATGTATCTTTCCCCATCCTTTCCATCTTCCTTTAAATATCTTTAGTGAGATATAATTGATTTTCAATAAGCTGCACATATTTATAAAGTGTAAAAATAAGTGCATTCACAATTTTGGGCTACCATCACCACCGTCTAGTTCCAGAGCTTTTTCATCCCCAAAAGGAAACTCCAGAAGCAGTCTGCCCTTTGCACTACTTCAGCCCCAGGCAACCACTAATCCGCTTTCTGTCTCTGTGGATTTCCTGTTCTGGATATGACATATAAATGGAATCATACAACCTGTGGCCTTTAGTGTCTGGCTTCTTTCACTTAAGGATGCTTTCAAGATTCTTCCATGTTGCAGCATGTGTCAGTACTTGATTACTTCCTGTGGCTGAAGAAGTTCTCACTGTATGGATGTGCCACAGGGTGTTGATCCATCCTGCGGTTCCTGGACATTTGGGTCGTTTCCACGTTCTGGCTACTGGGAATAGTGCCACTATAAACATTTGTGTACAAGTTATTGTTTCAGCACTTGTTTTTCGTTCTTTAGGGTCTCTGACTAAGAGTAGAAATCCTGAGTGATATAGTAATTCTGTATTTAACCTATTGAAAAATCACCCAACAATTTTCCACAGGAGTGGTACCATTTTACATTCCCACTAGCACTGTATGAGGGTTCCAATTTCTCGGCATCCTCACCGACCCTTGTTATTTTCCGTGTTGTTGTTTTTAAACCGCTATCCAGGTGGGCATGAAGTGGTACCTCATTGTGGTTTGATTTGCACTTCCCTCATGACTGACTAATAATGTTGAGCATCTTTTCATGTGCTTTTAGCCACTTGTAATTCTTTGAAGAAATGTCTACTCAGGGACTTGATCAGTGTTTTGTATTAGCTGTTATATCACCATGTAAGTGATATAAGTAAGTGTAGTTGTTTTTATAGGGCTTGGTTTGTACATTAGGTTCCTTTTCAAACCTTCATTCTGTTGTTTAGGGTTTTGCTTTGTTTTTTGTGTTTTTGTTTTCTCTTTCAGGCTTCTGCAGCTCCTCCTAGGAGTCTAGTTGTCTGACTGGTGCTTTGAAATATTTAATATTCTGCCTCTTTTAGTTATGGATCCAAAGGCCTGGGTGTTCCTCTAGTCATTCAGCAACATCTGTAGACTGTTGGCCACCTACAGTGTGCTGAGCACCGAGCCAGTCTTTGGGTCTACAAACATATCCGTTCTTGTATGTTTCTCTCTTTGATGTTTGCAGATTATATTTTATTTTTTTTAATTAGTAGGTTAATAGAGCCTGGCACTGGGGAAAGGAGCAGACTCAGTTGGCAGTGAGGTGGTTGACCTCAGATTTCATCTCCAAGTGGCTGAGGTTCACCACTGTGCTGTTCTGGAACTTGGCTTACTGGTCGGTAAGATCCAGGGCAGGCCTAAATGACTTGTCAGGCCCTCTCAGACCTTGAAACTGGAGATTATAAATTAAAGTTTCTCCACAGCGTTCCTTTACAAACCTAATTCTGTGAGTGTATTTAAAATAGCATATTTTGTACAATTTACGTAAAGAAACTATCTTGCATGAAAAAAAGAGTCCTATGTTCTTAATACTAGACTAAACAGGTGAGTGTGGTCGATTGCTGCCTTCCAAGATGGCACATTTGCTATTTTTCAGTAAAGACGCCGGAGGTTTGAAAAGCTTTAGTGAACATTTGAGTTCCTGCTGTGCCGGCAACAACTGGGAACATAGAATGAATGAGGTGTGGCCCTGCTCTCAGGAAACTTCTGCTCTAGTAATTAAGACAGGCTAAGTGTCCAATACGAGCATATGACAGAGGCCCAAAAGTCTTTTGAGGGCCGAGGGCAGATACTCTTTCCTTCAGTGGTGTCTACGCATCTGCTGGAGAATGTAGCACTGGAACCAGGCCAACAGGGGAGGAGAGTGGAAAATTCGAGCCATGAAATCAGGGATTTGATGGTCACGCCAAAGAGTTTAGCCTTGAGTTTGGGGGTGTTAGCCATTGAAGGTTTATGAAGAGGGTCGCCACAGCAGATCTTGTTTTATGGCTTTACTGTAGATAGACGTGAGTACACTGAGAGGATAACTAGAAGTTGAATGGGATGTTCAGGGCTGAGGACAGAATAGAAATACAATGATGGAGATAAGGTGGTACAGACAAGATTTTATGCCCGTAGAGATTTATGCATTACAAATTTCAACGTGGAGCTTTGTAAATTGGAAAAATGTTTTGTGCCTTAGTTGAGATTAAAATCTGGTGCTTAGGAGCTTTAAAGGACACCATCCAATTCGCAGAGACACCAAGTAGATGAAAGGTTACCCGTGGCTGGCAGGAAGGGGAGTGGGAGTTAGTGCCTAACGTGGACAGAATTTCCATGTGGGATGACGAAAAAGTTTCAGAATAGATATGGTGTTGGTTGTACAATACTGTGAATGTAATTAATGCCACTGAATTGCATGCTTACAAATTGCTTAAGAGGAAAATTTTATGTCATCGATATTTTAACATGCACACCTCCCCAAACAAATTACCACTTATACACAGCAGATTGGCAAAAATTAAAGTTGTTCAATACCCTGGAAAAAAAAAGTCTAAATTGAATAGATGTTTTGGTACAAAATAAGTTTTGAAAAGAATGATTCTAGAGTGGAGAACTGAGTACCCCACCAGTTACCAGATGGACTCAGAGGCTTTGGACCTCAGTTTCCTCCTATGCTAAAGGTCCTCCACACACCAGATAACCCATGAACTCACTGGCTGAGCTGCTAGTGCGCACAGCTTCACTCTACGAATCAGATGTCTTTAAAAAGTATGTGAGGTAGATATACAACATATTATATATATATACAATATGAAAGTAGTAGACTTTTTTTCCTGTTGATTCCAACTGTAATTTCTAGAGGTATCTTCTGAAGAAAAACACTTTAATATCAACATGTAATAAAACGAAAATTTCATTTCAAAGAACATTTTTTTACAGTGTTAATTATCAACTCATTTCCAAAAACTTTAGATCAACCATATAAAATTATGGATATTCAACTATTTTTGAGCTCTACAAATTGCAACCTCATATGATTCAATCTAACAGTTGTTGGGCTGGTTGTGAGACCCTTCCTTTAAAACCATTGTTAAGAATGCAGTCAGTGAACTTGGAAATTCACACAAAAAAACAGTGCATTTAATTATTGTATTTCTTAGCCAATTCTCATTTCATCAGGATGTTAGTTCTTACAGAACTAACAGCAGGAGGTGTCTAGAAGAGTCTGGAGAGAAGGGAGCCTCTCTATATACTACATCACTGGTTAAATGTTCTTATTCCCTTTCCCTAAACAGTGCTAGCAAAGAGATTTTGAAAGTTAGGGTTAAAAGTTCGATGCAGTGGATTGACCCCGGCAAGAGGTCTTGTGTGAGCTTTGTTCCCTCCTGGCTTGGATTTAAATCTGTTCAACTTGAGATAAAATATGTAAATCAGACTTCTGCTTCCGTCTAACCAGCTATTACAAATACCAATGCTACATGAGCATGCCCTAAGTTTTATTTTTGTTGTGAGAGTGAATGAAAAATTCAGCTAAGAATTTTGAGCATCTCAGGGAAAATAAAATAGAATAGTAAGGTATAATCATTACTTCCAAGAAGCACTGTATTATAGCACATAGGTGGTCTGGTAATGTTTGCTGACCAATGAGAAAGCACAGGAACTTGTTAAAGAAAAGACCAACTTAAACTGGGATTTTTTTCTTCCTTAATTTGCTGAAGAATCCAGACATGCCATAGGCATATAGAATGTCCATATTTTTTAACAAGCTAAGAATAAAAATTTGAAGTGTCTATCTCTACAAACATTTCATGAGGTTTTGCTCTTGTTGATGCTTTTTTGTTTGCTTCTTCATGGGTCATTACTTTTTGTTACTAGGACCTAATCTGAACTCTAGTCAAGGTTGTTTTCAGGTGATGTTTTACCTGAAATTTTAGGAAAGTTCAATTTCCCTATGTTCTGTTCCGTGACAGCTGAGCAGTGGAGGACGCGTCCTCCCTCAGGGCCTCTCAGCCTGCCTGGGTGAGGCCCCCACAGCGAACTTGTTTGGTCAAGGGTAGGCAAATCACTTACTTTCGTGTGGTGTGTGGCCCTGAGCAAATGACTGCCTCCTCTTAATAGTTGCAACTATTCACAATGGAGACCAGCTGAAATCAGTCTTGTTTTTCTACATTGTGCAGAAAGAGCTTTCTTTAAAAAAAAAATCTAAATGAAAGTACGGTAATTGTTCTGGGAAAGTACAATTATTAGCCTTTAAAATGTTCAGTTGTATTTAATCCCTTAAGTGCCAGTTAGAATTTAAGTTTCTAAATTCCTACAGAAGACAATTCAGAAGTAAGGGAAAAACCCCATTCAGAGAAAAAGCCAAATTACATGAAAAGGATGCTAAACCATTGACCACATCAACATTTAAAACTCTGTAACAAAACTAAGTCTCCACTCCCAGGACCAATCAGCTTCTACCCGAGGATTCTCCTTTGATCCTATTGGCTGGAATCCAGTCCTAGTTTGCTTAGTGAATATTTTCTGGAAGGATTCTTTTCTTTTCCTAGGTGTTTGTTTTCTTGACATTGAGAAAGAACCCAAAATAAAGAATAGTTACTACATATTTATTTTACTAAAGCTGTTTATTTGTGTAGAGGACAAGTTTTAAGTTGATTACACCTGTAGATACATACATGCATGCTTTCATGTTGATATTTATTACATGTTAATACTGGGGAGCATTACTGGTTTAGTGTGTCTGATATATTTATTGGCACAACTTTTTAACAGGTCATTATTTGTGCAGCTAAGTGAAGCATCTCCTCTATGGCTGTATTTAAAATTACTCCCCTTATGTTCTCCATTTGCCCTTGGTTGAACCCTATAGGTTGAATGAGAGTGATTTCTTCTAAATTTTGAAGGTGTTGGTCTATAAACATGAGAGAGGGATAAAGAGTGGTTACCGCAAGAAGGCTAACATGTTTGAAATGACTCCTGAAACTAGTTAAGCCCTTCTTTAAGATCAAAGCTGTTTTAGGGTTACTCTTTAAAAAAAAAAGTGGTTTTAGAGTTTTAAAATATAGATCTTGGTTAAGTAAAGAATATTAAATCTGTGTTGTGTGACAAATGTTTTCCAATATCCTGTGGCTATATTAAAAAACAGAAAAAAAGGGGGTTTGCCTACCAGGACGTTATCGTCTAATTGAGTTAAAGAATTGCCTGCCCAGTGAAGGCTGACATGATGAGCTGTATCAGAGGGACAAAATGGCATTACACCGTTTACAACTAGGAATAGAAACAGCGTGCCCTGAGGAGCCGTGTGGAGAGGGCAGGGATGAGTAGCCCCAGTTCTCAGTCGAGGCTTTGGAGTCTAGGAGAGGAACACGGGAGACAGTCACAGTGTGGTTCCTAGTTGAGAAGGATGTAAGGACACCAGGCTGGATGAAAGGGTTTGCATTGTGGAAAATACGGTTGAAGAGATAAAGCAAGGCCAGATTCCAGAGACACTCTAGCGCTATGTTCTCACAGGCAGGCTCCTTGGCAGTATATATTAGGAAAATGAAAACTGCGCCAGTTGAGGCAGGCGCGTGGCACCAAGAGTAATCCAAGATTTTAGAGAGTGTGATGGAGGCTGTCGTACTATTTGTTTTACTTTTAACGAAGTTTTTGAGAGCAGAAAACTTGGAAGGAAATGAACTCCAAGACTAGCAGCACCTTTTCCCTTTGCCGGGTCAGGTCCCAGGGTTGGCATATGTGCATTTGGCAGGGTAGGGGACAAGGGTCAGAGACTTCCCTGTATGTGTGAGACTGGAGCAGGAAGTAAGAATGTGCTCAGAAATCTCAGGTGTGTTGTGGTAACTAGAGTAAAATCATTGTTACAGAGTTAGACTATAAATGATTTTGGGGGGAAGAAATGAAATGGCTCATTTAGTCTAAAAATTGTGTTAAACTTTGTTAAAAATTCAGCTGAGGAATAGAAAAGAAAGAATACCGCTCACTGCTCAGTTTCCTTTTAACTTACAGAGTTAATAAAACCATATAAGAAGGTCTTGGCATCATGCATAGCTTCATCTTCTAGTTACTTTCTTGTTAAAAAACTTATTTTTGTTAGCACACATTATTTACATAAAAATAGGCATTAGCACAGAACCAGTTAGAAACTATAAGGGTGGGACTCCCGTCTTCGCTTGAGTAAGTCGAAGAGCCCACATCAAATGTGTTCAGATGGATGTTGGTCGAGAGCTCCCAACATGGAGGCCAACAATGGCTATTTTATGTTTACTGATTGTTTCATCAAAGAGTGTGTACATTCATTAAAAGTGGCTGTTCTTCTTACTGCCGCCTCCTGCTTAGCCATATGAAAAAGCCCATTCATGATAATGAGCTGTGGTGACTCAGAAGGTTTCCCCTAGGAAACTCCTTCATTTTTAATTTTCGTGAAGGTCAAGAAAAATATATCTGTTTAAAAGTGGCTTGGCTATCCAGTCTTCATATTGGGATTTCTCAGACTATAGCTTTAAAGATCATTTCTTTCCTAGGATTGTCTTTCTAGCTTTTGGAACACATCTCACAACATTCCTGTGCAGAGAAGTGGGAGAGAAGGAGGTGATCAGGAGAGGACTTAGGTGGGGCAAGAACCCTGCCCTGGTTATTTATAGGTGTGCGCATCGATCCTGCCCTCGTATGGAGAAGCTCACCGCCAGCCCTTTCCCAGCTAAGCTGAGCTGCTGCTGACCGTCTAAGCCCTGCTGGGTAATGGTGGCATCTAGGCTTTACTGCAGCTGTGAGCTGAAGCAGTTCTCTTTCTGAAGTGTAACACAGATATGCTAGCAAAATTAGTTCCACATCACTTGGTTAAGGGAGATAACTTTTCCACTCCTGTTCAGAACCGCCAAAGACAATAATCACCCTTGTGACTTTGTTTAGCCTGTCTGTAGGGAATCTGAGTCTTGTAAGATATGGTTCCCCACCCCCCCAAGTAGGCAGAAGGCCTAACAGCTGAATGTGAGGGAACTTAACATACTTGTTTCAGCTTAGAGTCCACAGTAATTGGATCAGGCCAACCTTATCCTGGCTCATTTCCAGCTAAACTGGGATCCAAGGAAAGTGTTCCTTCAGGGTTTCTCTACCCTTCAAAACTGTGCTGTCTTCAGCCCTTCCTTCCTAAACTCACGCAGCCTTTCTAGATCATTCACGTCTGCTCTTCTTCCCTCTCCAAGTCAGAGCTCATCTGTCCTGTACCATCTCTTTAGATACCGGATCTTTCAAAGTTTCCTAGGTGATACGATGATGGGATAAGGCATTATTTTTCGAACTCCTGGAAATCTTCCTTTTCTGGTTTTCTAGCAGTACAAGTTAGGGGTGTGAAGGAAACAACCAGACACCCTTCAGTGAGGGAAGCCGACCGGGTGTGTCCTGGGGACAATCAATCTGTGCCCAGCTGCCCACCCACCCGTCCCCGCCGCAGGACACACGGATGTAAAGGGTAGTGCTGTGTTTGCTTTGAATTTACGTGCGTGGAATTGTGCTAAGAATCTAATGACAACTTCTCACTCAGTACGTAAGATCTCTCCATGCCTGTGTGTAGCTGATTGCTCCCGACTGACGCAGAGTGTTCCATATTAAAGCATTCCCCAGGTGTTTACTTGTTCTTGGAGTTCATAGTGGGAGATGAACCCAGACCGCCACCAGTCCACTGCAGGCAGTACCATGATAACCGTCCTTGTAAATTCCTGAGAGGGAATTCCTCTGGAGTAGACAGAGCAGTGGGATTTTTGGATCATAGGACATACTTGGTCTCACTAATTCAGGGCTACCAACTAGCTCTCCAGAGTGGCCATGCTAGTGTAACACTCCCGACAGAGGTACTGAAGGCTCCTGTTCCTCACAGTCTTACAAATATTTGTTATTTTTTAATTATCTCATTTTTGCCAGCCCAGGAGGTATAAAATAATGTCTTATGGTAGGCTTAACTTGTACTTCTTTCGTTTGCTAGTACAGTTCCATATCTCTCATATACTTCTTAGTCACTTGGGTTTCCTCTCTGTAGAACAGCTTAATCATATTCCCTGTTAACTTCTTTTTACTGGTGAGTTTCCTGTCTTGTTCCTGTTGATTTACAAGAGCTCTTCATGTCTTCTAGCTATCAACTCCTTTTATTAGGCATAGTAAACATCTTCTACCAGCCTGCCATTTTTCTGTTAGCATTGTCTATGGTATCTTTAATTTTTATGTAAGTAGGTTCATGGAAATTTTCATCTTATGATTTGTATTTTTTTAAGTCCTAATAAGCAGAAAGATCAATGAAACAGAATGGCAAATTTAGAAATAGAACCTAATATCTATAAACAGTTCGTATAAAGTAACACTGAGTGTTTCAAAACAGTGGAAAAGATTAATTTTTCAATACCTGGCAGTTGTGTAATTAGGTAGCCTTCTTGGCTTGGGGATGGGAAATAGTTCTCTACTTCACACTAATATAAATTAAAGTTAGATCAGATGTTCAAAAATGAAATGTGAAACCCCAAAAATGCTAAGTAGAATATATAGTAGGTATTTTATTTATATTCTTAAAATAGGAAAAGCCTTTCTAACTTTACAAATCCCATAGGGCATAATAAACAAGAAGATCGATGAATTCAACTATATATAAAAAAATTTTTTTTTAATTCTTCAAGTGAAAGTACAAATTACGAAAAAAGTACTTTCAATTTCTATCAAACAATTTCTGGACTTTCTAGTCTGCCCCATTGGTCTGTTTGTTTACCTTGCATCTTAATTACTGCTACTTTATAATGACTCCAGAAACTTGGTAAGGCCAGTCCCTCTACCTTTTTAGGAGTTTCCTGGTTGTTCATAGCTCTTTGTTCTTTGTAGTATATGTCTTCTCTTTTTTTAACCCCTAATTAAAAAGCCAACCTGTTGGATTTCTCTCAGAACAACTCTTGTCGTGATTCTGATAGCTGCACTGTCCACTAGAACTTCTAAGATAATGGAAATTTTCCATTAATTAATTAACTAATGCTTGAAATGTGGTTAGCAAGGAATTGAATCATTTAAGTTTATGCTAATTCATTTAAATTTAAATAACCATATGTAGCTAGAGTCTGTTGGACAGCCCACATCAAGAGCTTCAGTGCAATTCAATTTTGGGGGAATAGCTATCTCTATGATATTGAATGTTACAGTCTTGAATATGGTGTCTCTTTATTAGTGAGATTTTTATTGACTTTCAATAACACTTCATTGCTTTTTTCATAAGAGTTTGCACATCTTTTGTTAAGTCTATTTCTAAGTAATGCAGTATATACATATATGCATATATATCTTATACTATTTTTAAGGATATCTCTTTTAGCTATTGTTTGTGACTAGTATATAGAAATTGTTTTATATATTGATTTATAGCCAGGAACTTTGTTAAACTCTTGTTGATTTTAATAATTTATGAGATTCTTAGAGTTTTCTACAAGATCATAATTATCTATGAATAATAACATTTTTGTTCTTTTTCAATCCTTATACATTTTTTTTCTCTTGCCTTATATGTGAGTTAGGACTTAAAATACAGTATGGAATAGAGGATGAGATGGTGATAATGGGAATGGTTTTAATGTTTTGCCAGTAAGTATGATGTTTGCTGTAATTTTTTATGGATATCTTCTATTGGGCTTAAAGAAGTTCTCCCTTCATGATTTGTGAAGTTTATAAAAAATTATGCATAATATTAAATTCATCCAATGCCTTTTTTGTCATCTACTGAGATAATTTTATGATTTATCGAGTTATTCCAGTAGTTAACATAAAAGATGCTAGGAACTTGAAAACCGCTATGGCTGTAAGGTTGGACAGGGAATGACAGGAGAGATTAAAGAGAAAGAACCTATGACATTTTCATGACTGACTAGTCATCAGGGCAAGAGAGTGTTTCAAGAATGAAAGAGAGGTTAACAGTGGCCACAAAAAGGTAAGACAGAATAAGAACAATTCCATGCCAGTAAATTTGAAAATACAGATGAAATGGATAAATTCCTAAAAGTAGATATCATTAAATCTTACTCAGGAATCAAAAAAACCCCCACAAAAACCTGAATAGCTATATAACCTTTAAGAAAATGAATCAGTCGGTAAAAAAAAAATCTTCCAACAGCAGATCCAGAAAGTTTTGCTGGAGAGTTCCGTCAATCAAGGAACAAATAACTCCAAGCTTATACAAGCTTCTACAGAGAAGAGAAGGAGAAACAAACTCATCTCATTTTGAGGCTATTAAAACCTGGATGCCAAAATGCAAAGGATGTATGAGAAAGAAAAAATGACATATCAGTTTCATGCACAAAAGCAGATTCAGAAAGTCCTAAACAAAGTTATTAGTAAGCTGGGTCTAGGACACAAATAATGACCATGGTGAGTTAATCCCAAGAATGTAAGGTCAGCATAAATTAACTTTCCAATATAATGCACCCCGTTCGTGGATGAAAGGAGACAATCCTAAAACCTCTTGCTGTCTCCCTCCACTGCTCCCATCCAGGATTTCCGTCCCGTCTCTGTCCAGAGTTCTTTATGAGATCACCTTAGTTGATGAATTCCCTGGATAGGTTTTAGCTCTCAATGTGCTTCACCTTTTTGGGGCCACTGCTAACCTCTCTTTCATTCTCGAAACACTCTTGCCCTGACGACTGGTCGCTCACTGCAACATCACAGATTCTTTCTCTTTAATCTCCCCTGTGGTTCCCCCTCTAACTTTATAGCCACAGTGGTTTTTAAGTCTTTAGCACCTCTTATGTGAACTGTTGAAATAACTTGCTTTTATTACCTTTAAAATATTTATTGGGGAGTAAATATGTGCAGGATTCAGAAGATATAAAGGGTCATTTCCTAAAGGACCACCTCCCAAGCCAGCTATCCGTCCTGCCTCCGCAGATGCAGCCATTGTTCACACGTCTCTTGTGTATCCTGCCAGAGAGTTGCACTGCATACAGGCATACCCACACAGATTTCCTTGTTTATTTCCTGTGCACATGGAGGTGTACCGCACGCTGTTCTTTCCCTTGCTTTTTCCACACACAGAATGTGCTTGGAGATCACGGAGCTGCCTTGTTCCTCTTTAAACCAGGAGTGTACTCAGTTATCCTAATTGCTCTCAAGTTCCTCCCCTGGTTCTCTCTATCCTTCAGACTGTCTGCAGACTACTCTTTCTAAACTCCCAAGTGCTCGTGTCACAGAGTAGAGATTGAGCCTTCCTTGGCTTCCACATAGATGTGGGCGAAGTTCACAATTGACAGCCTCTTTCGCTCCATCCTCTTGGCTGTGTCCCTGTTTGCCTGTCTCTCACCCCTTTCCAGCTCGTCCTAGATTGTGCTGTATCTGGAGTCCATGCTTTACCCTGCCCCTCTCCACTTCCACACTGGCCCAGGCCCTTGCACTTCTTCTCTGTGAGGATGCCCATCACAGTTCGTTCAGCCAGCAGTCCCCTTAAATCCTAAACATGTCTTAGGGCTCAGCTTGGTTGTCACCTGTCTGTGAAGTCTCTGATCCCTCCCAGGAAGTGTTGGCATGGCTTCTGCTGGGCTTCCGTGTTCCCCATGATAATATCGAACATAGTTTACCTGTCCTCCCACTAGAGTTGGTGCTATAGGGCAGAATTACTTGTGGGGCTTTAGAAAATCTCACGTGCCCCGGCTTCATCCACGTGGATGTCCCCAGTGGGTCTGGGCCTGACACAGTGCTGGATTATGAAGCAGTGCAGAGATCAAGTTCCTCTGTCGGAGAGAGGACTTCCGCTCCCCTGACCTCTCCAGCGCCTCGAATCAGCTCAGCGTGAGGCAGGAAGCTACTGACCATCAAAGGAACGTGCTCAGGCTAGGAGCAACTGGAAGCAAGTATTGATTGATCGCGTGAAACTTTTGTTCTGAAGCTGGGGGGCAGTGGGGTAAAA
Organism: Smutsia gigantea; assembly: GCA_032199065.1. Classification (NCBI taxonomy): domain Eukaryota; kingdom Metazoa; phylum Chordata; class Mammalia; order Pholidota; family Manidae; genus Smutsia; species Smutsia gigantea. The sequence continues at coordinate 774,137 of JAVSCE010014922.1, forward strand.
GTTGATTGCTTTTAGGAGAGTGGTGTTTCAAGGTTAATCCAGCAGAAGGAGAAGGAAGACTGGAAAAGCAAGAACAGTCAGGTGGCTACTGAGAAATGTAGGCCTTTGCTACAATGGCCCTGAACTCAGGAGGGGGACTGGAGGGGCAGTGGGCCCAAATGACACAGCAAGAGCAGTCAGCAGAGTGGGAAGAAGGAAGAGTCACAGATGTATGCAAGCTTTGTATGACAAAGCCTGGGGCTGGGTCTTTGACCAGCGTAATTCAGCTGTGGGGTTTGGCAAAAACAGAGCTTTTGGATGAATACTAGGGAGACCTCATTTCTTGGGCTGTTCTGCAGTCTGACTGGCCATTTAGAACCTAGATGGCATGGGTGATGGTGGAAGGAGGGCTTTATGCACACCTTCCAGGTGTTCCTGGGCCTTTCTGGCTTGTTCAGGGAAAGATGAAGGTGCACCTCCCTCTCCTGGCTCCTGTGCACTCACTTCAGGGACGTCACCTGCCTGTCTACTACCACCCCCCAGATCCACCAGGACTATCAACGGGGACAGCTGCTGTCCGCCTGGCAGGTGCATATTCACTAAGACTCCAGAGCAGTTGTGACCTCCTTGTTCTCTTTGTCCAACTGATAAACCAGACCTTACAGAAAAGGATGCTACTAGTAAACAATGAGAAATAAACACAAGAAGTAGAAGAGAATAAACAGAAAATGAGCACATGTGGTTCATATTTCTGCTCCCGTGGGACCAGGCTTTTCATGACTTCTTAGTGACACTGTTCTGTTCCTTGCAGAAGTCAGTTTCTTCATTAATGGGCTACGTGAGTCTGATCCTAGACTCATTTTTTTAATAAAGTGCACCATTTGCAAACCCAGAAAGTAAACCCTTGACTGGACAAGGAGACTTAAGTATTTTCTTGGTAAATGATCTTCAGAGACTCACAGCTGGCATCCCTGCTGTGAACTCTGTTTGCTCCTCATTGTGGGTACCTCCCAAGGAACCCCATATTTTTAGTTCCTGGGGAACTAGGGCTAGGAAGCCCCCAGTTCTTGAGTGCCTAAGAGATCACAGAAGATTGACACCTTGAGCTTGAGAAGGATGTTGAGCCAGTGTTTTCATTTTCTCCCCCACAACCTCTGCCTTCTTGAGAATTCTCGTTAACTTCCACATATTCTTTCAAGAGAATAATTTATAAAAGCCTAAATGTTTATAGTTTTACAGCAACAAAATAACTTTTAAAATTATAGCAACACAGGTGTTGGCAAAACTGGACAGCTATATTTAAGAGAATAAGACTGGATTACTGTCTAGCCCCATACACAAAAGTAAACTCAAAATGGATCAAACCCTGAATGTAAGTCATGAAACCATAAAACTCTTAGAAAAAAAACATAGGCAAAAATCTCTTGGACATAAACATGAGCAACTTCTTCATGAACATATCTCCCCAGGCAAGGGAAACAAAAGCAAAAATGAACGAATGGGACTATATCAAACTAAGAAGCTCTGTACAGCAAGGGATACCATCAGTAGAACAAAAAGATACCCTACAATATGGGAGAATATATTCATAATGCTCATTTAATTGTATATTAATAATAGGAAAAAAAAGTGAGTGACAAAAAATATAGCAACACAAAAAAAAAGGTATCCTCTTGAATGGTGTGGTAAATGACCACCCTCCCATCACACTGCGAGGGACCCTGTTCTCACCACCTGACCTATAGCAAAACTCAAATACTTTCCCACGACAGGGCACTTGCCCTGGGATCCCTCATCGTGTGGAGTGAATCGGTTTTTCACTTTCCCATCTTCTCACCGTAGTGTGCAGGGGAAGACTAATGCCCCGCATCCCCCTCCTTCCTGGGAGCAGCGCAAGGAGTGAATTAAAACTGAGTCACTGGGTAGGAATCTGCAGATCAAAAGAATCTAAGGTTTAGCCTCTGTATTCCCTGTCCACCTTCCCCGGGACCCGCTCCTCACAGGTCCCGAGATACAGCCGGACATCTGCCTTTGTCTTGCCTTGTCACCAGCCACTGTCATCAGCGCACTTAGTGTGTCTGTGTGTGTCTCTGTGTGCTAGAGTTGTGTTAGGCACTTAATTTACAGACTGACTACTGTGGGGAGTTTCGCTGTGGAGATCTGAACTTCTGAGTTGCATAGTATTGGCCATGTAGACAATATAAAATCTGTATATTGTTCAGGCTTTCTTTTTATAAACAAATTTTAAAACATTTTAACAGATTCTTAAGTTTTTTTTTTTTTTACCGTTTGGAATAATGGCAACTTACAAAAAGTATATCTGCCCAGAATCTCTGGTTCCCTAGCCTTGCCCTTAAATTGCCATTTCACTTGGTCCTGATTCACTGGAAAAATTAAGAGAAATGGTGTGAGAAATAGTTTCTTTTAATCTGTTCTGATGTTTTCAGGATTTTTCTGAGACGATTTCACAGTAATTTTTGAAGTCTTAAGTGAACCCCTGAAGGTGTTCTATACTGACTGGACTTTCTCTACAAATAGTCATGTCTCTATTAAAAATTAATATATGGAGTGTGGATTAAAGATGGTGGCACGAGAGAGTATATATCAATGATACCTTAATAAAAAAATGTATGGTTGAACAAGCATGCACAGCACATGCACGCGCGCGCGCACACACACACACACACACACACACGCACCTCAAACTGTACTGTGGTCCTTTTGGTTCCCAGCCGCTCAGTATTACAGGGGCTCATTTGGCAACGGCAGTATCTTCGGTAAGAAGACAGTGAGCATCCATCTCTTCACTTGCCAGTAACATCAGGTCCTATGTAATCAGTAGATTACGTAATTAGTCTTTTTTGGTCGTCTAGAAGGTTTTGTTAAACTCAGTTGTCTGTTATTCAGGGACTGAGCTGAATTTCCTGCTAAAAGAGTCAGGACTGCATGAAACTAAAGGGCTGAGAGGGGACAGTTTCGATGGCTTGGTTCCTGAAAGTGAAAGCACGAACTTCCTGAAAGTATTAACTTGGGACACCGTAGTGCTGCATGTTGAAAGCAGATGTGTACCAAACTTTGCTCGTCATCTGTTAGCCCTTGTCACTTCACTGAGCGCTGAACTGCAGTGAGGCTGGAAAAGGAACATAATTTTGCGGTGTCTGAGGCAGAAAAGACTCGAGGTAACGAGCAGCACAGGGAATCCGAGTGTGAGTGTGAAAGAGCCCTCGGGGGCAAGGAAGGTGCCAGAGCATTACTCTATCAAACCTTCAGCCCCAGGGCAGTGCGGGGTCACCCATCTTTCCTTAAAAACAGCTCTGGCATTTTCACAGTGGAGGAGGATATCAAGGAGAAAGGGAAGTGAGCGTCACCAACAGGCTGACCGGGGGTGCTCATTACCCTCGCCCTGGGGACCGCGTCTGGGGAGCGTCCGGCTCACTCGCCCTGGTCCCTTTGTGCTTGCCTACTCCGCAGGTGACCTGCTTGGAACAGGGTGCCGGCCCCTTCCCCACTTCCCGTGATCACCCCTGCGGCCCCTTTCCGTGGGGATGCCTGCGCAGCGGCAGAACTCGGCCTCTTCGGAGATGGCCTCCGACCTGCCGCCGGACTGCGGGCTCAGCGACCTGGGCAGAGGGGACAGTCTGGGGAGAAGCAGCAGCGGCTCCCGCTCCCGGAGCTTCGCCCTGGTGAGTGACGGCTGTCCTTCCTGCTGGGAAGCCGAGGCCGCGCTTGGCCCACTTTGCCCCACGCCCTCCCCTCTGAAGAAGATCTTGTAAGTCCTTCTGATGTTTGGGAATACTTGATCTGTGAAGTGGCATTTTACTTTTGATCATCTGAAAGTCTGCACAAATACAGAGCGTTCCGCACAGCAGGAAAGTGGATCTCTCGCTGTGCCCATAAGGGGACTGCGGAGACCCCAGAGGACCCTGCCCTGGGCAGCAACCGTGAAGGGCCCTGTGGCCTCGCAGTTCAAAGACTGACATAGAGAAACATTGCACAGGGTAGAAACAAACTCACTTTAAAACAGATGGTCACTCCTTTGCAAAGATAGGTGCTTTGGGTCCCTTTTGCCTCACCCTTACGTAAGATCCACAAGCTCTGGGAATTTGTACAAAATGAGTCTTTAGTCTTAAAAAAGTTAAGAGATGACCTTTCTGCATGCCCATCCCTCAGGATATTCATCTTTCGGGAGAGAGGCTCTCCTGTTCACAGCAAGAAGGCCGGGACAGAGTGACCTTGGGCCTAGTAACAGCCTATTATTCATCACAGTGCTTCTAACAGTGGCAGCCCCAATTTCCTTCAGAAACACTGAACCCTAAAATTAAATCCCAAAACGCCGAATATAAGCACGACATATATGGCATGAGGGAAGTAATAGTAATGACAGAATTTTATAGACTCCCCCTTGCATATATTTTTGGTAAACTATCATGGTAATATGTAATAAATATTTGATTGATTCGACAAAAGAAAAGTATACTACAGATTATCCTATAAATATCTGAAAACCTACAAATCCTTAAGACTGGAGAATTTGGGAGTCTTTTTAAAATTTAAATACATCTGAAGAGAATATGTAGAAGATAGATTAATATGCCAGTTAATTAGTGGAGCGTGTTCTCCTAAACACAATCAGGAAGCAGTCCTATGCTGATATAGAAGGTGATTCTAAAACAGCTTAGGTGTGACTGTGATGTGGTGAGGGAGGAACACTGAGTGTCCATCGGATGGCTGGGGTATGTAAGGAGACGTGTGGGGTACTAGGAGTTGGCCTATTTGAATTATTTTCTTGGCTTCCACGTTTGTTTTCTTGTTGAACTTGAGGCAGATCTCTTAACATCCTTTGTACTATGGCCTCCCTAGATAAGAACTAAATAATGCCTGCTCTCCACCTCCTCCTGGGAGAGACTATGATCCCAAGTATGTCCAATGCTTTGCCTTTGGGAAGGAAATTTGCTGCTTTTGCGTCTCCATTCTAGTCCCTAGTCTATGAAGGGCCCATTCTTCACGGTAATAACCAGTTAATGCCTGCTTTCACCAAATCTTCTGTGTGGCCCCAACTCCTAAGCAACACAGACAAATAGGACCTGACTGATCTCTATGAACATGTCCCATGAGGACTCCACTACACTGCCTCCCATCCCTTGTGTGTGGGATTTGTACAGTCGCTCAAATACTCTAGCCCTGTTCCAGGAGTTCAGGGCACAGCAGTGGAGTGTCCCTTCCAGCGACTGTGGTCCATGATGGCGCCGTGGGCTGTGGCAGCTTCACTTCCTGGGCGGCAGGTTCTGAGAGGAGGTCAGGAGGCCGGAGTGCAGGCAGCTCTTTAGGAGCTGGGATCCACCTCTGGAAGGAAGGGGTGCAGGACTGGGCAGAGAGACTACGAGTGCGACCAGGCGCAGCAAAGGCCGTGGCCGCTCCTCAGGAAGCTCTGGGCTGGCATGGCCCTTCAGCTGTCTCCCATTCAGTCAAGCCGGGAGCCTTTGCCCCCACTCAGGGACCAGCCAGGCTTGGAGAGAGTATGTTGATCTACCGAGGACTGTATCTCCAGAGACCAAGGCCTTTGTTTCAAAGGAGATCTCTTAGTTTCAGCTTCAAAGTCACAAAGCTATTGTGAAACCTACCATGAACATATTTTTTAATATATTAGAAATAACATTAAGCTCAAAGACAGCAAAGACTATAAATCTCTTACATTTATAAATATCTGGAAGTGAAGGTGAATGGTAACAGCATCATGTGCTCTTAGCGGTCTATGGGGAAGGCTTTTTGGGGCCTGCATAGGATTTACAATGGGGCTGGTATGGAAAGGTCACTCCCCAAGATACTTATGACTTCTCTTAAATTAGAAAAATCCATATGTATTTTTAAAGTTGCTTTCTTTTTTGCTAACCAGTAAGTATCCTGACAATCAGCTCAGGATAGTAATAAATACAAGGTATTGGTGACAAGCCTGAGGTCAGTCAAATGTGCCTCCCTTTGTACCTAGGAAAGTTATATAATCACTTTCTTTTGTGTGTGTGTGTGTTTATTTTGATATCATTAATGTAAAATTACATGAGCAACATTATGGTTACTAGACTCCCCCCGTTATCAAGTCCCCACCACATACCCCATTACAGTCACTATCCATCAGCGTACTAAGATGCTATAGAAACACTATTTGTCTTCTGTGTGTTGTACTGCCTTCCCTGTGCCCCCTGCCCTATATTATGCCTGCTAATTGTAATGCCCCTTATTCCCCTTATCCCTCCCTTCCCATGCATCCACCCCAGTCTCTTTCCCTTTGGTATCTGTTAGTCCATTCGTGGGTTCTGTGAGTCTGCTGCTGTTTTGTTCCTTCAGTTTTTTCTTTGTTCTTATACTCCACAGATGAGTGAAATCATTTGGTACTTGTCTTTCTCCGCCTGGCTTATTTCACTGAGCATAATACCCTCTAGCTCCAACCATGTTGTAGCAAATGGTAGGATTTGTTTTCTTCTTATGGCTGAATAATACTGCATTGTGTATATGTACCACATCTTCTTTATCCATTCATCTACTGATGGACACTTAGGTTGCTTCCATTTCTTGGCTATTGTAAATAGTGCTGCGATAAACATAGGGGTGCATCTGTCTTTTTCAAACTGGGCTGCTGCATTCTTAGGGTAAATTCCTAGGAGTGGGATTCCTGGGTCAAATGGTATTTCTATTTTTAGCTTTTTGAGGAACCTCCATATTGCTTTCCACAATATTTGAACTCATTTGCATTCCCACCAGCAGTGTAGGAGGGTTCCCCTTTCTCCACATCCTCGCCAACATTTGTTGCTGCTTGTCTTTTGGATGTTGGCCATCCTAACTGATGTGAGGTGATAGCTCATTGTGGTTTTAATTTGCATTTCTCTGATGATTAGCGATGTGGAGCAACTTTTCATGTGCCTGTTGGCCATGTGAATTTCTTCTTTGGAGAAGTGTCTGTTCAGATCCTCTGCCCGTTTTTTAATTGAATTATTTGCTTTTTGTTTATTGAGGTGCGTGAGCTCTTTATATATTTTGGATGTCAACCCTTTATCGGATATGTCATTTATGAATATATTCTCCCATACTGTAGGATGCATTTTTGTTCTATAGATGGTGTCCTTTGCTGTACAGAAGCTTTTCAGCTTGACATAGTCCCACTTGTTTATTTTTGCTTTTGTTTCCCTTGCCCGGGGATATATGTTCATGAAGAAGTTCCTCATGTTTATGTCCAAGAGATTTTTGCCTGTTTTTTTCTAAGAGTTTTATGGTTTCATGACTTACATACACATCTTTCATTCACTTCAAGTTTACTTTTGTGTATGGGGTTAGACAATAATCCAGTTTGCTGTCTCTTACATGTAGCTGTCGTGTTTTGCCAACACCAGCTGTTGAAGAGGCTGTCATTTCCCCATTGTATATCCATGGCTCCTTTATCATATGTTAATGACCATATATGTGTGGGTTAATGTATAGACTCTCTATTCTGTTCCATTGGTCTATGGGTCTGTTCTTGTGCCAGTACCAAATTGTCTTGATTACTGTGGCTTTGTAGTAGAGCTTAAAGTTGAGAAGCAAGATCCCCCCAGCTTTATTCTTCCTTCTCAGTATTGTTTTGGCTATTCAGGGTCTTTTGTGGTTCCATATGAATTTTAGAACGATTTTCTCTAGTTCATTGAAGAATGCTGTTGGTATTTTGATAGGGATTGCATTGAATCGGTTGATTGCTTTAAGCAGGATGGCCATTTGACAATATTAATTCTTCCTACCCAAGAGCATGGGATGAATTACCATTTGTTAGTGTCCTCTTTAATTTCTCTTATGTGTCTTGTAATTTTCAGGGTATAGGTCTTTGACCTCTTGGTTAGGTTTATTCCTAGGTATTTTATTCTTTTTGATGTGACTGTGAATGGAATTGTTTCCCTGATTTCTCTTTCTGCTAGTTCATCGTTAGTGTATAGGAATGCAACAGATTTCTGTGTATTAATTTTGTATCCCTCAACTTTGCTGAATTCAGATATTAGTTCTATAATGTCATCTGCAATAGTGACAGTTTGACTTCTTCCTTACCAATCTGGATGCCTTGTATGTCTTTGTTTTGTCTGATTGCCGTGGCTAGGACCTCCAGTACTATGTTGAATAAAAGTGGGGAGAGCGGGCATCCCTGTCTTGTTCCCGATCTTAGGTGAAAAACTTTTGGCTTCTCGCTGTTAAGTATTATGTTGGCTGTGGGTTTGGCATATATGGCCTTTATTATGTTGAGGTACTTGCCTTCTATACCCAATTTGTTGAGAGTTTTTATCATGAATGGATGTTGAATTTTGTCGAATGCTTTTTCAGCATCGATGGAGATGATCATGTGGATTTGTCCTTCTTTTTGTTGATGTGGTGGATGATGTTGATGGATTTTCGAATGTTGTACCATCCCTGCATCCCTGGGATGCATCCCACTTGATCATGGTGTATGATCCTCAATGTGGTTTTTTTTTTGGTATCTTTAATGTACAATCACTTGAAGAACATTATGGTTACTAGACCCCCTATTATCAAATACCCCCCACATACCCCACTACAGTCACTCTCCATCAGTGTAGTAAGAGATCCTTGATGTATTTTTGAATTCAGTTTGCTAACATTTTGTTGAGTATTTTTGCATCTATGTTCATCAGGGATATTGGTCTGTAATTTTTTTTTGTGTGAGGTCTTTGCCTGGTTTTGGTATTAGAGTGATGCTGGCTTCATAGAATGAGTTTGGAAGTATTCCCTCCTTTTCTATTTTTTGGAGAACTTTAACGAGAATGGGCACTATGTCTTCTCTAAATGTCTGATAAAATTCAGCGGTGAATCCAGCTGGTCCGGGGGTTTTGTTCTTGGGTAGTTTTTTGATTACTGATTCAATTTCGTTGCTGGTAATGGTCTGTTTAGATTTTCTGTTTTTCCCTTGGTCAGTCTCGGAAGGTTGTATTTTCCTAGAAAGCTGTCCATTTCTTCTAGGTTATCCAGTTTGTTAACATATAGATTTTCATAGTATTCTCTAATAATTATTTGTATTTCGGTGGTATCCGTCGTGATTTTTCCATTCTTATTTCTGATTCTGTTTATATGTGTAGATTCTTTTTCTCTTAATTAGTCTGGCTAGGGGTTTATCTATTTAGTTTATTTTCTCGAAGAACCAGCTCTTGGTTTCATTGATTTTTTCTATTGTTTTATTCTTCACAATTTTATTTATTTCTTCTCTCATCTTTATTATGTCCCTCCTTCTGCTGACTTTGGGCCTCATTTGTTCTTCTTTTTCCAGTTTCAGTAATTGTGAATTTAGACTATTGATTTGGGATTGTTCTTCCTTCTTTAAATAGGCCTTGATTGCAATATACTTTCCTCTTAGAACTGCCTTTGCTGCATCCCACAGAAGTTATGGCTTTGTGTTATTATTGTCATTAGTCTCCATATATTGTTTGATCTCTGTTTTAATTTGGTCATTGACCCATTGATTATTTAGGAGCATGTTATTAAGCCTCCATGTATTTGTGAGCCTTTTTATTTTCTTTGTACAATTTATTTCTAGTTTTACACCTTTGTGATCTGAGAAGTTGTTTGGTAGAATTTCAATATTTTTGAATATACAGAGGTTCTTTTTGTGGCCTAGTATGTGGTCTATTCTGGAAAATGTTCCATGTGCACTTGAGAAGAATGTGTATCCTGCTGCTTTTGGGTGTAGAGTTTTGTAGATGTCTGTTAGGTCCATCTGTTCTATTGTGTTGTTCAGTGCCTCTGTGTCCTTAACTTATTTTCTGTCTGGTTGATCTGTCCTTTGGAGTGAGTGGTGTGTTGAAGTCTCCTAAAATGAAAGCATTGCTTTCTATTTCCTCCTTTAATTCTGTTAGTATTTGTTTCACATATGTCAGTGCTCCTGTGTTGGGTGCATAGATGTTTATAATGCTTATATCCTTTTGTTGGACTGCCCCCTTTATCATTATGTAATGTCCTTCTTTATCTCTTGTTACTTTCTTTGTTTTGAAGTATATTTTGTCTGATACAAGTACTGCAACTCCTGCTTTTTACTCCCTGTTGTTTGCATGAAATATCTTTTTCCATCCCTTCACTTTTAGTCTGTGTATGTCTTTGGGTTTGAGGTGAGTCTCTTGTAAGCAGCATATAGATGGGTTTTGCTTTTTTATGTATTCTATTACTCTGTGTCTTTTGACTGGTGCATTCAGTCCATTTACATTTAGGGTGATTATCGATAGATATGTACTTATTGCCATTTCAGGCTTTGGATTTGTGATTACCAAAGGTTCAAGGGTAGCTTCTTTACTATCTAATCGTCTAACTTTAACTCACTTATTATGCTATTATAAACACAGTCCGATGATTCTTTATTTCTGTACCTTCTTATTCTTCGTCCTCTACTCTTTATATGTTAGGTGTTTTATTCTGTACTCTTTTGTGTTTCCCTTGACTGCTTTTGTGGATAACTGATTTTAATTTTTGCCTTTAGTTAGTATTTGGTTGGTCTCCTTTCTTTGCTGTGATTTTATTTTCTCTGGTGACATCTATTTAGCCTTAGGAGTGCTTCCATCTAGAGCAGTCCCTTTAAAATACACTGTAGGGGTGGTTTATGGGAGGCAAATTCCCTCAACTTTTCCTTAACTGGGAATTGTTTAATCCCTACTTCAAATTTAAATGATAATCTTGCTGCATACAGTATTCTTGGTTCAAGGCCCTTCTGTTTCATTGCATTAAATATATCATGCCATTCTCTTCTGGCCTATAAGGTTTCTGTTGAGAAGTCTGATGATAGCCTGATGGATTTTCCTTTGTAGGTGATCATTTTTCTCTCTCTGGCTGCTTTTAATACTCTGCTCTTGTCTTTGATCTTTGCCATTTTAATTATTATATGTCTTCGTTTTGTCCTCCTTGTGTTCCTTGTGTTGGGAGATCTGTGGGCTTCCATGGTCTGAGAGACTATTTGCTTCTCCCGCTTGGGGACTTTTTCAGCAATTATGTCTTCAAAGACACTTTCTACCCCTTTTTCTCTCTTCTTCTTCTTCTGGTACCCCTATTATGCGAATATTGTTCCATTTGGATTGGTCACACAGTTCTCTTAATACTCTTTCATTCCTAGAGATCGTTTTGTCTCTCTCTGTCTCAGCTTCTCCGTATTCCTGTTCTTTGATTTCTATTCCATTAACAATTTCTTGCACCTCATCCAATCTGCTCTTAAGTCCTTCCATTGTTTGTTTCATTTGTGTTTTCTCCCTCTGGACTTCATCCCTTAGCTCTTGCATATTTCTCTGCAGCTCCATCAGCATGTATATGACTTTTATTTTGAATTTTTTTTCAGGAAGATTGGTTATATCGATCTCACCAGGCCCTCTCTCTGGCGTTTGAGTGATTTTGGAATGGACCCGGTTCTTCTACCTTTTCCTGGCGATAGAAGTGATCACTGGCAAGTGACACGTGTTTCAGCTTGGAAAACAAAGTCCCTTCCTGCTTGCCGGTGGCCTTGCTCTTCTCTGCTGCCTGTGCTGGTTATCTGCACACAGGGAGCAGTGTCTGCGATAATCCCCTGAGCTGCCGTGGGCAGGGTGGCCCTCACTATAGGGCACTAGCAGGGGTCGCAGACGAGCAGCGTGTGTTCTCCTGAGAGAACGGTGCCCCTTTGTGCCTTCCAGACCTTGTGGCAGCTTCCTCTGCCTGTGCCAGGCAGCTGCGCACTGGGGGCCACCTCTGGGTCTGGCCCAGTTAGCTGTGTGCTGGGCTAAGACTGTGTGATTGCTGTGGGCGGGGCTGCTCCCTGGCTGGTCTGCCGCAATTACAGGTCAGCCAATTTTCTTGCAGTGCTCAGGATGGGGAATGAACGGCAGGCTGTTTATCACCGTGAGGGGCTTTGGAGCTGCATTGCCACCCAGAGGGTTAGGGCGCTTGAAGTTCCTTAAGATTCCCAACCTGCTGGGCTAAGTGTGCTGGGGCGATTTTTGTCCACCTGTTAAACCCTTGTCCCTTTAAGACTTTTAAAGCATCGGCTTGTCTTTTGTCCCAGCATAGCCAGCTGTGGGGACCCACTTTCAATCTCAGTCTCGGATTTTACTTTTCTGTTTCTCTAATATCCAGTACACCATGTGATATGTGTCTGTGCTCCCGGTTCAGATTACTAGGGCTGGTTATTTAGCAGTCCTGTGCTTCCACTCCCTCCCCACTCTGATTCTTTTCCTCCCACTGGTGAGCTGGGGTGGGTGAGTGCTTGGGTCCCGCTGGGTCACGGCTTTGTATCTTACCCTTTTCATGAGATGCTGAGTTCTCGCAGATGTAGATGTAGCCTGGCTGGTGTACTGTATCTTCCGGTCTCTCTTTTAGGAATAGTTGTATTTGCTGTATTTTCAAAATATATATGGTTTTGGGAGGAGATTTCCACCGGCCTACTCAACACTGCCATCTTGAGAAATCCCTATAATCACTTTCTTCTTTAGTTATTTTCTTCACTGGTTAAAAATAATGGGCTGAATGAGATAACAATTGTTTCCAAAGGGTTAAATGCTGTAAATGCCTAGCATCTAGCCTCTGTTTGCTGAAACCAGCTTCTCTTTCCTGGTTCCCTGTCTGCTTCCAGGTGGAGCGTGATTCCACATCGCCTGCACCATCATCTTGTGTACTCACACTTCTCCCTTTGTTTCTTATCAGCAGTCTTCTAAATTTTGTTCTTTGGCCACTAAAGATGAGTTAGTAAAAGGAAAACACCCTTTCCTCCCCTATCTCACACGTTTATTAATTCTGCCAGTCTTACTGTGGGACATCCCTTTTGGTTTAAATGAGAGCATGCCTTTCCTCTCCAGTTGTTTTCTACCCAGTGAGATTGTGGAGCGATACCGTGGCCTCTGTAATCTGTTTGTGTGTGCCCCACAGGCCCATCATTGTATCTAAGAGGGGGCCATCGTGGACGTGACAGCCACAAAACATACTAATTAACAAAGCACAGAATCAAATTATCTTCTTATGATGTGTATTTGATTTCATAATTCTGCCACACAGCCCAGTTGCCTACCCATATTGTACCCTCTGATGGAGGACGTTCCAGTCTTGTTCTAGTACCTCTACCTAGACCTGTGACTATGGGCAAACATTTTCCCATATGGGAAATCATCGAGTCAATGTTAGTTGTCATTTGTCATTATCTCACAGTTGTGTATTTTCCTTAGATAGAACTGGTACACTGAGAAAATGTGGCATTTAACTTTAAATGGCAGGTTTCTAAACAACCATGTATAACACTTGACTTTTACAAAGCCTTCTATATTAGCAGCCAAGTTCCTTTAACCAGTGAATTTTCTACACCATCACAAAACTTGTGAACTTTTAAAAAAATTGTAAACCTCATACTCAACTTTTGGGGAGTCTAAATTTGGAGAGGAGCTCCATGTTTTTATTAAGTTATCAGATGTTTTTATGACTCATCTCTTTAGAGTGAGAACCATCCTCAGTGGTTGCTCTGCTTGCTGTCCTTGAATCCCTGGCCTGATAAAGGGTCAGTCAGTGACTGTTTCTAGGCCTCCAGACAGTATGGTACTAAATGCACCTTTGGGAAGGCTCTTTAAATAAAAGATAATCTAGTTCTGATTTACGGAAGTATTTCCTTTAAGCAAAGGTTATTTTAAAAAGAAAATAAAGCATTCATGCATGAGGTTAAATGGGACTATCCTTACATTTCTGAACACTATTTGAAGTGTTACCTGGATATAAGAGATCTTTGCTATTTAGAAACTTTTCTTCTAAGTACATTATCACTTAAGAGGCTGGTTGGGTTTATATCTGTATTTTGTTTTTCTTGCTAGAAGTTCTTCCTCTGAACATTTTCTAATGAAATGTATCACTATAATGAGTTCAGATTGCCCAAATCCTGGAATACTTGACTTGAAATACTGAATGTGTTTTTTCCTCTGAAATTTAAGGACAGCTTTAATATGAGACAGCATGACCTTACAAAGTTGCTAGTACAGTTCTGGAACTTTACCTTGAGAGGTGATGCAGATTCAAAATAAACATTTCAAGAAGGATTTAGAGCCTTTCGTACATGATAGCTCTTTAAGGTGACATAGAAGCCCTGGGTGTAAGGTCACCCCTGTCCGTAAGCTCTGAAGGCTAGTCTGTCCCACACACCCACACCTCATGGGACTCCCTGACTGCCTCTGCCAGGGCAGTTGCTGCCGCAAGCAGTGTCTTAGGTCCTCATCTGAATGTGGCCCTGAAGTCTGCTCGGCCCTGCAGGTGTCCTGGAGCTTCCTCTGGAAAAGAGTATGATTCCCTGATTGGAAAGAGTGGGAGGCTCGTAGTACTCAAGAGTTCTTGAGGAATTTAGTCATGTAAGTGCTTCCTTGAGCGCGAATTGGAAACATCCTGAATCCTCAAGTATAGTTCTTACTCATTTTTATCTCTAATTTGGGCAAAAACAGAGATCCAAATTCATTACTGAGTCTTTGGAGATTTAACATACAATGAACTGTCTTGAACCCTTCCTATGCCCTAAGCTAACAGATGTCATGGACCTGAAGTCACATAATGTCTATGATCAGACAGCAGTCGCCAGCTCGTGATTACCCCTTCCTTCCCCAAAACCTCTGGTGTCTTTGGCCGCACCCTTTAGTCATGGAATAAGACTTGGTAAAGGCAGCGCACAGAACGCTGTCTCCCTGGCTGGCTGGAGCAGCGTGTGAGGAGTGTCCTGGAGATCTGACACGCTCGCTGCTCCATCATTTCCAGGGGAGGAAAAGACCCAGAGGGTGGAAAGGAGAAGCAGCCTGGTCTGTAGTGACCTGTCCTCTTTTCTGTCTGGCTCCTTACACACATTGAACTAAAACACTTGCTGGTCATGATGGCCATTTTAAGACAAAACTTTAACAACTTTTACAAGAGCTCAACTTAAGCATTTAGTAATGCCTACTATCTACAAGAACTGATAGATGGTAGAATAAGTGCAGTTCTGATCTTTTTAGCAACTCACAGTTTAGGGGCAGGACAGCCCCATGAAGCCCTCGGACAGAAGGACCCAAGCCTCTGAGGGGTCTGGGAGCCATATGGTGCCAAGCCCTCGGGACAGTTCTGGCTCAGTCAAGAGCTCTTTATGCTCCCGCCAGTTTAAAGAAGCGGCAGGCAGCCAGAAGCCTAACTGTAATCCTTTGAAGCCATTATTCTTCAGATCTGTAATCAAAACTGTACACATATCTCATCTCTCAGTGGTTTGTTTCTGTCTCTGTCCGGCCACAAGTTTCAGTGAGCCATCGTGACAAATTACAACAGGGACTAGTTAGAAATAACCATAATTAAACCCTTCTACCAAAACTGTGGGAAATGCATGTACACTTAGGGTTTCTCGTGGGCTTGCCAGAGAAGGACAGCTCTTAAAGCTCTGGAAGGAACTACAGAAGGGGCTGGTCCTTACCTGCTTCTCTCTGCCCCTGTTCTGTTTCAGCTGCAGGGGCTTCTCTCAGCACCTTAGATTATTAAGTCAATAAAGCCTTGTTCAGTTGTCAGTGAGATCATTTTGGAGTCTGTAAAAAGAAAACGTGAGCATCAGATCACACTCTGCCGAAACAAATACCCTAGGCTGCCTACTGAGCAGACTGGTGACTCGGGGATCTTGGTTCATCTCAAGAAGTATTTTTAGCCCTCATAATCTTTTCTTTGATTTCTGGTCCAGAACAGACATGAGTTCTGCTGGTTCTGTCGTAATCCCTCTCAAGGAGTTGCCACAATTCTCTTAGTCTGCAGCTAAATCAAATTTCTTTGTTCAAAAGAACAAACTAAACAAAAAAGCCTAAAAACTTAATTAATTCAGTAGTTTTTTAGGTAGAGGTATTTCAGTTTGAGTAGTCTAAGCTTTCTCGACTTTTTTGTTCAACCAAAGGTTTTTTTTTCCCACTATTTCCACCAAATGAAACTCTGGTCCCAATTCTGAATGCCCATAGGCACCGCCAGGGTGGCCGACTGCTGTGACTCTTGGTACCATTCATTACAGAACTTTGTCATCCAGCTTATCTAGATGTTCTTCTCAGGGGTCCCATGGGACCAGATGGACATTTTTTCTGTTACTTTGTGCAGGAGTGGATGGGTACCAGCCAGACCAGGCCTCTGCCCTCCTCATGGGAGACGTACAGTGTGCACTGCAGTTACTTTAGTAGACTTAGCGTGTTGGATTTCCTGGTCAAATATAGTAGAAATTATTTCTTCACAATCATAATATGCATATGAAGATAGAAATGTATATACTCTCATGGGTTGCCCTTGGAGGCTTGTGGACGTGACCTGAAATGAGCAAGGTGGGGTGCAGGATAGGATGGGCGAGCTATGCTTATCTAGATAGTTCTTTCAGCATCAGGGGACTTGTAGTCTTAACAAGCTTCCTGTACTCCACAGCTCACATTGGTACATTCAAAACACCATTTATAGAAAGGGGTTTTTTAAAAATTCTGCTGTCAGCCCACTACCTTCCAAATACTAGGGACAAACGTGTTCTTTGCCTCATTCCAGTGCAGGAAAGCTGCTGGTTTTGTTTATCCTCCTTTTCTGTCTACTTAGTTCTTTAGGAGCTAAGTTAGCAGAGGCCACTTCCAAAAGCACTGCAGGCCAAGCAGGGCCCTGCTGCCCTGGCTGCAGCCCGCTGCCTCATGAAGACAGCACTGTGATGGGAGCACGTCACATGCCACACAGGGCACGCATTGGAAGTGTGCCACCCAATGGTCCTTAGTAGATTCACACACGGGGTTGTGCAGCCATCCCCACTGTCACGGCTGGAACATTTTCAGGCCCCGCAACAAACCTGGTGTCCCTTAGCAGTCATTCCCCAGTTCCCTCCAGTGTCCTTCAGCCTGGGGCACCGCTCACCTCCCTCCTGGCTCTGTATCTGCCTGTTCCCCCTGCCTTGCTTTTCATGCTCTGCCTCCTCCCCACGGCCCACGGTTTCCTCTCTAACCTCCCTGTCTGAGAGAGGCAGCTCCACATCGCCTGGAAACAGGAGGAATAGACAGGGACTCTCTCTGACAAGGGCCACTTGTCACACTCTGCATGCCCTGCCCCACTGCCTTGCCACCAGCTGTTCCTCTGTTTCTGCATTGTTTCCTCAGTGTGAGCAGAGTCCAGGTTCATTGTGAGGGCAGCTTCTTGTTTGGAGAATTAGGCAACAGCCTAAGCCCACACTTCTCTGAGCCTGTGCCTTCAGCCAGGGCTCCCCGCCAGCCCGATCACAGTGAGGGCCCTGAGGGATACAGCCCAGCTCCCGGCCCGTGCTCCAGCCTCTGGCCCAGGAGAGAGAACTCAGCTAGGCTGAGGGAGCAAGAATCTGAGTGTTCCAGGACCACGGGCTCTGCCCGTGATCAGCCTGTTCAAAACTGATTTGTGTCCCGTACAAGAACGCTGAAGCAGAGCCGTGAGCTCAAGGAGCTCCAGGGTAGGGGGCACGAAACCTGTGCCTTAGTGCGTGATTGGAAGGGGGATCAAGTAGAATGAATGAAACAAAAGGCGAGTACAGATCTAGTTCTGGTCTCGGGCCCTCTGCAGAATAGACCCTTGGGAAGGCATTTCATTGCCCCTGAACACAGCTCTCACGTCCAGGGAGGGAGCTGGACTAACTGACCCATGTTTTCGGCTGTGAGACCTACAATACGTCACGAAACATGAAGTGGTTGTGGAGGAGCTTCCCTGTCTAAGCCTATTTTCCGAATGAATCTAATGTTAGGAATCCAGCTTTGGGGCTGGATTAGACATGGCTTCTACCCTCCATTCTCATTTTTGCCCCTCACCGCATGTGGGAAGTTGTCATGTGTCTTAAGCTGAAGGTCCGTTATAGGCCAGTTGCCCATTTAATTCTGTCTATACACCCAAGAAAAGACTGTTATGTAGATTATCTAAGAGAACCTGTGAATAACTCTATCAAAGCACTGAATTGGGAAGGTCAGAGTAGGAGGCAGAGGGTAGAGAGCATTCATTTATTTCCTTAGACTTTTTCTTCAACAAATAGTTGTGGTGAAAACTCCGTTTTGGTTATGGTTATTATCATTATGACACCATCCTAACAACATCCATGGTTGTAGTTATTAACTACAGGGACCCTTGTTATGCTAAGAGCCTCATGATTTTAGACTTGCAAGTTGTTTTGTGTTGAGTCACTGAACTAAACTACCCTGCATGGAGTGAAGAAAAAGATGGAACTATCTTAGGGTGCATGCAGGGGGGCAGCAGGGAGGAGGGCACAGTGTGTGCAGAATGGACGGGGCCAGAACAGGGTACGCGGAGGAAAGACAGGCAGGAATACGCATGCCACACACTAGGACCCCTTCCACAGGACCCCGCCAATCTTCACAAAAATATAAACAAATCACAAAATGGACTGTGTCATTGGATTTCTTAGAAAGTTCATGTTCTGGTTGCCAGAGGCCAGAGAAGGGCATAGTGGGGAGGCCCTAACATTTTGGTTACAGTGACTGCCCCTGGATATCACACAGCCTCTCAGCTCCAGGGCTAGTTCAGAAGTACATCAGACAAGAATCTTTCCATCAGTATAAAGTCTGTGGGGGTGAAATCATGGGTGATGAACAACTGTAGTAAAAAACAGAATTTTATATAAGGAGTCAATTCTACGTTTTAAGTATCTCTCATACCCATCCCCCTCTTGTCATCCCATCACCACGACTCTTTGCGGTGACCTTTATTTACCTCTTGTCTAAATTGTTTCCCACTATTTCCCTCCCTGTGGCCAACGTGGTCTCTCCAGAATGCACATCTAACTATATCCCATGTCCCTTCTTGTTTGACCCTCACTCATTTCTTCAGATTATTGATGTTTCATCATTTCTCCACCAAAGCATTTCCAGATCAAACCTCCTTCCCCAAAAGTGTGGATTGATATCCAAGCTATGTTTCCACAACATCCCATAGTCACCTTGCTGTCGCCATTTCCACATTCTAATAAAGTAATTACCAATTTCCTTATCGAAGGCCCTCATGAGGTGGTCAACTAGACAGCAAGAACATTATTTATACTGTTGTATTTACATTGCCCAATGGTCAGTAGATGTTCAAATATTTGAATGTTTGATTCAGTCAACGCTATGGGAGTAGGCTGGAGGTGTGGTGACATTTCACTAAGACCATGAAGGATAGGTGCAGAGATAGAAATAGCACATGATTTAATTTAATTAGAGTTAATGAACAAGAGTTAATGGACTACAGCCTGTGGACCAAATCTGGCCCCCAACCTATTTTTGTAAATAAAGTTTTATTGAAACAAAGGAAGGTTTATTCATTAATATATTGTCTGTAAATTTCACACTGTGTTGACAGAATTGAATAGTTGCCACCGTAAAGCCTGCAAAGCCCCAAATATTTACTATCTGGCCTTTTACAGTAAAGTTTGCCACACCTGCGATTTGAAAATTAGGTAGAGCCAGATTCTGGAACTCTCAGAATAAAATGGAAAGTCTTCAATCATATGTTCTGTAGACTGCTATATTACAACACTGGGACTTGTTTTTTCTTAACCCAGTCCTCTTTTCCTTGGTGCAGTGTTAAATAAGGAATACTTTGTGCCCATTTTCCTTTATAGTGTCTTGCCACTTTTCTAATGTCCCTCATACTGACCCTGTTTTTAGAGAAATATTGAAGTTCTTAGAGGAACTGCAACTGCTAGATATGTAAATTGATATAGTTACAGAGATCTTGTTACTATGGAACTGTTGTATTTTTGGCTGGAGAAAGAATATTCTTAAAATCAGTCTGTTCCTTACCCCCCCCAAAGAACCGTAAAACTCAAAAGGTGGAAAAAGGTACAATATAGACTTGGAATTCTGGGAAGATGGCGGCATGAGCAGGGCGGCGGAAATCTCCTCCCAAAACCATATGTATTTGTGAAAATACAACAAATACAACTATTCCTAAAAGAGAGACCGGAATACAGTATAACAGCCAGGCTACATCTACATCTGCGAGGACTCAACGCCTCACGAAGCCACGACCCAGAAGGAACCGAGCACTCCCACCACCCCAGCTCACCGGCAGGAGGAAAAGATTCAGAGTGGGGAGGGAGTGGAAGCACATGACTGCTAAATAACCAGCCCTGGTGATCTGCACCGGGACCACAGACACACATCGCGTGGTGTATCAGAGATTAGAGAAATGGAAGGGCAGGATCCGAGATGGAGACTGCGAGCGGGTCCCCACAGCCGGCTCCCCTGGGATATAAGAAAAACGGGCGCTTTTTTAAAACTCTTGAAGAGACAAGAGCCCAACAGTGGAACAAAATCATCCCAGCGCACTCAGCCCAGTAGGCTGGGAATCTTGAGGAATTTTGGGCCCCCTAACTGGATGCTGGGTAAAGCAGCCCCACCGAAGCACCTCACGGAGATAAGCAGCCCGCCGTTCGTTCCCCCCCCCTGCCCCCCACCCACACCGGCCAGCGCCGCAAACAGTCCTGTGGATCCGCCACACGTGCAGACCAGCAGGAGAGCCGCCCCACCCACAGCAGCCACACAGAATCTCCTCCCGGCAGGCATGCAGCTAACCGGGAAGGGCCGTGGAAGCCAGAGCAAGGGTTGGAAGGCCCCAGGCAGCGCGGAAGTCACCTGGTGTGGCTGAAAACCCCCACAGAGCTCTAGGCTAGCCTGAGAGAAGCCCTGCCCATGGTAACTGAGGGGATTACCCCAGAGACTGCCTCCCGGTGTATGGGTAACCAGCACAGGCTGCGGAGAAGGGCAAGGAGAACAACAAGCAGGAAGGGACTTTGTTCTCACAGCTGACATACGTGGCACTTGTCTACAACCACTTCTGTCGCCATGAAGACAGAAGAATATGGTCCATTCAAGGATCACCCAGACAACCCCAGAAAGAGGACCTGGTGGGATAGATTTAAACAATCTTCCTGAAAAAGAATTCAGAATAAAATTCATAACCATGCTGATGGACCTACAGAGAAATATGCAAGAGCTAAGGGAGGAAGTCAGAAGAGACATTACAGAAATGAAACAATCAATTGATGGACTCAAGAGCAGACTGGACAAGTTGCAAGAGACTGTTAGTGGAAAAGAAATCAGAGAACAGGAATACAGAGAAGCTGAGGCAGAGAGAGATAAAAGGATCTCTAGGAATGAAAGAATATTAAGAGAACTGTGTGACCAATCCAAACAGACCAATATTCGCTTAATAGGAGTACCAGAAGAAAAAGAGAGAGAAAAAGGGATAGAAAGTGTCTTTGAGACATAATTGAGGAAAACTTCCCCAAGCTGGGAAAGGAAATAGTTTCTCAGACCATGGAAGCCCACAGATCTCCCAACACAAGGGACCCAAGGAAGACAACACCAAGACATATAATAATTAAAATGGCAAAGATCAAAGACAAGGACAGAGTATTAAAGGCAGCCAGAGAGAGAAAAAAGATCACCTACAAAGGAAAACCCATCAGGCTATCATCAGACTTCTCCACAGAAACCTTACAGGCCAGAAGAGAATGGTATGATATATTTAACACAATGAAACAGAAGGGCCTTGAACCAAGAATACTGTATCCAGCACAATTATCATTTAAATTTGAAGGAGGGATTAAACAATTCCCAGACAAACGAAAGTTGAGAGAGTTTGCCTCTCATAAACCACCACTACAGGATATCTTAAAGGGACAGCTCTAGATGGAAGCACACCTAAGGCTAAAAAGATGTCACAAGAGAAAATAAAATCATAGCAAAGAAAGCAGACCATCCAAATACTAACTAAAGGCAAAAAATAAAATCAACTATACACAAAAACAGTCAAAGGAAACATAAAAGAGTACAGAATAAAACACCTAGCATATAAAGAATGGAGGAGGAAGAATAAGAAGGGAGAGAAATCAAGAATCATCAGACTGTGTTCATAATAGCTTAACAAAGAGTTACGTTAGACTGTTAGATAGTAAAGAAGCTAACCTTGAACCTTTGGTAACCACGAATTTAAAGCCTGAAATGGCAATAAGTACATATCTATCGATAATCACCCTAAATGTAAATGGACTGAATGCACCAATCAAAAGACACAGAGGAACAGAATGGATAAAAAAGCAAGACCCATCTATATGCTGCTTACAAGAGACTCACCTCAAACCCAAAGACATACACAGACTAAAAGTGAAGGGATGGAAAAAGATATTTCATGCAAACAACAGGGAGAAAAAAGCAGGTGTTGCACTACTTGTATCAGACAAAATAGACTTCAAAACAAAGAAAGTAGCAAGAGATAAAGAAGGACATTACATAATGATAAAGGGGTCAGTCCAGCAAGAGGATATAAGCATTATAAATATATATGCACCCAACACAGGAGCGCTGACATATGTGAAACAAATATTAACAGAATTAAAGGAGTAAATAGAAAGCAATGCATTCATTTTAGGACACTTTCACACACCACTCACTCCAAAGGACAGATCAACCAGACAGAAAATAAGTAAAAACACTGAGGCACTGAACAACACACCAGAACAGATGGACCTAACAGACATCTACAGAACTCTACACCCAAAAGCAGCAGGATACACATACTTCTCAAGTGCACATGGAACATTTTCCAGAATAGACCACATACTAGGCCACAAAAAGAGCCTCAGTAAATTAAAAAATATTGAAATTCTACCAACAAACTTCTCAGATCACAAAGGAATAAAGCTAGAAATAAATTGTACAAAGAAAACAAAAAGGCTCACAAATACATGGAGGCTTAATAACATGCTCCTAAATAATCAATGGGTCAATGACCAAATTAAAACAGAGATCAAACAATATATGGAGACAAATGACAACAACAGCACAAAGCCCTGACTTCTGTGGGATGCAGCAAAGGCAGTTCTAAGAGGAAAGTTTATTGCAATCCAGGCCTATTTGAAGAAGGAAGAAAAATCCCAAATGAATAGTTGAAAGCCACAGTTATTGAAATTGGAAAAAGAAGAACAAATAAGGCCCAAAGTCACCAGAAGGAGGGACATAATAAAGATCAGAGAAGAAATAAATAAAATTGAGAAGAATAAAACAATAGAAAAAATCAGTGACACCAAGAGCTGGTTCTTTGAGAAAATATACAAAATAGATAAACCCCTAGCCAGACTTATTAAGAGAAAAAGAGAATCTACACATATAAACAGAATCAGAAATGAGAAAGGAAAAATCACAACGGACCCAACCAAAATACAAAGAATTATTAGAGAATACTATGAAAATCTATATGCTAACAAGCAGGAAAACCTAGAAGAAATGGACAATTTCATAGAAAAATACTACCTTCCAAGACTTGACCAAGGAAGAAACAGAAAACCTAAACAGACCAATTACCAGCAACGAAATTGAATTGCTAATCAGAAAACTACCCAAGGACAGAACCCCCGGGTCAGATGGATTCACCGCTGAATTCTACCAGACATATAGAGAAGAAATAATACCCATTCTCCTTAAAGTTTTCCAAAAAATAGAAGAGAAGGGAATACTTCCAAACGCATTCTATAAAGCCAGCATGACTCTAATACCAAAACCAGGCAAAGACCCCACCAAAAAAGAAAATTACAGACCAATATCCCTGATGAACATAGATGCAGAAATACTCAACAAAGTGTTAGCAAACCGAATTCAAAATACATCAAGAATATCATACACCACGATCAAGTGGGATTCATCTCAGGGATGCAAGGATGGTACAACATTCAAAAATCCATCAACATCATCCACCACATCAACAAAAAGAAGAACAAAAACCACATGATCATCTCCATAGATGCTGAAAAAGCATTTGACCAAATTCAACATCCATCCATGATAAAAACTCTCAACAAAATGGGTATAGAGGGCAAGTACCTCAACATAATAAAGGCCATATATGACAAACCCACATCCAATATAATACTTAACAGTGAGAAGCTGAAAGCTTTTCATCTAAGATCAGGAACAAGACAGGGATGCCTACTCTCCCCGCTGTTATTCAACATAGTACTGGAGGTCCTAGCCACGGTAATCAGGCAAAAACAAAGACATACAAGGCATCCAGATTGGTAAAGAAGAAGTCAAATTGTCACTATTTGCAGATGACATGATATTGTACATAAAAAACCCTAAAGACTCCACTCCAAAACTACTAGAACTAATATCTGAATTCAGCAAAAGTTGCAGGATACAAAAACAATACACAGAAATCTGTTGCTTTCCTGTACACTAACCATGAGCTAACAGAAAGAGAAACAATTCCATTCACAATTGCATCAAAAAGAATAAAATACCTAGGAATAAACCTAACGAAGGATGTGAAAGACCTATACCCTGAAAACTACAAGATGCTCCTAAGAGTAATTAAAGAGGACACTAACAAATGGAAATTCATCTCGTGCTCTTGGCTAGGAAGAATAAATATTGTCAAAATGGCTATACTACCTAAAGCAATCTACAGATTCAATGCAATCCCTATCAAAATACCAACAGCATTCTTCAATGAACTGGAACAAATAGTTCTAAAATTCATATGGAACCACAAAAGACCCCGAATAGTCAAAGCAATCCTGAGAAGGAAGAATAAAACAGGGGGAATTACACTCCCAGACTTCACGCTCTACTACAAAGCCACAGTAATCAAGACAATCTGGTACTGGCACAAGAACAGACCCACAGCCCAGTGGAACAGAGTAGAGAGTCCAGACATTAACCCAAGCATATACGCCCAATTAATATATGATAAAGGAGCCATGGATATACAATGGGGAAATGACAGCCTCTTCAACAGCTGGTGTTGGCAAAACTGGACAGCTACATGTGAGAGAATGAAACTGGATTACTAACCCCATACACAAAAGTAAACTCAAAATGGATCAAAGACCTGAATGTAAGTCATGAAACCATAAAACTCTTAGAAAAAACATAGGCAAAAATCTCTTGGACATAAACATGAGCAACTTCTTCATGAACATATCTCCCCGGGCAAGGGAAACAAAAGCAAAAATGAACAAGTGTGACTATATCAAGCTGAAAAGCTTTTGTACAGCAAAGGACACCATCAGTAGAAGAAAAAGACATTCTACAGTATGGGAGAATATATTCATAAATGACATATCCCATAAGGGGTTGACATCCAAAATATATAAAGAACTCACACACCTCAACAAACAAAAAGCAAGTAATCCAATTAAAAAATTGGCAGGAGATCTGAATAAACACTTCTCCAAAGAAGAAATTCAGATGGCCAACAGGCACATGAAAAGATGCTCCACATCGCTAATCATCAGAGAAATGCAAATTAAAACCACAATGAGCTATCACCTCACATCAATAAGGATGGTCAACATCCAAAACACAAACAACAACAAATGTTGGCGAGGATGTGGAGAAAGGGGAACCCTCCTACACTACTGGTAGGAATGTTAATTAGTTCAACCATTGTGGAAAGCAGTATGGAGGTTCCTGAAAAAACTCAAAATAGAATACTGTTCGATCCAGGAATCCCACTGCTAGGAATTTACCCTAATAATGCAGCATCCCAGTTTGAAAAAGACATATGCACCCCTATGTTTATAGCAGCACTATTTACAATAGACAAGAAATGGAAGTAACCTAAGTGTCTGTCAGTAGATGAATGGATAAAGAAGAGGTGGTATATATACACAATGGAATATTATTCAGCCATAAGAAGAAAACAAATCCAGACCTTTTCAGCAACATGGATGAAGCTAGAGGGCATTATGCTCAGTGAAATAAGCCAGGTAGAAAAAGAGAAGTATCAAATGATTTCACTCATAGGTGGAGTATAAGAACAAAGGAAAAAACTGAAGGAACAAAACAGCAGCAGACTCACCGAACCCAAGAATGGACTAACAGTTACCAAAGGGAAAGGGAGTGAGGAGGATGGGTGGGAAGGGAGGGATAAGGGGGAGAAAGGAATATTATGATTAGCAGACATAATGTAGGGGATGGCACGGGGAGGGCTCTACAACTCAGAGTAGACAAGGAGTGATTCTATTGCATCTCACTACGCTGATGGACAGTGACTGTAATGGGGTATGTGGGGGGGACTTGAAGTGAGGAGTTTAGTAACAATAATGTTGCACATGTAATTGTAGAACAATGATACGAAAAAAATATATATATATATTAACAAAAAAGGTAAAATATAAACTAAAACATTAGGACATATTGTTTCAAAAGCTGAATTTTAAAAAGAAATTTTAAATTTTAAAAGGGGAAGGTATACAAAACCTGATTATAATGAAAGGAAAATTATAGGCCCGTTCGTTTCAAGAATAGATTCTGAAATTCTAAACAAAGTATTAGCAAATAAAATTCAGTGATGTATAAAAATGATAATAAGATCACAAGCAAGTTGGATTTATTCCAAGAATGCAAGGTTAGTTTAATATTTGAAAATCAGTCAGTGTAATTCCGTTCACTAGCAGAAAAAAGGAGGAGACGTATATGATCATACCTCCTGATCCTGAGCACTGTGGACATTTGCGGCCAGAGAACTCTTCATGGGGAGGGCCGTCCTGGGCGTTGTAGGGTGCATAGCGCCACTCCTGGCCTCTGTCCACCACATGCCAGTAGCACCCAGCCAATTATGACAACTAAAACTATTTCCAAACATTGTAAAACCACCCCCACTGAGAGCCGCAACAATACATGAAGAAAAAGCATTGAAAAAAACAAAAAACACACACACTTAGCAAACTTGGAATAGAGGAAAACTTTCTCTTAATCTGATAAAGATCATTTTTTAAAAATCTACATCGAACATTATACTTAATGGTGAAATAGTGAAAGCTTTCTCCCTGAATTTGGGAACAAGAGAAAGATGCCACTTCTGTTTAGCTGATTGGAAAACCCAGCCAATACAATAAGGCAGAATAAAAAATTGAATGCATGGTAACAAGGAACAGAAAGGAGGAAATTAAAATCTGTCATTGGCAGACACCACTGTATATGTAGAAGATTGAAAATAATCTGCAGCTAAACTGTTAGTTTATATGCAGTAACAATTTGTTAAATAGATAATTTACTTAACATTGGGTAGTTAAATCTACTTGTTACAAGGTCAGTGTACTTTGTATTTCTATATACCAGCAACAGAGAATTTAAAAGTAGCACCATTTATAATGGTGTCAAAAAACAACAAATACCTGAGAAGATCTGTACTAAAAACTGTAAATCTCACACTGGAAACTACAGGATTCTGCTTGCAGAAATTAAAGAACCAAATCAATGCCCGTCCACCTTTAGTTCCTGAGTATTATGCAGAGGTTATGTTGAAATGCAGATTGAAGGCCCACCCCTTAAAGTTTCTGAGTCAGTCACTCTGAGATGAGGCTGGAGAATTTGTATTTCCACAAGTTCCATGTGCTGCTGCTGGTCAAAGGGCCACACTTTGAGAGCCACTAATCTAAATACATAAAAGTGTATACCATACCTGTGGATTCAAAAAATATTGTAAACATCAGTTCTCCTCAATTTGAGGAATTTCTATGCATTCCCAGAGTTCCAACAGGGGTGTGTGTATCTTTGTGCATATATAGAAGCTGACAAGCTGATACTAAAATTCATATAAAAAGAGCCAATAAAAGTTAGCACAAACTTAGAAGAGCAAAACTGAAGGGCTTTAAACTACCAGATACCAAGACTTATTATAAAGTTATAATAATGAAAACTTACTGGTATACGAATGAACAGACAAAACAGAAAAGAAGTTCAGAAACAGGCTGGCATGTGTATTGTCAAACTCACTTAACAACCAAGGAGGCCTTCAGTGGAGAAAGGACATTCCTTCTCTTCAAGGAGTGGTGCTAGAGCAACTGGGTATCAGTTTAGAAAACTGAATTTTGACCTCACACCATACACACGTTCCAGATGAATTGCAGCACTAAATTAGAAGGTTAAGGTAGTATTGCTTGTAGAACAAAACATAGGTGAGAATCTTCATGACCATGGAGTAGGTAGTGGTTTCTTAAATAGGACAGAAAAAGCTCTACCCATGAAAGAGAAGACAACATTAAAATGAAGAACCAGTCATCAAAAGACCCACATGCAAAGAGAGAAAAAGCAACCAAGTGAGTAGAAGATAGTTTGCAATAAATATATCCAACAAAAGATTTGTATCTAATATATTCTACAAATTATCTTTTTAAAGACAACTTGATAGAAAATAGGTGAAAGACTTGAACACGCACCTCATAAGAGGATCTCCAAATGGCTAGTTTAAGTATTATGAAAAAAATGCCCAACACTGTTAAGTCTCCTTGGGAATGGATTGAAAATCAGGATACACTGCACACCCTGTCATACCTAGCTGGGGAGCATGCAGCCCTGCTGGTGGGAATGTAAGTCGGTACAACCACTTTGGAGAACTATCAGCCATATCCGCCAAAACAGACCCTGCCTTATGACTCAACAGTTGTATATAGGTTTATAGCCAATGGGCATACAAGGCCTGTTCTCCCTGGCAGCATTCTGTTCCATCTGCTTGCCTAACCCATGCTCTAAATATCTTTCTGTAGCAATATTCTACTACATCTATTTACTGAACCCGTGTATAGAGAGTGTCCTTCCCCAAGGCATCCTTCCTTCAGATTAAGCTAATATGGCCAGGCTAGTTTGAGAAATTTGTGTGCGTTCTTGCATTAATAATACCAAAAACAAATGTATACTGTGCCTTAAACCAAAGAGAGGTCTCAAAAATTGTGGAGACCACATGCTCTGTGATGAGACTGGGAGTTAGATGCTTTGGGGTAGGTGGTATTTCACTACTTCTCATTTCACAGCATGAAAAGCTTTACCTTCACCAGATAGATCAGCTCTTAATCACCCTTGCTTTTACCATTTTTTGTTGTTTCATCAAAAATTATGCTCATAGTAGAGAGTCAAACAGTTTTATATAAATTTATGAAAAGCATTAGTCTTCGATGCACCCCTCCCATTTTCTACTCACTAGAGGTAACTTCTAACTCATGCCTGTTTCTTTGTTCATATCAATTATCTTCATATTGCCCCACTAAGATAACTTTACTATATATCCTTTCAGCACTTTTTTGTATGTGTGTATATATTAAGGAGGCATATATTTAAGTCAAACTAAGACAACCATATTTTTCTGGCTGCATTTTTTTCACTTAGCATTATATTCTTTTGAAAACACCATTAAAATGTCTGTATAATCCATCTGTGCTGTGCCATTTATTTAGCCATTCCCCCACTATTGGACATTTTAGGTGGTCTGTTTTGCTTGTTTTCTCACTACTATAACTAATAGAATTAATATATCTGTATGTGTACACACAGAGGTATGTGTGTCTGTGTGTATATTGCTATAGGTAAACCGATTCATACATACATGTTTTCTCTCATAACTTTTGTTTTTTCTGTGGTTAATAATTGCT
Source organism: Smutsia gigantea (assembly GCA_032199065.1). Taxonomy (NCBI): domain Eukaryota; kingdom Metazoa; phylum Chordata; class Mammalia; order Pholidota; family Manidae; genus Smutsia; species Smutsia gigantea. The sequence continues at coordinate 803,511 of JAVSCE010014922.1, forward strand.
TTGGCTTTGCTTGCTTGCTTTGCCCTCTGTGGAGCCCTCTGGCCTGCTCCGAACTAGGTTGGTTGTTCACCTCACACCTGATATCCTGTGGATGTCACCATTATCCCAGGATGCCCTTCAGCTTTCTTTCATTTGCTCCTGTTTCTGGGCTCCTGTGTCGTTTCTTGGTTTAACTCCCTTGTCTGGGGGAACAACTGTACTCTCCCAGTACCCTGCAGCAGCTTCCTGGGAAGGTATAGAAGGGAGATCTGTTGTTTAGACCTCACATGTCTTAAAAACATATTTATTCAACCCTAACCGTAATTTGGTTAGGTTGTAAATTCTAGTTCTGAATTCATTCAGAACTTTGAAAGAATCACAGCATTGGCTTCTGGTTTCCAATATTGACGAGGAGAAGTCTGTTGCTGCTCTGATTCCTGGTTTTTTGTTATGTAACCTACTTCTCACTCTGGGAAACTTTCAGGACCTTGATCTTCAGTGTACTGAAATTTCACAATGACTCATAGGTTGATTTTATTTTCGTTCGTTAGGTTATTCTGTTGGCCCCTTTTGATCTAGGAACTTATGTACTTCTGTTTAGGGACATTACCTTGAATTATTTTACTCATTTACTTTGATAATTCCTTTCCCTTTGTGCTGCTTTATCTTTCTGGAACACTCATTATTCATATGTTGGCCCTCCCTCACTTATCCTCTAATTTTCTTATCTTTTCCCATTAAAAAAATTTTTTTGGACTTTTTCTTCTTCACCTTCTAGGCTTTAATTCAATTTTTTATTTCTACTGTCATTGTTTTAGTTTCTAAGAGCTCTTTTTTGTCTTCAAGTTTTTAAAAATAATATATTCTTATTTAGTGATTCAATATCTCCTCTTATCTCTCTGAGGATATTAATGATAATCTTTTTGAAACTTGAATCATTCGCATAGTTTGTAAGTTGCTTTTTTTTGTTTGTTTTGATAAAGGTTTTCTCAACTGCCTGGTGATGGATGATCAGATGTATACACATACTTAAGAGCAGGATGTTAGGAAACTGATTAAAAATTCTATGTAGGGGTTTGTTGACTGTGATCTTCGCTTGTCATCTTGCTGAGATGTTCCATTGGGTGGTGTCAGCCTCTTCTGGCCCGTGGACCATTCAGAGTCCCTAGAAAAGACTTCCAATCTTCAGTCCAGAAGGTATCAGTCTGGTTCACTTAACCCCCATTTTCAACATGGCCCCTCATCAACTCTGCTTATTGTCCCCCCTTCAGATCTCTCCTTTACCTTCTTCAAGAAAAAAAACATCCAGTTTTCTGCCAAGGTGACTTAATTGCTTCTACAGGAGGCTTTCAGCCCATTCTGTTCTTCGCCACACTTGCAGGATTGCTCAGCACCCAATGCCTGAGCCTCAGGGCGGCTCCCGTACTCAGCAGGTGGATGCTGGCGTGCCCCAACTGCTGACTGAAATCCAACTTTCTTGGGTCTTCTGAGATAATGACATCTGTCTCCCTGCTATTTAACTTCCCAAATGTTGTTGCTTTCATCTCTTTTCCTATTATTTTTGTCGTAGTGATTTGTGCCTTTAAAAAAATAGTAAGTCCCATTATTGTTTTAGTGAGGTTTCTGGACAGAGGAGATGAATATGTGAGTCGACTCCACTCTCTAGCCAGATTCCCCCCCGTTGCTGTTACCGGAAAACAAGTACGTCTGAGGGCAGAACGCTGGAAACAGTGTTGCCAAGGACCTTGATCCCGAGAAGAGCTGCTTCTGGCTCGCTAGGAACCATAGCTAGAGCCAGCAATAGGTTCTCAGATCCTTTATCAGCTCCACCTTTTTGGCAGCGCGGGTAAAATGCTGAAGGATAAACAGGCACAGTTTGGGGAGGGTGGGATGGGGAAGCGGGGGTGGTGACCTGAGGGACAGACTCTCCCTAAGGGGAAACTTCAGAGTGTGTGAACCCTTCCCGGGCTCTGTATCAATCCTGACTTTGTCGTGGTTTTCTTCTCTTTAGCAAAGCCACCATTTATTTCATCTCTTCCTTTCCCAATCCCCAAACCTGTTGTATAGGATGATGAGAGCCTGAAGTACCTCACACATGAGGAAAAGGATGTCATTATGTTTTTTGAAGAGACAATTGACTCCCTGGAAGATGACTTTGAGGAGCAGGTCTTGTGTGACAGTGGGGTACACTGCCAATTTCCTTGGTCTCTGGAAGAGAGCACTTCCAGTCATTCTGAGCCCGAAGATGTCATCGATTTAGTGCAGCCAGGACCTTCAGTGGGGGGCCCCGAGTGCCCTCTGGATGACACTGGAGCAGCAGGTGAGGTGTAAAGTGCATGTCCCAGACCCCTGCCCAAGCTTATGAGTGTCACATAAGACACAGAGGCACTTCCTTCTCTGTTCCCCTGTGTTTGCCAGGGTGGGCATACGTGTTTTTTCTTAAGCAAGGCTGTGTATTACAATCTCACATACTGTAGATTATATACATGGAGCTTAGTTAGCGGCCATCTCTTCAAAGAAAACTTACTATGAATTTCCCGTTTTTATCACTTCTTTGAAGTAGAGTTCCTAAAATAAATTTGGACCAACTGATCCTTTTAAAGTGTCAGATCATTTAAGTGTACCAAGGAAAACATTTTTTGAAAGTTGCCACCTTGCCCGTCAGTTCTCTAACATGATAATTTCATAAGTTTTAAGTGTCCACTTGGCGGCAGGCACTGGATGGGGTTCTGAGGATTCAAAGATAAGTAAGACGTGGCTTACAGTTTTGCAGCAGGTGACAGGTGTACAAATGTAAGTACAGAGAAAGGCTAGGTGATCTGCATTGATATGTGCTAAGGATATAGTAAAGACTCAAAGACAGTTGCGTTAAATTCCACCTGGGCTGTCAGGAACCATTCCTGACTTGGGGGGCAAAGTGACACAACAGCTAGGAGACCTGATGGATTTGGTGGTATGTGCCACACTACTTTCCCGCCTGTTTCCCCTGGTAAAACCCGTAAGGTGAGTCATGTCTCCCCGTTCCCCACCTGATGATGGGTACTTAGAACCTTGCTTTCCGTGCTGAGGCCCAGGTACTGACTCACACCGCCGACCTGTAAGCGGCTCACCGTCACTGATTCACTCCTTCTCACCCTGTGCCTGGGAGAACCATGCCCTGCCTTCTCTTTGACTAGTCCGAGAAACAGGGATAAAGGGTTACGGCGTGCAGGAGGTACTGTGGGAATTGGTATTATGTCCCCGTGAGATCCTTTTAAATTCGGAGAAGAGGTCATGTACTGCCTTTATTTTTACATGAGGTGCTCGCTTAGGATTGTCCCTACTTTTCAGGGGTTGAGCCTGTTGGAAAGGAAGACGTTCCCGTCTTTGAGTGCAGGAGGCGGGGTGCTGAGAGGCCCCCGCTGCCCGGCCGCCCGGTTCCGCAGACCCTGCCGCTGCCTCCGGCCCCCGCCCCGCGCAGGAAGGAGCTGCCCCCCGCTTCCCCTCCCGCAGAGCACCCCAAACTGCCTCGGTCGGTCCCCACTCCGCTCGTCATTGCCCAGATGTCCGAGAAGCTGGCGGGACACGAGGCCCCGCTGCCCACGTGGCCGTCTAAGGAGGGCCGGCCCGGGGAGCGGAGGACAGCGGGGGAGCTGGTTCCGGGGGACCGCTCCCCGTGGCCCAGACACGCGGGCCAGCCGGTGCCCCTGGGCCACCGCTTCCCGAGCAACATCAGCGTGAGCAACAGCGCGGGGAAGGCCTTCAACCGGACCATCTCCAGGGCGGCCGTGAGCGTGCAGGAGCGCAGGGCCCGCGTCCTGGCCACCATCAACGGGGCCTCTTTCCTCTCCCCGAGGGACCCGGAGTGCCGCGCCCCGCAGGCCGCGGAGCAGAGGGGCGGCGCCGGGCCGCAGCAGGGGCCGCGTGGCCGGCAGGCCCGGACGGCGCGGACAGAGCAGGCCCCGCCGCCGGCGCCGGCGCCGAGCAGGCCACGACGCCTGAGGTGCCCGCGGCCTTCGCCTCCGCCGGGAAAACCGCCCCCTTCCGGCCGGCCGCGGCTTCCCGCGGGGAACCTGGCGCGCCCGACCGCCGGCAAAGCCTGGACGCGCGCGGCGGGCGCTCGCTCCCCGGGGCGCTGGGCGCGCGGCCCCAGGGCGTCACCGTCCAGTTCGCGGGCCGCGGCGCCCCGGAGGAAGCGCGCAGGGAGGCCCTGCGCAGGCTCGGCCTCCTGAAGGAGAGCGCGTGACCGGGAACCGGCGGCGGCCCGCGCGGCGCGCGCGGAGGGCGGGGCCTGGGCGGGGCCCGCCCCCGCCTCGCTGGCTTCTCTCGGGACCCGGGCAGTGATCCTGAGACGCCGTAGGTCCCTGTGACGTGAGCGCCGTGCACTTTCTGGGTGTAGGAGGTGGGGTCTGATGGTTATTCTTGAGGGTGCAGTCTAGCCCTTTGTCCCACGTACGTTAAGTGAAGGCCAGTTTATATCCCTTATACTCAGTTCTCTAAGAAAGGGGTGTGTCCGTTCTTTAGAAAACAAAGAAATGCTTGTTAAATGTTCACATCTTAAAATACTTCTCTGTTTTTTTTTTGTTTTTGAAGGGTAAATAGCCCTAGATACACCTTTGTTTCTTGATATGACTGTGCCCAGTTTTTTTTTTGAAAATTGAAATGAAACTTTTAGAATATGATTTACTATAATTTTTGAGTCAGACAGAAAGATTGACTTTGGGAAAGGTGATAATTTTAAGAAAGTAAGTCTCATCAGACTACAGGGTCTGTGTTCCTGGGAGAGATGTGTATAAATGTGTGTAAACATGGACATATGTTTATAGAAACGTTAACATACATATATAGGTATTGCACACACATTTGTTATTACATATATATAAACTTATTAAAACCCTACTAAGTAATTACAGGATGCAGGCCCTTCCTATTCTATTAATAAATACAGTGGACTGTCTCAGCATTGTGATGGATGACACAGAAATTGTTACTTCCTAATATTTAGAAGCCTTTTAAGGGCACATCTCCGAAGTGCTTTTTCCTCAGCAAATGTGTTGTTCTGTTCTCGATTAAAGTAATATTCCAAATAAGCTTCCAGATAAGCAAGATAGTCCCTTTTCTAGTAAAGAACATTTTAAAGACTTAATACATCAGCTAATTTTAACCTAATTTTAATTTATTACCGATTTAGTTTTGCATGTTCCAAGGTAGCCAGTAAATAGAAGGAAACAAAAGAGTCTTAAGATCCCCTGAGAAGATCTCAGGATTAAGTTAAAAGGGAAAAAACTAGGTTACCCAGCAAAAAAAGAACTGGTTTTCTCCCAGACTCCATTTTACATGCTGAGTTGTAGCTACCAGCATATTATTATCAAAACCCCAAATAAAAAATGAAAAAAAAACCCTTGAAGGCTGGAGTCTTTAAACTTCTAAAAATAGCCTGGGGAGGGCTTCACTTAGAAGCCATGCCCTTTGTCATGTCTTAGCCGCTGTCAGTCTGTTCTTGTCCTTTCCTGTTGAGTATGACTTAAATTTAGACTTTTAAATGTATTGTGAAGTACATTTACATAGTATTCAATTTTCTGTAAGTTATAATGATTGTAAAATTTTCCCCTGTAATTACATTATGTAATGTCTCCTCAAGCACTGGTCCTCCTGAAATAATATCATAGATTATTAATAGTCTTAATTTAAATAGGTGCTTTGATTTTACAGGTTTTTAAGATAGTGTTTATTTTACTCCTGTTTATGTTGAATTTGTTTAAAGGATTCTTGAAGGCTGTATTATCTTTTTACAAAGTGAGATGCCATACACAGTGTTTAAAAATAGAGGGTCTTGATAAGGCTAAGATTTTAAATATCCTTTATATGAGAATTATTTGTTTTTATCATATCCTATGACTTCATTATGATTAAGGTGAACTTGCCTATACATTACTGTATCATGTTTCATTTCATAATGACATTTTTGAAAAATAAATTTAGAGACCTATCTGAAGTATAAACAACTTCAGTTTTGCATTTTGTACTTACTCTCAGTTATTTTATTTAAATGGCTATATCCTTCTATTTATTCGTAATTTCTTCTACCTATTTATTCATAATTATACTGATTGTTATGCTGGTTATTCCTTGTACCCAAAACCCCATATTAAAGCCATATGTTTTGTACATGGTTCAAATTTTAGCTGCTAATTGGCTGGTATGTGTAATCAGCAAAAACATCTAGTTTGCTGAGGGGCATTTGCTTTCCTGCCGTAGCTGCATGATAGGGCATTCTTAAAGGGACATCTTCAAAGGGATTTTAAAGACCATATTTCAAAGCAAAATTGTAATGAAAAGGAAAGATTAATCTTGAGAGCCCAGATTTTTTTTTCCAGTGATACTTGTAAATAAGTCTCCATTTTCATGAGACTCTTTATCTCAATATTTAAAAATCAGGAAAAAGAAGTTCTCCTTTGATTTTAGGAAGGTATGTACAAAGGGCCAAATTTGAGTCTCATCTGCAAAAGTTATACTTGGCAGTTGCCACGGAAACAGCCTCTGCCAGTTCCTCCTCTCTGCTGCTCCCAGATTTGCTTCCTGGTATACATACTTATCTTTACAAGACTGATAGAAAGAAATTCTGATCTTAAACTCTCCCCAGCTCACACTGCCCTCTTAGAAGGCTTGTTGTGGAAAAAAGGCATGAGGTGTGTGTCAGGGGTGGGAGGGGGTCCCTCCAATGTCTCTGGATCTCACAGCAGAGGGCTCAGCCTAAGCAAATCCCTGCACCTCTCCACCGCACAAGCCGACTTTCGACAAGTTTCTTCACTCATCTTTCCAGACGGGTGGCTCCCGACATAGGCTCCCCACTGGAGACCCACATGTATATGAAGAGCTTAATGGAGGTGACAAGTGAGGCCTAGGGAATCCTTAGGGTTGAACTTTTTATTTGTAAAAAATCAGAAATGTCTTCTTTTTATTAAATTCCCACAGCTCTGGCTATGAGGAATTTGACCTTTCAGAGGACTTAGTGGAGATGTTTTTTATACAGGTGATCTAAGAAATTGTTTCATTATGTTTGTTCAAGAGGAATGAAGAGAGAGAAATAAGATAAATATGAAAACAATTTACTGTTATCAAGAAACCTGTAACCGCTGTGCTGTTTTCCTCATGGAGGTGGCAGAAAGAGGCATTGTTACTCTGAGTGTATTTTATCACCCTGACAAGTTGAATAAATTTTTTCCCTAAATTTCTCCCTTGGGTTCCTACATGTTTGTCCTCTGATCATCGTGTTCTCTGGACTCTGTTTTTCCTTTTGCCCCTGCCCGCAATCCTCCCGCGGATGGCAGGAAGAAGGGCAGGTGGGGGGGTGGGGGGGGGTGTGGAGGCTCGCCTGGGAAACGCTTGTGTTTTCATTGAAATGACAAGTCACCAAACAGGTTTTGTTTCTTCTCTTCACAAAAGGCTTTTTCCCTGCTTTAAAGTATGGGAACAAGTTCCCATATCCTTTTCTAATCTACTCGCTGGACAAGCCCTGCTTTCAGATATCTGAGAAAAGAGAAGGCAAGGCTCCAAGTTGCCATGTTCTGGGAAAACTGGAACTCAAACTAAATTTGAAGCAGAGGACCATGGGTGCACGGGCCTGCCAGGAACACGTCGGCCTGCCGCCTCTCGCTGACCACGGTCCTCCCCAGCTCCTGCTTTCCATCCTGGCCCAAATCACCTGCTTCTCTAAGAGCAAAAGCAATGTTGGGGGAAAACCTTTTGCACTAGAGAAAAGACCAGCTACTGAAGGATGAGATGGTGGATGACCTAAAGGCACGTCCTGCCCTGCACTTGTTAGCACAAAAGTGGTCAGCCTTTCTTTGTGTGACATCTGCAGTCCTTTAAGATGTCTGTTTTTATTCAAAAAGAGAAAACAAAACTTTCCTACACATCGCAAATCCGTAAGTCTGAGGAAATGCCAGTCACAGCCTTCGCCGGCCAGCTCACTCTGCCTCCTGGTCACTGTCCTTGTGGTGAGCCACCAATGACCCTGGGGCCAGAGCGAGCTTGCCCACGGGGTACCGGCATGGTACTGACATGCCGGCTTCAACCCTGTCAGCCTGCCTTTCTAATCATCTCAACTATATGAACTTTCTATTTAACAGTGAGCTAAAAACAGGGACATGTTGATTTCCAGAAACAACCAAGAAAGCCTAACCAGCAAACACAATATCCTCTGACCTGGGTGGAGAGACCCAGAAATCACCCTGATGAGCAGGAGGGGAGAGCAGGGCCCACCCCAGCTAGAGAACTGTGCAACCCCGGGACACCCTCCAAGCACTGCTTTTTGGCCGCTGGTCCTTGGCGAACCCATAGATCTGTCCGCCACGGGCCCCCCGTACAAGCCCTTCTGCTTTGGGGAAACAATAGGATCAAGGGCAAAGCTGAGTCAGAAGGAATCCTGGTTGCCTCCTCACTGGCTGGGTTCCCTGTAGGATTTCCTGACCCCCCACTGCTTCTTCCAGGTCCCTGGAGCCACCTGTTTCCCCAGCTGAATAAGATTTCTGAGATGCACAGAGCATTTCCAAGGGGAAACCCACCCTAGTTTTGTTGGGTGTGCTCTCTGGGTGCTCAAGCAGCTAGCTCCGTGGCTTAGTTGAGGGTTCTGTGACCACTCCCCTCACGTCTCTGGCTCACGATAAAGGTAGTGCCTGTGACAGTCCGAGCCTGGGGTCATAGGTAAGAATTCATACCTGAAAGCTACGGCTAATGGAACTTAGTCATTCATCAACAGGTCGCACTTCATAAACCACCCTCTGAGTGTTTGTGTGTGAATCAGAGCGGCCAAGGGTAGTAACCTAAGTTCTGGAAATACCTTTGAGGGGCAGGGTTGAATGAACAAGGAATCCATGCGCAGGTGCAAAGGCTCCAGATGGCTGGGAGCTCCCTGTGTGTGCGCTTGCAGGTGTGTGCATACTGGCTTCCAGGTGACTGGCTGCTTTCCATCCTTGGCACTCTCTGATTCTTTCTGTGTGGTATACACTCCTGAAGTATGGGGCACACGGCAAGAGCCTTGCCCTTGTTACCAAGTATGTATTCAGGTCTCTGTGGGCTTTATACAATTACAATTCCTCCTCAAATCCACCTCCCTAAGTACTTACTGGGATGACAATGCTACAGGGTTCTCTTACAACTAGTTTTCCTGTTTTACAGGTTTCCTGGTCCGTGAAATAAGACAAAATATGTCCTTTTATTTGACCATTTGTTTGGTGTCTAAGCATTTTAAATTTGGGGGAAACAACCTCTGCCTTGTAAAGACAATTTCAAAGAGGAGGACAGTTTGGGGAGGGCCTTCCCATGCAGGGCCTGTTATGTGCTGCGGAGCCTTGCCCCCGGGCTGGCTCTCAGAGTCAGAGCCCAGGGCCCCGTGACCATGCTCCTCCGAATTCACAACCCTTGTGTTTGTGCCACTTCCTATAAGGCCCTTTATGTTCCAGTCCGATCTTATAGACCAAGTGAGCTGAACTGGAAACTTGTATTAATTTGTGAAGCTTAGGAGGTACACCAAATGGTGCTGGCTATGGCGACACTCATTCACTTATTCAGGAAATGTGTCCTTTCCATATGCCAAACACTGTGAGTGATGCTAAATCTCATCACTATATCCAGACAGATGAGAAGATGCAGCTTCTCTCCTCTTCACAAGGGCCTCTTGGGGGTCACTGGGTCCCTGCCCTGGTCGCATGGGCTGCACACTCTTTGCTTCTGGCACCTTCTGTGAGGCTGCCCAATCTGCACCAGGTGCAGGCCTTCCAGCAGCCCTTCTGCGCATGGAGAGGGCCAACCTTCTTCAATGTCATCACAACTGCCACCTTCTTCTCCTCTACAGACCTTGTCTTGTCCCCCATTAGGTCACAGCCTTTACTGTTCTCGTGCTCTGTCCCCAACTTGCTGTGGTTCGTCCCTGATCTGTAGTTATGCTTCAGGGGGCTTGTCTTCAGGGATGAGAAGGAAAGACAGATGAAGACAATGTCATTTCAAAGTCAGGCTCAGAGGAAAGAGCATTCCAGGGGGGCTGTGGAGAACTTGAAAGAGGAAAGGGAAGCAGGCTGTGTCAGGCCTGAGGAGGGCCCTTCAGCCGGGCTGGGGTCCCTTGAATCTGCTGCATGGGACCTCTGCTTTAGGGGATCCAGTTCAAAGCAGGTCCCTAGGCTACAACCCCACCCACCTCAGGACTTGGTTCTGGAATCTGGAATTGACAATTCTGGTTTCCAGCATCCCTGTGTGCAGGACTGACACACACACCAGCTAAATGAGTTCACCAGGGAATGGCCCCATCTGCCGCTTGGCACTCCTTTGAAGTTGCGGTTATCACTGGAATGGTAACCAGGCTTCAGAGGCAAGTCTAGGACTTGGCCCCACTGAGCCAGAGTGCCCTCCGGCAGGGCAAGGCCCTTAGCTGGGGACGGACATGCTTTCACCATTTTAAATCTCTAGCCACATTTCGGTCATGACACAATGCAGCACAAACCGGGGGCCGTTCCCCAGTCACGTCATAAATTATTACAAGCCTGCCAATATTTATAGGGGGCAGCTTGAGGTTTTTGTCTATATTTATTGGGATGTGCCTGCTCTCAGAGAACTGAGGTCTGCTTGCCTTTGGAGGCTCTACATTACCTCTAATAATTTTGCTATTGTTTAAATTAGGTTTCGTAAATTTTCTCCAGGAATAACTATTTTCAGTGCCAGTTTGGGCCAGATTTAAAAATCACTCAATGTTATCTCTTAAACCAAATTTTTCCCCAGCTGAATCATTCACCTTAATTCAGTATTGCTTCCAAATGACCATTTGCTATTTCTAGAAGTCAGACCCACCTTCAAAGGGAAATTTGCTCTAAGTGTGTGCTGCTCAAAGGCAGATTTCACAGTGACCCTGCAAGGCTTTATAAGCAGCAGACATGGCCTGAAACGACTGACATCCCAAACCCGCAAATAACAGGACTTGAGAGGCTGTGGCAGCTGCCTCCAGAGTGGAAAGGGCTGTCCTAACAGATCTGTGGGGCCATGGAGATTACATGAAGAGAGATTTCAGCTCAACACAGGGAATTTTAGAGCACTTCGAAATGACCACAAATGAGAAGAGCTGAACACGAGTGTGAGCTCCCGTCTCCACGGAGGCCCAAGCAGAGACTGGGTGAGCGCTCGGGGCGAGGAAAGAGACAGGAGCTGGGCGCAGGGTCACCCCCTCCAATTCTGAGATTTTGTGATGGGTTCATACAGATCAGTCTTCGTGGTTACTGAGTTTGAATCCTAGCCCTGTTATTGTTGGCTGTGTGACTTAATGTCTCTGAGCCTCACTTTCTTCATCTGGAAAAATGGGGGTGAACCATACCTGCCTCATGGGTGTAAGAACTGAATGAGACCACATACGTCACGTACGTGCCTAGCGCCAACTTTAGCCACCACCACCGCCATCACCGTCACTTGCATCATAGCCGCGACTGCTATCGTCATCACCATCACGTGATCACTGCCACCACGAAGCCTGTGCCTGAAATCCTAGGGCGCCTTCCAGAGCAGCCCTGAGCAGCCCAGCGGCATGGAGGGCAAGCAGGCACCGGCTGACAGACACCACCGCTCGCCGCAGCCGCATCCCTACGGGCAGTACAGAGGTTCCTTCAGTCAAGAAGCAAGTTTTAGATTAAATTCCACTGCTTGCTGAGAAGCAGGGTTTTGCCACTTTCTAAAAATACATCTCCAGAGTTTATTTTCCTTCCCCAGCGCTGGGCAGGTCTGGCTTCTCGCTTAGATACACATGCGGGAGGCCTCCCACATCAGTGCACACTTCTCCACGGCACCTTCCCTTCCCCAGGGGATCTCGCCGCTCCCTGGGCCTCCTCCCGGATGAGCCAGTGCCCCGCCCAGCCCCGCGACCAAAAGGCTCCAGGGAACACTGGGGGATTGTCCAGTCCGAGCCCTTTGGCCGCCCGGCTGCCGAGGAGGAAGTGTGTATTTTGAGTTGCTGGTGGCCAGCTGCCGCCTCACACTTTTCCATCCTGCACAGGCCACTCCCAGCCGGCCAGGCATGGGGGCAGCGTCCTCAGCCAGGGCTTCCCGGGCGGCCGCACAACACAGGTGGGTGACCGAGGCCCCCAGTGACCCATCTCCGCACGCCCGGGACGGGACCTGTCTTGGCAGCATTAACCCCTCCCCTCATCAGCATTCCAGAGGGAGGACCCGCGGCCCACTCGCCAAGCCAGTCCTCCTTCCAGACGGACCAGCAGCCCCTGCTGCCCCTGCACCCCAGACCCCACTTTCTGTACTGCACCCTCGCCACTCTCCACGCTCCTGCGGCAGTGGAGCTGTTCGGATGCTAAGAGAGGCTGCCTGCCATGGAGGCCCTGGGCTTGAGGGTCCACCTCCGCTAGCTCTCACCCGTTGTGCACACTTAAGGACCCCGGGTGAGAGACTCTGAAAGGCTAAGAGACCGCAGACGTGTAAACCTGAGAACAGGAAGCTCCGCAGTACCGCAGGGCAGTGGTTCTCAAAGTGTGGTCCCCTGGCTAACCGGCAGCAGAAACATCATCAGGAAATGTGTTAGAAATGCAAATTCACAGACTCCCCTCAAATCTGAACGAGAAACTGGAGGTGGGACCAGGACCAAGCCCTGCAGGTGATTCCGACGCACCGGGCTAGTCAACACAACATAGGGCTCTTCTTCTAAGGTGCGAGGCTGGGCGAAATAGCCAACAGTGTGGAATAGGCGCTGGGTGTGACATCCTAGAGGGCAGGGGCCGGGTCCTGCTTGTGGTGGCATCTTCAGGCTCTAGTGCAACAGCTGGCACATAGTAGGCCGTTCAAGAAACAGCGCTTATACCGAACAGGTGTGCAAACAATAAAAGACAAGAGCACCTCAGCAGTCTTACAATGAGTGGACATTATTTCATAATGTAGGAAGAGAGTCCCAACAGAGGAATGGGGTGGGCACAGCAGAACCAGGCTGTCTTGGCCCTGCCCAGATGCCCAAGACCCGTGGGACTTCTCAAGGAGACAGGGCCTGCATATCCCCCAAGTGGATCAAGAGGTCACACACTGGCTGTGGTCACCATCCACTGATCTGTCCTTGAGCACCTGAGTGCCTACTGCATGCTGTCACAGTGGCTGGGGACACAGCCGTGAGCAGGACACACTCGTCGGCAGTCCAGGGAGAAGATAGACACACCAGGTAACTGCACGAAGGGATGACAGTATTGAGGAAGGTGATATGGGGCCGGGGCCAGGGAGGGACCATGGTGTGCCAGGTGGCTTGAAGGGGCATGTGGGAGTTAACAGGGGCAGATGTATAGCCTACAAGTAGAGCAGAGGGCTAGGCAAAGGGCATGGTATGGCCTGTGCGAAGGCCCAGAGGCAGGTCAGGACTGAAGCGGTGAGCAGTGCCTCTGGCCACCTGCTCATGGGTGTAGGGCTGGGTGGGAGGCGAGCCACCACCCAACAGACACTCTCCAGAGCTAGGGAGATGACAGAATGGAAACAGAGCACAAACAAGACCCTTCTCTTGAGGAGCTTACACGGAGAGGCAAAGACCAGACCAAACAACAATCCAAACACCATGCTTCAGGAGAGGGGTCAGCAGGCACCAGGAGGGAATGCAGAGGGCGGGTCCAGGCAGGTGAAGGCGGGTCACACCTGGTGGGGAGGAGTCGGGAACACGCCAGCTCTCCCGCACATCACTGCACCACTCGGGGCTCTGACTTCAAACAGGTGGTTCCACAATCCCAGTTTGCAATCAAAGAAGGGGAGATTGCTACACTTTCAGGGGAGGAAGGAATTAGACTAAAAGAGGAGCATGCTATACCACCCTGTGCTATACTAACAATATACTATACATATGATACATTCTATCCTATGCACACTACCCTATGCTACGCTAATGCTCTCCCATTCTACACAGGCCATACTGCGCTACACATGTTATACCACACATGCCATCCTATGCACACTATACTGTGCTATGCTAATGCTATACTACACATGCCATATTAATACTATATGTATCATACATACCATACACGCTGTATGATGCTACACTGATGCTATGCTATACTAATGCTATACCATACATATACTATGCATACTATACAGTGGATACTAATGCTCAGCCTGGTTCTGCTGTGCCCACCCCATTCCTCTGTTGGGACTCTCTTCCTACATTATGAAATAACGTACACTCATTGTAAGACTGCTGAGGTGCCCTTGTCTTTTATTGTTTGCACACCTGTTCGGTATAAGCACTGTTTCTTGAACGGCCTACTATGTGCCAGCTGTTGCACTAGAGCCTGTGCTATTTACAATATAATGTCTACAGACACAAAATGCTCTCAAGGTTAATGTATATTATTAATTTTCTCTCTTACATCATTTTCTGAAGTACAATCAACAAACCAATAGATCAAGCCCTGGTTTATAGTGTTTGCCAATTTCAATGGTGTAAATACTCTGCTGTGGCCAATTTCCAGCTAACAACCCAAAACAGAGTTGGGAAGAGAAATACAGTAATAAACAGTCATGGTATCCCCACTGTAGGGAAAATGGAAGTTCCATGGCCAGGATTCTCACCTGATACCCACTGTATACACACAATGAGTAATACCTAGCCTATCGTACAGGCTTATGCTTGCATCCCATTGGCAATAAGCTATTATGGCTGGTGTTGCTTTAAGAAGAGTTCCACCCAGTGCTAAGAGCAGAGGGAAGCAGGAGACTGGAGCCTAGAGAAGAGAGCAGGAGAGAGGGGAGCAGAGGCTGAGCTGGGGGCAGAGATGGAGGCAGACACAAATCTAGTGCTTGACTCGCGAGTCCCTTTTTACCCTCACGGTCTGTTGTCATTACTCGGTCTCACCAAATTCATAGTGAACTTGCCTAGAGCTGGGGATCTCCTCCAGCCTGGAGCTACACCCACTAATAGCTACAGTAGATGTAAATAACATCAAGGGCATAGAAAATAGTGATGCAATTAGGAGTTATGAATTTAGAGTATTTATTACCTTATTTAATTGTGAGTTCATATTTAAGATGGTGGCTGGCCTGTAAAATTCCTGAAAATGTAACAGTCTGGCCAGCCAGAACCAGCTGGCTCTAGCCCACAAATAGAGGCAGGTCAGAGTAGACAGGAGGCCTGCCAGAGCTGAGTGGAAGAAGTGTTGCAATTACTCCAGAAGGAAAAGGTACAAGGACCTTGCAGCAGGTGGGCAGATCAACTGGGCCAAGTATGACATGACCAGTGCTGGAACAGTGTCACCACAGGGCCTAGCTTGACAGGTGTCTTACCAATGGTTTCCAGCCCCAGACAAGTTCACTATGGACTCAGTGAGACTGAAGAATGACAATGGAACGCTCTTCAGGTGACAGGGTTTATACCCAACTGTATTCCCACAGTGGCAGGTCAGTCACGAGAATCCCGTCCACCGTGCAGCATGCGGGTCTCTGCCTCTGGGCCTCTCTGTCTGCACAGCCGTCCCAGTCTCTGTCTTTGGCGCTGCCACCACTCCAGTCTCTGTTCTCCTGCAGCCTTGCAGCCCTACAGCCATACAGCAAGCTAGAGCACTGGGCAGAACTCTTTATATGGAGTCAATAACAACATATTGCCCACCCGTGTGTAGTGGGCTAGCTGATCGGGGCCAGGTGAGAATCCTGGCCACAGTACCTTTCCCTTTATCTACAATAGGGATCTGTGCCCCTTCACCACAGCCCCCTTTATTTTGAAAAGTACCCCTGTGAGGATGAAAATGATACAATTTCCCTACATTAGGTGAAAAGCCATTGTCCCTGTGGGTTTGAAGTGGGAATTAGGGCTGCTCGGTGGACAGAGAAGCCAGGTTGCAGCGGGTAGAGGAGGAGGCAGGCGGGAAGGAAATGGTGGTGAGCATGGAGGGCACGGTCTGGGAAGCTGGAGCCAAAACGGAGGCTCTGGGAGGACGGGCCGGCGTGAGAGAAGGTTCCTCTCTGGGAGGTGCTGAGCTGGGCCCCAGTCTGGCCCCTCCCAGCCTGGGCCAGTGATGTCTGTTATTCACAGCTGGTCTCCCAGAGCTGGCTTGGGAAGAAGAATGAAATGCACATGGCATTAAAGTGTTTTGTACCCACCTTTCTGACAACAAGGGAAAAAGGTGAGCAGACCAGGTGGCAAGCAGTGTCAAGTTCTCCACAGGATCTGTCCACCGCAGGCAGCACGAATTCCTAGGCCAAAGCCAGAACACCTCCCAGGTGAGTCTCCTTTGAGGCTGATATTTGTGGGTTTTTCCACAGGCTCGTTCCAGACCACCTCACCTTCCCAGCCAGCAACCCTTCTGAGTGCCCCAAACCTCATTCCTCCCAAGCCCTCCCATCCCAGCACAGGGCCAGGGCTGCCGGCTCTCTGCCTCCCCAGAGGTCAAACCGCTCTCTGGCAAAGCAGCAAGGATAGATGATCCTGAAATCTAAATCGTCTGAAACATTTACAAGGCTTTTAAACCTTCCCTAAATAAGGCGAAGGCATTAGGTAACAATCCTTGGCCTAAAGGAGTGAGGGGAAGATGAAGGGCTCTCTGGGCTGACAGCTGTGTGCCTTTTGTAGCAGGCAGCTTTTATAAAGAGGCCAAGTGGAGAGACAGTGTAACGAAGTGGTGATCTAGGGATGCTTTCTGTGTCTCTGTGTTTCGGTTGGACGGATGGACAGATCAATAGACGGGTGGTGATAGGCATGACAGATAAAGTTCATCATATACAATGGAACATATGGTACGAATATGGAGGAAACTGAGGGGCAGTGTGGTTAGGTAACCTCCAGAATTCCACTGTTGGTAAACAGCAGAGGTGAGATTTGAACCCAGGCAGTCCTGCTCTAAACCAAGACAGTGAACCACTCTCCCGCTGAGGGGCTCTTGAGGGAGACACAGGAGTGGGAGTCAGTGATGCTGTGCGTGGCGTTAGCTCCAGGAAGGCCCAGGGGGTGGGACCTGCTGCTTAGGCAATTCCGGGGGACTTCTTTAAGACAAAGACCACAAAACTGTGACTTCCAGTTGCACAGGCTTGGGGAGCAGCTGTGCAGGTGAGGGGCCCTGACTTTTAAGCTGTGTTGGCCTCGTGGTAAATGGGCCCCTGCCCTGGTGACCTCAGGGCTGTCAGAGTCTGACTATCCAAGCAAGGGCTTCTTGGGGTCCCTTCTGTCCACTGGCGTCTTGTCTCTTTCTCTCCTCTGGGAAAGAAAATGACATCCCAGAAGAGGAAACTGCAAGGGGGTCTGAGGGAAACCCCGAACTAGCCAGGCACCCCTCTCAGCCCGTGGGTGAGACTGCACTGAAGTACTGAGCCCTGGGAGGGCCTGGGTGTCCTGAGAGCTTGGGGAGGTGCAGGCCAGAAGCTGCTGGCACTGGGCTTACTTTCAAAAAGCATGAATAGCCGAGGGGACAAGGGCAGAAGTTTTCTCACCAGCCCTGGAGTTGACGGGCTCATTACAATGGATCTCATGCAGCTGAAGCTGGCGTGGAGGCATTGAAGGAAAAAGGACCTGTTCCTCTCTTCAGGGCTGCAAACAGCTCTGCTTTTTAAAAGGTCCAGAGAGGCTCACAGATGATCCAAGCCAGAAAGCTTCAGTCCCAAGGGACCGGCAGGTGAGGCACTAGCTACAGGCTGTCTTTGGTTTCCAAGTAAACCGTCACCCCCAACTAGAATACTCTGTGCTAGCAGCGGCTCTCATGGGCCTTCCTCCCCTCCCAGCCCTAAGGAGGTCATCCAAAGGCCACAAGATGGAGTGGGCTGGCCCACCACTGGGAGGAGGGCCACTGTTGGGCGGGTGGCCCAGCAGAGGGTCTGGGGAGGGGATCCTCGTGGAGGAGGGGGCAGCGGGATGAGAGGGCAGCCGAGGCCGCAGGAGTGACTGCACATCAGCGCATGAGGACACGGGGAGTCAGCCTTCTCCCCGCCTGGCAAGGGGCTACAAACATGGAAAGGAGAAAACTGGAATGCAGGCTTGGTGTTGGGTTGGTCGGAGACACTGATGGGCACTTGAGGTTTTCCATCTAGGTGGACAGAAGTAGAAATAAACATTGGCATAAATGTGTGTAGATGTGCATGTGTTTTTATGCACACACGTTCCTGAGCTCAGCCCACAGACACCGCAGCGCCCGTGAGCACGTAGCGCCGATGCCGACTCCAGGATGCGGTTGTGGAGGACACCGTGTGCCGCCTGGCACCTGCGAAGGGGGTTAAGGCCGGCGGCTCAGGGGCTGCAGCACGGTGATCGGACTGCTCTGACTCCAGCACAGACATGTAGGGATTCTACCCCAGGAGCGGGGCGGGGTCGGGGGTGGACGATTACTAAGGGGCAACATCTGGAGTACGGGGCACCTGCTAGAGCGACCCGGCGGAATCCTTGCTGAGGGCAGCCAGGGCTTTCAGCTGTCCGGGTTGGGGAAGAGGAATTTGATCAGATGGGGAGGGCAGTCAGATACCCAGGAGGGGTGGTGTTGATGGACTGAATTAGGAGAGTTCTTACTCAAACTGGATTCTTCAAGGACAGAGAGGGGAGCCTGTCAGGTCCAGTACAAGGGGCTCAGAGGAGCCTAATTAAAGTTAGATCAGGAGAGAGTCTTCATCGCCATTCTTTGTCCACTAAAAAGAATCAGGAATTTTGAGAGACATCAGGTCCAGAGCTTGGGACAGCAAACTAGGAGATGGTCCTAGAACACATTTTTGTGCCAGGAAGTCAAGAAGTGCTCACAGAATGATGGGGATGTGTTAAAAGGACATAGAAGCTCCCACTGATCAGATCTGGGACAATCTGAGTTCAAGGAAAACAATGATAATGTATCCACTGGATGAAATAGGAAACCACAAGCCCACACATGTTAATTATATTAATTAGTTATATTTGCAATTATATTTAGAATGAATAACTAACTGTACTTCTTTTGATGAGTAACTGGATATTCACATGCTTTCGAAATACCTCCCCACAAAATACTTTATAGTTACAAACAAAAATTCATTTCATGTGAGAACCTGGCAGACAGACCTTAACCGAGGACTCAGAGTGACCTCAGTGATGGAGCAGATGGAATCGCGTGCTGCCGGACGGAATGCCATGACGAGCACCAGGTCCCCGCCACCCCTCCCCTCAGAACCCGAATCTAAGCGAGAGGAAGTATGAGGGCGCTCAGACGGAGGGACAGTCTGTAAACAACGGAGTCTGCGATGCTCCAAGGCGTTGAAATTCAATGTTGAAGCCAATAAAAGACTAAGGAACACTCCCCTGACTGAAGGAAACTAAAGAGATGTGACAGCTTAAATGTGCAGAAAATGTATGTCAGCATATTCAGGGGTTGGGACATCATGTGAGCAAGTGATTCCCAGTGGTTCTGAAAAATATTTATTCCACACTTGAAACTTTTCTGCAAAAGTTTGAGGTCATTTGTAAATGAATCAGTCTGACTTCCGTAGAACTGCAGTTCTCTGAGATGGCAGGGAACTCAAGAGATGACATAGAGGGCCCCTTGCCTCGGGGCTGGAAGGGTTTTATGATCCCCATTTCACAGAAAGGACAGTTGGGACAGAGCAGGTCGTGCCATGGGCCTTTGGTGGCTCATTTCACGGGTGGGGCTGAAGGAGGCCATGGCAGGAACCAGATACAAAGCAGCACAGACTGTCCCTGCACCTTCCCACAGGCGCTCCTTCAACCATGACCCTGCATGAGGTCACGGGTCACAGAGTCCCTTTCTGATTGGGAATCTACCACGCTGGAAGCACAAAAGAATAACAGGATTTAGGGATGGACTTGAAGCTCAGGGCTAAACCCAGTGGCTGGGGGCATGTCACCCTCTTTCAGGTCTTCTGGGCAAGAGAGGCTTCCTCGGCAGCCTGTCGAGGCACATGGAAGCTATGGGGGAAAGGGGTCAGGCGGAGAAGGACTCTGTCAGGAAAAGCCTTCTCAGGGCAGAGGAAGAGGTTACTTATGAAAGGACAACGAGGCGGACCTTTATTTCAGGGGAACTATGAAGAAGCTGACGTGAAGAGATAGAAGAAAGGCCATTTGTTCTGTGGAAGGTGGTGGGAGACGGGGCTGCCTGAGGGAGGCGGCTGGAACTACTCCGGCCCTGGACCACGAGAGACCGACTGGTCTGACCCTGGAGAAGCCAGTCCCCGGGGGACCGACGTCCCTCACTGCAGCATGGCCCAGAGGGAGCGGACGCCAGAATGCCACATTTGTCATTTAACATGAGACACAATAAAAGCTGCGGGGCTGCTGCTGAGTTACAGCATGAGGCTTGAGCGCAGGCCGCTGGCTCCGGGGACACAGAAGTGACACCACGCTGGATATTCTTCTGTCAACGTCAGCAGGGGTTTTTCCCCTAAAGTCAAACTACTTGAGACAGCAAATCAAAGATGGCAGTCATCTTTGGAAAATTCAGTCGGCCCTAGACTTGAAAATTGCTCAAGTCATGCACCAGCCCGCAGGGCAGCCTGGGCTGGGCCGGGAGGCTGAGCAGGGAGGAAAGGGGCAGCCCGCCCGCACCCATGTGCGTCCAGCGTCCCTGGCAGGCGCCCAAGAACAGTGGGGATGCCTGTCCACAGAGGCCAGGCCAAGGGGCCAGCTGCACACGGCTGGCAGCTGCACTGTGTCTTCCTTATCCAGCTGAGCCATTCTGGAGCCTCCTTCTGTCCCGAGGGGCCAACTGGCTGCAGACACTGGCATTTCAGGACTGCTTGGACGGAGGCCAGAGACCTGGGAACGGTCAGAGTCCTGTATTGAAACATGCACATTTTGGAGTCAGAAGTTCTGGACTCCAGTACTGGCTGCGACATGTATTAACTTGGGACTGTTTGCAAGCTCCCTGGTGTCTCCGCATCTTGGCTTCCCATCTGTAATGGAGATCCTTGTGTCCATGTGATGGGACTAGTGAGTGATAGATGGCCTGGCCTTTGATGAACATTAGCCATTCCTATTCCTCAATCTCTGAGCCTCAGTTTCCCCATGCATATAAACAAAGAAACTATTTCTACACTCAGTGCAGGACATGAGGGTGAAAATATCTTGCCCCTATAGAAGGGTCTCTGTGAACCTATGTTTCCCTTCCTTTTTTCTTCTTTGCTTCCCTGGGTCTGGCTTCTCTATAAACAGGAGGGAGATAATCAGCTCCATTTGCCTCCCAGACAGTTCACACCAGGGCTCAATCCAGACACAGGCCTCTGCGATCACCTTGCTTGTATGCTGGGCTCTCCTACCCTTTCTGCTGTGTTCTGGCCGACTCGTGACCCATGTGACTGACCGTGTAGCCAGCACCAGAGAACAGAGGATGCAGGCAGGGTGTGCTTCAATCACAGGCTTCCCGTGGCCCATGGGGTGAAGTCCTTTTGGTGTCAATGAGGAGTGGCGTCACCATCAGCCCTGGAGTCCACCATGCTGAGGGGCCACCGGACAGAGGCATGAGGGATACAGAGGATTCTAGGAGGAACCCGGAGGGCTTCAACGCATGGTATCAGTCACCTCATAGGGCCAAGATGCCATCCTTGTCCCAGTTCCAGGAGTGTGGACCCCACGAGAAGTGACCTAGGAGGGGGTCCTTAACAAGACATCAATGTATTTTATTTACTAACTCACACATTTCACCACAAACTCAACGAATCTCATTCTTCCAACATACATTTACTAATTATAATATTGGAAATCTTGAGAGCAATGTCCTTGGAGCCAAAGTCACTGGAGAACAAATGAGCTTTGGAAAACAGAAGCAGATTCTGTCAAAAGTCAGCTCCTGTGGCTTTGACTTTGAGATGGCTAGACACGAGGGACCCTTCTCCTTTTAAAGATGCAAGGTGTGTTTGTAGCAGATGTCATGTAGAACGAGGACCGGAACCTGGGTTGCCGCAGAGTTCCCGTCACCACGCAGCTCCTGAAGGCCTTGACCGGCGGCTTTTGGGTTCTTCATGTCCAGCTCTCCTGGTGACCTGCTGGCTGCTGTCCAAGCATCCTTCTTTCCCTTTAATATTTTCATTCCACCTTTGTGCTCCTTGGAGTTTTATTTTGTCCTTGTAACCTTGCTTTCCCGTAAGTTTTCATTTAAGTTTTCCCCTGTGATTTATCAGTTTTATAACCCTGTGGTTCAGTCATGTTTGCAGTTCTTTAAACTTTTGAGCATTTAAGTAAGCTCATGCTCAGACAAGCAGAGCATCCTTGTAAATAAACTGTAGTATATGAAGAGAAGACTTGTTTTTTCTTTAAAATTCAGGCAACTTTTTTCTATTCTGTAACCCTGCTTATGTTTATTTCAATAGATAATTGTTTTCTCATCAGCTAATACAAGTGAAGTCCCAGGAAGGGGCCCCAGGCTATCCTATGGCTATGTTCACCCACTGCAGCCCCAGGGATTCATAAAGCCCAGTTTTGGAATCCCAAGACTAAGGCCATGTCAATCCTGTTAAAAAGATAAAGAAACAAAGATGGCAGCACACTGAAATGCTATTCGTCACATGCTATTAGTCACTTGCACTATAGTCTAAATGCACTCCCATTTTCTGAGAGAAAGCTTTAGGGTAGGAGAGAGAAGAAAAAGAGCACCAGGATGAGTAAGGGTAGCAGAAGGAAGGAAGAGGAAGGAGGGAATCTGGGATTAGCAAAGTCAGCCTCACCTCTGCATCTGCCCTGATCCTCTGACATCACTGAGCAGACCTTTGTAGCATTTGTTACGCACCTGCTGGTCCCAGAACATCCCATTCTGAGGCTCCCTGCCAGGCGAGGAAGCCCCAGGGAGACCAAGTCTGGCCTGGGACCTGGCAGGGAGTTCAGTTCCCCCTAATTATCAGCCTGTGTGGCTTCCTGGGAGACCCTTTCATCTCTAGGCCCCTCCTGCTCATTAAACCTCAGCTTCTGGGCTGCCTAAGACCTGCCCTTGGGGAGGCGGTGCTGGTATGGGGTGGCCAGGCCCACCTAAAAGGTGACCTACAGGCCAGGCCAGAAATGACATACTGGCCCCTGGCCTTGTGAATTCAAAGCCACACTTTATCCCCAGGGCCCAGAGCTCAGTTTCTGGAATGTCCCTCCTCTGTGCCTGCACTGCCTTCACTTCAGGCCGGTGTCCTGGCTGCTGGCTGCATTCCATTTCTCAGGGTCTCGGGAAGAGGATCAAACTGGTGCATCTGAGATGGGAACAGCCTGCCCGAGTTTGGCTGGGACCCACGAGCCCTTTCAGCTTAGGGTGTCTGGGGGCCTGTTGGGAAGTGATGGTGTCTTAACACCCCTTGGCCTCAGTTGGCTAAGTGGGTGGGCATGAAGCCCATTTATTCAAGCCGAGTTTATCATTCAGGGCCAACAAAAGCCCTCTGAGTAAGGTGTGCCAAAGCTAAGGGCCCAAGGCTCAGTGTGACAAGGTCCTCTGGAGCCCCTCATGTCCAAATGTAGGTTCGTTGCGCTGGTCACCAGGTCATGCAGCAGACAGCCCAGGGTCAGTCACGATCCCCCCTCCGGCGGCAGTACTCTGACTGGTGACTGACAGGGCACTCTGGTATTGAGTATCTGAGGGCCGGGTAAGGGGCTGAGGGCTTTATGTGGATCACCTTAACTCCTTCTCTGGATGGACTTGTGAGCACCTTCCACTGTAATCTCCAGTGAAGGATGAGGCAGCTAACGGTTAGGCCAAGGTCCAAGGCCACATAGCCAACGAGTGACCAGGCAAGACTGGGCACAAAACTAGTCTAGTGCCAACCACCCACTCCCTCAAGGGCCCTGTGGGTGGGACAAGGATGCCCCAGTGGGCACAGCGGGCTGGTGAAACTGCCCCATGTGTCTGCGGTCAAACAGCTGGGTCAGTGGCACCTTCTGAATATCTGTCCCCAGCTGGGTAGGATGTTGGTCAACGGCCTGCAAGAACTTGTTCAGAAAGGTCGCCTGCGTTCACCGCCCCCTGGGGATGGGCAAACAGCTGTCAGCCTCCGCTCTTCCTGGGGCTCCTCCATGGTGCTTTGGTCACAGATGCCAAGGAGGGGAGGTGGGGGTGTGGGGTCCCTCAGAGTGGGGCTTTCTCCCAAAAAGGCAGGGATGAAAAGGCAGGTCCCAAAAGAACTGATCTCTGCTCTGTAAAGAGTCTTTGGAATTGCTTTTAAGGAGAGGATGCTGTTTATGTTCGCTGTGTCCTCCAGGCTTGGGGGCGAGGCAACCTCAGCAGCAGAGAGCATCCCAGAGAGGCCCTTCCTGACTCCTCCTGTCTTTCCTGGTCTTCTGAAGAAGGTCAAAGGCTTTATTGCACTGAGCCAGGAAACACAGGGCACAGGTCATAACACGGCTATACTAAGAATACTTGTTTATTCTTTTGTCTTGATGAGGCCTCTCCGGAGACCGTGTTCGTGCCCTGCAAACCAGGAGTGACAGTGCTCAGAAAGGCAATTCTCTCTTTTTGTCCAACAAGGCAGGTCTCAGGATTTCCTACTTTCCTACAAATGGCATTTGTGGGTCTAAAAGGGATTGCCCAAATTCATTTTTTAATGAAAACATCATTTTCTAAAAAAAGTTTTTTGGGCCTAGGTCAGTGTAGAACTTTGCTGTCAGGGGTGCGTTGGGAGAGAGAGAGTTATCCAGAAGGGCACAGAGTGGACAGAGAAGGACGCCTGCAGGGACACGGGCCTCTCAGCCTGGCCGCAGCTGCTCCTCCCTCCTCACCCCCGGCCCCAACAGCAGGCAGGACCTGGGTGCCAGCTCCACGTGGCCACTCCTGCCTGCTCTGGCCTGACCTTGCCCACCCAAACATGGGCCTCATCTGCAAAACACAAACAGGGTGACTTCTCTGCATTGCCTAACCAGGGTAAACAGCCCGGCACAGGCCCAGTCCCTGCGCTCACCCCCAAGGTCAGGCTGCTGGGCCAAAGGTATGCACAGGGAGATTTCTTCAGTGGCTGTTGCCTCCTGGCAATAGATTGTTAGGTCTGATAGTCTGCTAGATTCAAGAGGTGTAAGCGGAGCAGGTTCCTAATTGTCATCATAGAAACCTAAGTCTAGGAGGACCTTTAAGCAGTCATGAAGTCCATTCCTCTGACCATTTGCCAAACTACCTCCCATTTTCAGAGGAAGAAACCCCACAATTGCCATTGGCCATACCTGGCAGTGCCTCATAACTTTTTTAAACAGGAAGTCTTCTGAGGTCCAAGCTAAATCCCTCTGGTTTCAGGGTGGGCCTGGGCCCATTCCCTCTGCTCTTGTCCTTCCTGTGACGGAGCATTGCTGCTGAAGGGCTCACCTATGGCAGGCCTCACGACACACAGCCACAGCTAGAGGACACTGTCCTTTCCTCCCCTTGTCTGGGAGATGCTAGGCCTGACCTCCAGTTCTGACTGTGCTACTAGTCAGCTGTGCGACCTTGAGCAAACTGTTTAACCTGTCTGGGCCTGTCTCATCAGTGAGATGAGGGTGCTGAACTAGAGGGTCTCTTAGGCCCTGTTATGGACTGAATTGTGTCCCCTACCCCGCAAATTCATATATTGAAGCCCTAACCTCCAATATGATTGTATTTGGAGACAGGGCCTCTAAGGAGGTAACCAAAGTTAAAAAAGGTCATTAAGGTGGGGCCCTGACCCAGTACAGCTGGAGTCCTTATAAGAGAGAGTCACCAGAGCTCTCTCTGTCCCCCACAGATGCACAGAGGAAAGGCCATGTGAGGACAGAGCAGCCGTGTACAGGCCAAGGAGGGAGGCCTCACCAGGACCCACGCCAGCCGACACCTTGAGCCTCCAGAACCATGAGAAATAAATGCCTGCGGGACTCGGTCACATAGCCCCAGGTGAATGGCCCTCCCCACTGCCATCCTGGGGTTCTGTGGACCTGCTCTTCTGCCCTGCAGACTGAGGCTGGAGGGAAATCTAGGTCAGGTCTGCTGAGCACCCCACTGCTGAGAGTCAGAAAGATGCTACGAGCCCCCTGGGACATCAGCACACAGCTTCTCCAGAGGTTCTCGCTGGGCCTGTTTCACCACCTCTGGCAGTGAGTTTCTGCTTCATCGGCTTCGTTTTCTGAATCACCTCCAATCATACACTGGCCCCCACAAACCACCTACAAAGGCCCCTGAAACCAGAGCCCATGAGATGCTGAAGAGATGGGACACCAGAGAGGGGGAGAAAGAAGAGGGTGGGTGTGTGTATGTAGGATGTGTATGAGTGTAGAGGGTGTAAGTGTGCATGGCATGTATGTAGGTCATGTGTGTGTGTGTGTAGAGGGTGTTTGCATGTAGGGTGTGTGTGTGTACAGAGGGTGTGTGTAGAGGGTGTGGTCGTGCATGTAGGGTGTGTAGATGGGGTTTGTATGTGTGTGTGTAGGGGATGTGTGTGTTTAGGGGGTGGATGTGGGTATGTGTGCAGACTGTGTGGGTGTGTGTGTGTGTGCACACAAGGTCCATGTGTGAGCAGGGGTGGCTCATTGTGTGGCCTTTTCTGTCTCTCCAAGTCCCACCTCTGGGTCATCTCTGGGATCCCTGGTCTTCTTCATCCTTCCTCAGTGTCTGGAACATATGTATGTAATGAATGTTAGTGGATTGCAGCTAGATCATGGATGGATGGGTGGATAGGTGGGTGGACAGATGTGGATGGATAAGTGGGTGGGTGTGTGGGTGGATGGTGGGTAGGTGGGTCTATGGATGAGTGGGTGGATAACAAATCACTCTGCCTTCTGTCTCTCCATTGAGTGTTTTCCAGGCTAAGCTTCCTCAAGTCAAGCTTGGCTCACTCATGACCCAAATACCTTCAGACGTTGTGCACTGCCTGCCAAATACACTTCACCGTCCTCAGCCTGGAATCTGGCCCTTACCTATTTCTCTAGCTCTCCTCTCCTTCCCTCCCACGAGTCTCCAGCCTGATCGTATCAGATGTTCTCTATGCCCTTGCTACTCTGTGCCCCCCCCACCCTGCAGCATCAGCTTCCCCTGGGAGCTTGTCAGAACTCTCAAGCCCTACCCAAGACCCACTGACTCAGAATTTGCATTTTTAGCAAAACCGCAGGTGAGTCACCGCTACAGGAGAGTCTGAGAATCATGGCTCTGAGGAATCCCCGAAGCTCCTGTTCATCTGTCAAAATTCTGTACATCTTTTCCGGCTTAGCTTGCTAGCTGTAGAGCTAGCATGTAACCCCCTGAATCCCACTTGCCCTAGCCATGCCCTCCACACACACACATGCACGCACACACACACACGCACACGCACGCACACACACAGATGCTGTTTCCTTTCTCAGAAGGACCACAGCACTTGGTTTATGCCTCTTGTCCCGGAGTTTATGTTGTTCCTGACGTGTATTTGAAACATGTCTGCTGTAAATTAAAAATCTGTGGTGAATAAGGACCTTGCTGGTCTATTTCATCCAATGCCCTATCTCAAAAGATGCCCTGCACCTTACCAGTGCTGGACAAAGGCGTTAGATAAGTAAATGCATTATTGGAGGAAGGCCAAAGGAAGGCCAGGTTCTTAATACAGGAAGAAGGCCCACAGGATCATCACTGGCAGCAGTTGCCTCAGGTGCCCCAGGACAAGAGTACCACCTACTCGCTCCCGCCTTTCTTCCCTGGAACAGTGGGGAGCATCTCAGTGCCCCCTGTCCCCTACCCAACCCACTCGGAACCTGAAGTGATGGGAATGAGGCACAGCCTGCAGTGACACAGGCCCTTTGGAGGCTGTCTGGCTGTCTCGCTCATGGGTGTGGTGGGGAGGAAGAGATCTGCCTTGGCAGGAAGCAAGGCACAGCACAGCTTGCAAGAGCATCGGCAGCCCTGAGTCTGTCCTCTTCAGAAGTCAGTTCCAGTACTGGAATGTCAGAGCAAGGTCAAACTCACAGACCTCCTGACCTCAGTGAGCTCATACTCCTCCCAACTCATCTCCTTGAGGAGCCTTTCCAACGCCATCACCAGTACCCCAGCCCTTCTCAGGATCCTGGTACTTGGTCAGAATATGGTTTTCTATAATACACTGCATGGTGAAAAACAATACTTTCTCCTCCATTCCCACCATTTTTACTGATTATTATACTAGAGATTCTAGTCAGTGCAATCAGGTAAGAGAAAGAAATAAAAGACATCTAGATTGGAAAGCAAGAAGTAAAACTGTATTTGCAGAAAACATGATTCTGTATGGTGAAAATCCTAAGGAACTCACAAAACAACTACCAGAACTAATTAAAGGGACAGCAATGTCACAATACAAGAGCAGTGTAAACAAACAAACTGCATTTCTAGATATTAGCAATGAACAATCTGCAAAGAAAATTAAGTAAATAATTCTATTCACAATAGCTAAAGAAAAATAATGCAATTACTAACAAAATACCTGTAAAATATTTTGTAGACATAGATGAGCTTATTCTGAAATTGAAAGGCAAAGGAATTAGATGAGCTAAAACAATCTTGACAAAGAGGAAATAAAATGGGAGAAATCACTACTGCTGATATCAAGGCTTAATACAGAGCTACTGTCATCAAGACAGTGTGGTATTAGTTGGGGACAGACCTGGACACCAATGCCACAGAACAGGGAACCCAGAAATGGACCCACATGTATGTTCGGATTTTTTTTTTTTGACAAAAAGGCAAAAGCAATTCGATGGAGGAAACGATAGCCTCTTCAACAAACAGCCCTGGAGCAACTGCATGTGTACAGGCAAAAAAGTCCTCAACCTAAACCTCACGCCTTACACCAAAATGAACTCTAAAAGGAGCACAGACTTACATGTAAAATGTAAAACCATAAAACTTCCAGGAAAGATGGATGGCAGAAAATCTTTGAGACCTAGGGCTAGGCAAAGCATGGAGCCTTTGGACATGATACCAAAGGGATAATTCATGAAAAAAAAAAAAGATTAAGTTGAACATCAAAATTTTAAACTTTACTGAGCAAAAGATCCTGTTAGGAGGAAGGAAGACAAGCTGATTGGGAAAAATATTTGAAAACCATATATCCAACTTGTATTTAGAATCTTTAAAAAGAACTAAAAAATGATTGCAACATTATTATAATCAAATTATAAGGCAAAAGACATAAACAGACATTTCACCAAAGAGGAGATAGGACTGGCAAATAAACACATAAAAAGATGTTTAACATCATTAGCCACCAGGGAAATGCAAATTAAAACTGTAAAGAGATATGACTACACATCTTTTATAGTAGCTAGAATACAAAGTAGTGATCAAGGAATGCTGACAACAATGTGGTGAAACTGGATTTCTCACACATCGCTGATAGGAATGCAAAATGGTGTAGTCGCTCCGGAAAATGGCAGTTTTTACTTACGTGCTGTCAACATAATATGTCATCACTGGCAGCTGTTTCTTACGGAGGTAAACATGCACTTACCCTGTGAGTCAGCAACTGCACTCCTGGGCATTTGTTCCAGAGAAACTAAAAGCTACATTCATACAATAACCTGTACATACATTAAACTGTACTCTTAAAAATGGTTCCAATGGTAAATATAATGTATGTTACCATAATAAAAAAAAAACTGTGTACAAATATTCATAGTCATTTTATTTAGAATAGCCCCAGGCTGAGGACAACCTAAATGTCCTTCAATGGGTGAATGGTCACACACACTCTGGGACATCCATCCAACAGGACCCGGCTCAGCAATAAAAAGGAGTGAACTATGGACACATGTACCAGCTTGGATGGACTTCAGTGGCCTCAAAGATCCATACTGTATGATCCCATTTATGTAACTTTCTCAAAATGACTAAACTATAGAGACAAAACCAGGTAAGTTTCCAGGTATAACAGTTAATTTTATATGTCAACTTGACTTGGCTAAGGGATGCTGAGATTGCCAGTGAACATTCTTTCTGGATGTGTCTTTGAGTGTGTTTCTGGAAGAGATTAGCACTTGAATTGGTGGACTGAGGAAAGAAGATGGCCCTGCCCATGGGGAAAGGCGGCCTCACAGTTTGTTGAGGGTCCCAGTAGAATAAAAAGGTGGAGGAAGGGCAAATTTGAGCTCTCTGCTGCTTCTGGGACATCCATCTTGTGCCCTCAGACATGGTGGTCTGGGTTCTTGGGCCCTCATGCTCAGACAAATTACACCACTTGCTTTCCTGCTTCCACAGTTTGCAGAAAGCAGACTGGGGCTTTCGGACCTCCATAATCGCATAAACCAATCCTATAATAAATCCCCTTATATATATCCATATATTTTTTACTGGTTCTGTTTCCCTGGGCAGCTCTAATACACCAGGTGGCAAGGGGTAGCGTACCAGTTTTGGAGATGGAACAGTTCTGAAGCTTGACTGAGGTGGGGTCACACGAAATCTATACATGGGGGCACATTATGTAGAACCACTCATACACACGCAAATGCATACGTAAAAACTAGTGGAAACTGAGGAAGGCCTGTAGTCTAGTTGTCCGTATTGAACCAGTGTCCGTTTCCTGGTCTTGATATTGTGCTATCATCACAGGAGATGTCATCACTGGTGGAGTTGGATGAAGGGTTTGAAGGACTCTGTACTATTTTTGCAACCTCTAGTGAGTATTTAATTACTTAAATGTCTCAAAAAGTAAAATGGAACTGGGGATTTTGCACTTTAGATACTCCATGCATTTGACCTCCATGTTTGTTTTCATGTTGGAGACAGCAGGAACAGGGGTGGGCTACGGCCTCAAGGACAGCACAGTCGCACAGAGCGGACTCTAGGAACGTAAGCGCTCTCCCGCTAGCCGCCTACCTTCCCTCCCACATTCTGCCTCTCTCCTGACGGGCTCTGAGGGAGTGACCCAAAGCCTCTCTCCCCTGAGGCCTGGGTTGGCCAGGGGCACTGCTCCTGGTTCCTCCTCCAGTGGGGGTGCAATGGAAGAGAAGAGGATGGACGAAGGCCTGGGTGGGTGCTGAAGCTTGACGAAGCTAGGTAGTTTGCTGAGGAAGCAGGACCTCTGGAAGGGACAACAGCAGGTGGTGGCTACGAGGCTGCGGGCCTGACCCAGGTGTGCAGTGACTGCGGACACCGTCCACCTGGGCTGCCTGTTCGCTCCAGAGCCTCTCGGAAACAATGCAAAGCAAACAAACAAAAGTCAAATTAAAAGGAAAGGAAAATACAGGTCAGGCAGAACAGAGAGCTCAGCTTATAGTCAGCCCCCCTCTCCCCAGCCTGCACAGGGGCTGCCAGAGCAATCCCCTTACTCCTCAAGCCCTGGGCCCAGGCCCAGACCGAGGGTCCCAATGGGACAGGCAGGGCCTGAGCTCTAAAATTCCACGTTGGACAGTTCTGGAGAGGAGCCCCACCCCCTGTCCAAGGCGGCTCCTTTCCCTTCCCAGGACAATGCAATCTCCTCAGCTGTCTGTGTAAGACCTCTGCCTGCCCCCCTGCAGATGAGGAAGTCTCCAGAAACCATCCATTTGGTGGTGGCCACTTTGACCGGAGGTCGTATAGGCATGGAGCCAGGCTAGGCCAGCTACTGCAGCAAAGGCAGTGGGAACCTCTGGCAGCTTCCCTCCCAGTAGGTGGCGCCCCAGGCACTGTCTGTGTGGCTCCCTTTCAAACACCCCTGTGCCCCCACCTGCTCAGGCCAGAAACCCAGTTCCTTCTCCCCAGCCCCTCCTTCATCTGACCCTCACCAAGTCCTCCCAGCTCTCTCCTTGGGAAATGCATCTTGAATCTGTATTGTTTGCTCCATCAGCCCACTGCCTCATCCAGGCTCTTGCCATATCCTCCTCACAGGTCTCCCCAATTCTTCTTCAGCCGCCCCAGTCCTGCTCTCCACTCAGCAGCCAGAGGGAGCCTCTGAAACCAGATCAAATCAATTCTACCCAACCTGGAAGAAAATGCAACTCCATGTCACTCTGGCTCACAGCCCTCTGAGACACGGGCCCTGTCCCTCAAAGCTCTTTCACCCACCTCACGGGTTTCTCCCTTAGTTCCCCCGACAGGACCTCCTTGCTCACTGACCTCCCCGTCTGCAGTGAGCTCCTGCCGTCTCCAAGGGGCTGGTCCCTGACATTCAGGGCTTGGCAGACCCTCTCTCTCCGCAGGGAGGACTCCCAATCTCAAGTTGCTCAGCAGTCATGGCTCCTCACCCGGCATAGTGCTCAGGGGGAGTCTTGGTCTCAGGAAAGCATCCCTGAAAGGGGGTCTCCTGGGATCAACACTTGTGGGAGGGGCAGACAGGTGGGCAGAGGGGGCAAGTGGGCTCTGATGCAGGCCTAGCCACAGCTGCTCTGGGGAGCGCTGCAGAGCTCAGGAGGCCCTTGAGTTATGCTGATTTGGGTCAAGGAGGGCCAGGCCTTCGTACTCTGTGCTGGAGTGTGTGTGTGGGCCTCGCCAGGCCCCATGCAGCACCGTCTGCAGCAAGTCCACGCAGGAGGAGCTGGCCGCTGAAGGCCACCTGCCAGCAGTGCCCCCAGAACAAGGCCGTCAGCACATCTGAGAATCCATCACAGCTCATCTCTATTTGACATTTTTCTTAATTTGTGTTCTGTCTCTCCATCCTGGAATGTAAGCTCCTCAGAATCAGGATCACGCTTGTGCATCACTGTCCCTCAGCCCAGCACACGGTCCGTGTTGAGTGAATGTTTTTACACTCTATTTTCACAATCACCCTTGGAAAATTGATTCTCATTATACAAATGAGTTAAAAAAGGCTGAGGTTAAGAGACTTACCAGTAAGTGGCAGGACCAGACTTCCAGTCGGCCTTCCGCAGCTCTGTGGCCAGCACCCCTCCAGCACGGCTCAGGGAAACGGGCAGTGCGTAGCCGGTCCTGTGTTGGCTGGGAGGGTGCACATTCCGAGTACCGCTTTGATCAAGATTATTAAGTATTGAGGGATCTGGGCCATTCCTTACATACTCTCCATATCCAATCAATAGCCCCTGTGCGCATGGCAAGTCACAGCAAATGTGGGCTGACTTGAGAACCAAGGCCACAGGCTCTTGTGCTGCGCACAGTGGGTGGCCAACCTGATGGCACTGAGGAACAACTCTGCCTTCCCATTTCAGAGCTGCTTCCCATTTTGTTCCGTTCTCCTCCTCCACCAACACCCTCTCAAGGAGAAATCCCACCTCAGTTTCAAGATGACTCTGAGTATCTTTCTGGCCTCCTCTGTTGCTGAAAGAAGTCACCAGCATGTGGGGTTTCAGAGGTCCCCATCTTTCCAAAGGGCATCCTGGAACTGTGGAATTCTGTCAGTCTGACCCCCACCCATGATACGTCTGGGAAGAACGCACGCGTGCTTTGCCCAATAGCCCATTCTTGTCTGGGGATGTTTGAGGGCTCAGGAACTGCCACACTTACGGAGTCGTAGAAACTGGGACTGGCACGTGTTTCTCCTTAACAGTCAACACCAACCCTCTGTTACTGGGGAAGGAAGAGTCATGCAGGAAAAACATTGGGAAAACAAAAAAGTTTATGCCTGAATTTAAATGGTCAGTGATCTCTGAAGATGGGGATGCAGATTCTCTGGCAATGAAACTGAAAACAATGGTTCTGCAATTGCTTTGAGTTGCCTGCCTTACAGAGAGGCTTTTTCTCAACCCTGCTGCACACACACAGGTAAAATCACACTGCCTCCTGTGACCCCGTGCTGGGCCAACATATTCCACCTTAAGCAACTTTAAACGTGTTCTGAAAATGTTTATTCTCTTGGACTCCACAGGCTACTTTTTGTACTGACCCAAAGGTAAGCTACCTCAGACGCCTAGGACAAGAAGGCAAACACAGAATGCTGAAGTGCGGGCAGCACTAGGAGCGAGACACTGAAGAAATCGTCTGGTGTTGTTTTGTAGAGGAGGAAGAGACTGATGTACCCATTTAACAGGTTTCCAAACCCAAACCAAAAAAAGCACAACCACACCAAGTCTAAATTACAACACTTTATTGCAGCATCGGCAAAGGTCAGATTCTGAAGCTGGTGAAGATCGGGCAGCATTTCCATGTGAAATGTTACAACTTTACAGTTTTGTTTCTTAGTTAAGTCTACATGCAGAAACTGAAACATGGTAAAAGAAAAAAGGCAAAATAGCTAGAAAGAAAAAGTTGTAATCAAGTTGTAGCATACAGATGTGCTCTTCAACTAAATTTACTATGCCTATCAGAAAGCAAACGAAAGACTATCCTAATAAATTAACAGATTGCCAGAAACAGACTGAGAACCCTCATTGCTATTCAGTGGGGGGAAAACAAAACAAAACAAAACAAAACAAAAACAAAGGCAAACAAAAGCTTTACTGTTTCCATACTTTGTTTAGAGACAGAGGCTGTAAACCCATGAAGGTCAACAAAAATCTTTTGATCCACTTCTTGTTGTCCTTTGTCCGTCTTCTGTGACATGCTGACTGGCACTTGGCTTGTTTTCAATGATACTTACAATGGGCTCAACCCTCCCTGTTCTTAGGCTGGTGTCGACTCCCCCAAAGCCACCAGAATTCGCGAGCTCTGTGTACTACGCATTTACCCTTTCCCTAATAGGCAATTTTATATTACTGACTGATGGATAAAACCGATTTTCCTCCCTCATCCCTTGTTCCTCTTGAAACAAATTCCTAAACAAAAGCCTTCCTGGTGGATTATCTGGTATTTGGATATCTTTCATCATTTTGTTGTCCTGCATGTAAGTTTTTATAGAAGATTTTACTGCTTGCTCTATACTTTCCTACTGTAGTCCTGGAGCCCCCAAATATAGCTTCTTCCAACATGGGATGTTCAACTCAGAGACACTGTAACTCAAATCAAGTTTAAAGCTCAAGGTCATTTCCCCCACACCATTACCATTACGGCCATTTCTTCTCAGGCTCAGTCATCTCACTGACGCTCTCCTTGATGTAACTGCTCAGGAGTCAAGTTAACCATCTCATTTCTTGACTGCCATTCTCAAGAGAAGATGAACCTTCACGTGATTTCCACTACAAAGGCCTTTCCGCCTTATCTGGAAGCGTGGGCGTGTTCCGGAGCTGGCAGAGGCTGCTGTTTCCGCCTCATGGTCCCAGCCTGTCCCAGGTTTAGATTCGCAACTCTCTAGACCGACATGCTGAGATGTGTCCACTGCTCTCACTCAATTGCTGGAGGACTCCACTATCCACAACATCAGATACAGGACCTAATGAAATGACACGTGCTGCTGGATCAACGTCTCCTAGAGGCACAAACAGGGCAGTATTAAAGAACGAGCACTGAGCACAAAGCTCCAGCAAGAAAAGCCCCCTAAACACCACCAACCACTGTTTCCTGACGCCTCCAGACAACTCTGCATTTTAAGGAGCACACAAACCGCTATGGAACTAGACCCAGCAGGAGCAGAGGAGTGCTCCAAGAGCAGTTCGGATGGTGGCTGGAAGGTGTGGTCCTGGTATCTTTCCTATACACACTACTTTCCGAGCTGCTGAGAATTCATGTTTTGTGTTATGGTTTAACTGCCTCCTCCAAATTCCTATGTTGGAATCTAACCCACAATCCCTCAGTTTGTGGCCTATTTGGAATAGGGTCACTGCCAATGTACTTAGTTAAGCTGAGGCCAAACGAATAGGTTGGGTCCCTCATGCAGCACGACTGTCCTTGTAAAAAGGGTAAATCTGGACACAAACACACACAGAGGTAGAATGCCACACGAAGATAAGGCAGGGGTGGGATAGCTCTGCGGAATGCCAAGATCGCTGGCAAACCACCAGAAGCGAGGAGAGGGGCGTGTAACAGATTTCCCTCAGCTGTCAGCCGGAACCACCCACAGACGTGGCAGTCTTGGGTCCTCACCTCTGCGTTGTGAAGCGAACAGCTCTGCTGTTTAAGCCACCAGTCTGTGGGGCATTCTTCTGGCAGCCCTAGCAGGCTAAGCCAGCCTGTTCCCCACAAGGCAAGTTACCTTAGCAAGAGGCTTTCAAAGAATAAAATGCAAATATGGAGAAGTATCTTTAGCTGGATATATCCCTAATTTGTGCAGAACTGAACTGAATGGGAGAAAGGTCAGTAACCCAAGTATTCCGAGAGGGAAAAAACCTCTCTCTCTCCTGCAGTCAAGACAAAGCGTTGTCA
Source organism: Smutsia gigantea (assembly GCA_032199065.1). Classification (NCBI taxonomy): domain Eukaryota; kingdom Metazoa; phylum Chordata; class Mammalia; order Pholidota; family Manidae; genus Smutsia; species Smutsia gigantea. The sequence continues at coordinate 839,438 of JAVSCE010014922.1, forward strand.
CAGATTTTTCAACACCAGCAGAGTGGAAAACATCCTTGTGCCACAGAATACCTGGGTAATTGCTTTACTTTGGCGCTCCTGCCACTTTAACTCATTAGAAGCAAAGCCTATAGTTTGTTAGAGCGTCACTTCCAGTGACAAAGGCTAAAATTTTAACTTACAGACTTATACTGAGAATCCCCTGACTCAAAAGCATAAAAATCTTTATAATTAATGTCTGGGAGTTTAACAAAACACACAGATAAGAAAAACTCTGAACTGTTTGAATACACAGTTCCAAACGTCAATGATCTTAGTAACTAATTAAAAGAAAAAACACTAACCAAAAGTCAAATTGAAAATGGCTAAAATGGCTTCTCAGACCTCATTCATGGGATTCTCTTTTCCTTCCTTTGCACGGGAACACACCTCTCAGTGTGTGCGTCTGGAGAACCACCATTCTAGATATGCATCTTTCTGCTAAGTCTGGCCCAGTGTTAAAAACAGAAGAAAACACAGAGAAGCCAAACCACCAGGAGACGCCACCCGATCGGTTATGTGCTTTCAACCAGCTGAATTTCACTTAAAACTTAAGGTCAAATAATGGCAAAGAACATTTGGTGCTTGGAAGGCTCAAAAACTCACCCCCCCCGCCCCATTTACTTGTTCCTTCACAAGGCCCATCTGCAGCTGCACTGAAGAGCACGGGCTTTGCAAAGCCCGTCCTACTTTACAGAGGGCCATTTTAAGAGCGATGGGCAAGTTAAGGTATTTTTTTTTAGTTATGATTTTAGGAAGACATTTAAAACAGGTCGAGAGAGTAGGTCCAGAACTGGGATTCTCACGAAATCAGCAAACTGGGGAAGAAGAGCTAGGGAGCAGACTGTAGGGAGATAGTTTATTAAATGACTAAACAGATTTTTGGAAGTCCCTTTGTCCAACAACAAATATTTACTGAGCACCTCCTATGTGCAGGCACCAAGAGCCGTGAAGGCTCCATAGCAGAAACCAAGGTGAGGCTATGTCTCTGCCCTCGGGCAGCCACGGGGCACAAGGTCTGCAGAGATACAGGGAGCCGGGGCAGCACCAGCGCTAGCAAACGTCAGACTTGAGGCCATCGAGGAGGGTCAGGAGGCACCTGGGAGGAAAGCACCAGAGGGCTCCAGACAGAGGGAAGCAAAAGGAACATGACCAGAAGTAAAAGGCCAGTTAGGAGGAGTGGAAAGAAAAGCACGAGATAAAGCCAGCAAGGTACGCACTGACCCACCAGGCTGGGCTGTGGTAACCCAGTCAGGAGCTTGAACTTCATTCTACCAGCCAGAGGAGCCAAAGAAGAGCTCACCTAGTCAGACAGAGAAAGAGAAACGTAAAGGGTTGACACTAGAGCCTGCTAAGTAGACCAGGAGGCTGCAGGCCAGAATCCAGAGAGAGGCAATGGTAGCTTCTATCTCTGGCCTCAGCAGGGGAGGTAGAATGAAATGGGCAAGAGTGAGAGCCATTCACTGGTAGAATCAGAGGATTTGCCAATTAACTGAATATGGAAATCGAGGGAGAGAGAAAAGCCAAAACTAAAATCTTTCTAGTCTGCACAACTGGGTGGGCAGTGCTTCCATTCACTGAGCCAGAGGACAGGGAGGAAGGGCTTGGTGGCAGGGACACACAGAGGTTTATGATCCCCCAGGATATCCAAGTGGTTGTCTAGAGACAGCTGGGTATGCAGTCGGAAAGGACACTGTGGGACACTGGCTGGAGACATGGGGCTGAGCGGCGGGAGGGGGACTGGGGACAGCCATGAGGGGCAGAGCCACAAAGGGGTCGATACAAGAGTGGGAGGACCAGGTAGGGAAGAGAGAGACGAGAGGCAGCAGAGCCGCAGAAGGCAGGGAAGAGAGCCCATCCAGAAACCAAGGAGGGTCTGCAGGCTAAGTGTCCAGATGGCTTAGGAGGCTGCGCATAAAGCATGGGAGCTGGTAGCCGCAGAATGGCAGGGACGCTGCAGCCCACAGTCTGCCACACGCAGTCCGCCCGCCACACGCAGGGGACGTGGGAAAGGAAAAGCAAAGGTGGCCAATTCTCCCAAGTCTACCTAACGGGGGTTGGAGGGAGTGGGGAAGGAAAACAGAAAGCTAACAAAGACTTCTGACTAACTGGTAGCAAACCAAGAAAGGCACACCCCTGCGTGCTGTACATGTCATTACAGCATACAGAAATGTGCAGGTCTGCCTTCCCATGTTTTTCTTCCCCACTGCTTAAGAAATGCTTGGTACTTAACAGACCCTTGAACAATACTTTAAAAAAATAAATACACGACTAGGGCAGCATTAGCTCTTTAAAGCACCTGTACTTGGTTTTTCCCTGGACTATAAGCTTGAGGGTAAAAGACTTTCTCTACTTTTTAACTTTCTGTAATGCAGGACTGAACCCGTAGGAGGTGCTAGGTGAATATAAGCTGCGGGGAGCAAATTTTACTGTAAATATAAATTATGAATCAAACGTCACACTTACTGATTATATAAAGTTACCCAAACATCTAAAAACCAAGACACGACACTACAATTGCAATATCTGGTTTGAGAAGGGATTAGGCATTAATAGATCTCCTCATAGTTCTGTTCTCCAACCACAAAGACAAGAAGAGGGAACAGACATTATCAAGAACACTATGGTATATACTTAAAGCTCTCTAAGAAACTACAAAAGCAGGAAACTAAAATTTTCATGCCCTGTTAACCTAGCAAGTTTCTACATTTTAGCAGCAATAAACGGTTTTATTAAAAGACTTTAATGAAGTTTGGATAATTAAAAACAACCCAATATCTTATTATGCCCTATTAGATGAGTCTGTACATCATTTTTAATGACATTTCTGAAAACATTATACTCAACAGATGTTAAATATGTTAAATAACAGACTCCTAGACTGTCATAACAAACCAATTTTCTAAATGCAATTTGAGTTGTCTGAGCATGTAATTCAAAGAAAAATGTTATCAGGAACACACAAATATATTTAGTGAATAAAAGACATAGGCTCTCATGCCTGCACTTTCCCACTGCTGCTCTCCACGATGAACTCCCTTTACCCCGCCCGGCACATCCCTTACCATACCTGCTCTCCTGCCCCCAGTAATAAGCAGACCTCTTGGAGTTGTTGTATAGTCTAAACATAAATGCCCTGAGGGGTCAGAAGCAACAGCAAAGCCAATGTCCCTGCTGATAACTTGACCGTGAGACAGAAAACTGAGTTGACTGAGTATGGGTCTTTAGATTAGATCCCAGAAAAACTTAATTTTATTCCTTAAAAATAGACGAATGAGGTCTTATTAGGGCACATCCTTTGTGCGAAATTCCTTGTAGAATTTAAATCATTTCACATTAAGCAACTCAAGTTTAAGTAGAACTGGCATGGATCCCAGCTGGACATTTTATAATTAAAAAAACAAACAAAATACCTGAATAGCAAGCTCGGTCACATTCTTTAAAGACCAGCAAAAGGGTCTGAGTTTTTGTAAACATTAAGATTACCTAACTCTGACCCAAGAGATCCTAACATGAAGTGTACAGTTTCTCTCAGACTAATTTGTAACTAGTCCTCTCTATAAATGCAAAAGTGAAAATTTTTAAGTCCAAAGAAGTACATTCAGAGGGCAAAAGCCAAGGTCAGTGTGGCTGAAATCAAGACTTAAAAAAAAGCAAAACTGTAACTTTTATGGACAAGTTTTCTTTTCTCAGTACATAGAACTCAAAGCCCTTTCTGCTTCGTTAATGATTAGACCTTTATCATCAAGTGTAACCCAGAACCATGTGATTCATTCACGCGGACACCACGCAGAACAAAGAGCTGAGAGAAGCGAGAGGCCCGACCCTACCTCCCGCCAGTCTTAAAGATGAGATCCGCATTAGGCGCTCCCTTTGGATGCTGGTAGCGAGGCCGCCGCTCCCGGTTGGTGTTGGCTGGGGCTGGGCGCTGGGCGAGAGACTGCAGCATTTCTGTAATCAGGAACACAACAGAGAAGGTGGTTAACTCTGGCAAATGGATTCCCCCCATGAAGCAAATGAAACTCGAGGTAGATCAAGTTTATCAGTCTATTAAGTAGCCAATGAAAGAAAAATAACCATTATACAGACTAAAATGATTCACGAGTACTGAAAGAGCACATTAAGAGATGAGAGAGGTTCTTTAGTATCATTTAGTAGCCAGTGTTCCCCTTACTGTCAATCTGGCCACTATCAAGTGTCTTGTGAGGCAGTAAAACATCATACCAAGCGGTATAGTGCAATAGGAATGGGTGCAGTGTTTAGAGCCAGGTGATACTGGTTCAAATCCCAACTCTGCCACTTATCAGCTATGGGACTCTCAGTTCAGTTTCCCTAAATGTAAAATGGGGAAGATAATACACACTCATCTCGTAGGACTGTGACGATTAAATGCTTTGAAGAAGTACATAAAATAGGATCGGCCCACAGTGAACACTTACACTATTAGCTATTATTATTAACAATGTTGGATATCAACTGGAAGAGAAGATTCTAGAAGTGGAAATTAAAGATGGAAAACCATGTATTTATTTATATAACAATCTCCTGCACAAAAAACAGGCAGTACAGTGCTATACTGTATAAAATAGCTATATAGTCCCAGAGCTGACTGGCAACATGAGGCAATTAAAAATTGATTATTATCTTGACTTCACTCATTTGTGGAGTATAAAAATAGCATTAGCATACTCACACACCCCAAGAAGGGGCTAGTGGTTATCAAGGAGAGGGGTTGGGAAGGGAGGAGGGATTAAGGGGCATTATAATTAGCACTCATAACACAGGAAGGGCACAGGGAGGGCAGTACAGCCTGGAAAAGACAAGTAGTGGCTCTAGAGCATCTTACTGCACTGATGGACAGTGACTGCAATATGGAGGTGAGGACTTGATAATATGGGTAAATGCTGAAACCACAATGCTGTTCATGTGAAACCTTCATAAGATTGTGTATCTATAATACTTAAAAAAAATTATTACCTCACTTGCAAACATAGCTCTTAACAGTATGGAACCTAACTGAAGTACAGAGTTATCAAAATATGGTGACAACTACATTATTGTTATTTTTCAAAAAAGCGAGAGAAAAGTGAAGATAGAATGGAATATAAAAAAACAATCAGGCTAAATATATACAAACATGACATGAAAAGGTAGAGCATAAGAACTTAATATTCTATATTTAAAAAGCTCAAAGACACCAAAATTACCCACTCTGTTCTACAAAGGCTTTTATACCTTGATAATCTTCCTGTTCTTGCCGTTCATTGATATCTAGTGTGAGCTTTTTCATTCTCATCCTCTCTTCTTTTTCTGCTTGCTGCTGGTTCCAGTGATTTGCAGCAAGTTGGGAAGACATGGGTACATTAAGGATCTTAAACTGAGAAAAAAAAGTAACAAAGAAATCACAAATGGTTTGAGAAAATCGAGAGAAAAAAAATTCAAATAAAATAGCAAGTAGAATTAAATGAGTTTAGAAAAATAATACTAATGTCTTTTTTCCCACTAAATCAATAAAGATGGTATCATCTAAGAACACAGATAACAGCATTACTCTAGTAGAGACAAACCTTTTAGGGTTGGATGGGAAGTAGGAGGTGGTAAGTTTCAGCCTCCCTGAAAAGCAGAAGCTCCTCTTTAAGGTGCCCTGTTTGGAAGCACACATCTAGCAAAAGGATATTATTTTCCAGCCTCTAGACTATTATGTATGGGCAACTGTCATAAAGGCTTTTTTATATATAGCTGTAATCTACATCCTTTTCATTTCTATCCTCTGGAATCAGTTCTATCTTTTGAACCATAGACAACAAATCTAGTCCAACTTCAGTATTAACAGACTTTCTTAGTATTTCTTAAGATAGCTGTGATGTTGAAAAGGAGAAGTTAGGCAACAGACCTACAGAGATCTATTTCTCTGTTACAGGAGAGTCCTTATCTATGGAATGTTGTTGTTTTTAGCAGGATGTCTCTGGTTTAGGATTGTGCAAGGTCAACAAACCTAGATAGAATTTATGAATTTATGGGCCATGGCTCCCTGGAAACTAAGCAAGCTGTGTAATTATTTGAGTATAAAATGGAGATGGCTTCATAACCTAAATTCCCTCAGCTGTGTATAACTTGCATACCTCATTTAAGGCACCTCCCCTAATACTAGACCAAAGGCATGTCTCATGCAGAAAGGACAGACTTGGGAGCTGTGCTCAGGATCCCAGAGCTCTCTCTGCTTGATCTATGCCTTTTGAATGCCTGCATCCTTGAAATTATTAGTAAAGCTTAACACTGCATAAGATCTCTGATTCATTAGAATCTGATTTAACAATTTGGCTCTTTGTATTTGCCCAGATGTCCTCTCTTGGAATTCTCTTTTCAGATGCACTTAGTTTGTCAATGTTCCTCTTAAACTGTAATACCCAGAACTAAAAGCACCAGACCAGATACACTAAGGTCAAAAAATATAAAGTGTGGGTATGAAATTATCTATAAATCCAACTAACCACATTTCATCTTTAGATCACAGATAATTAAATGTCTCACATATCAAAAGAAAAATATAATTGAAGAATAGTCCTCTTAGTTACCAGCCTTGTAGACCTCACCCCTGCTCTCCAGTGAACTTACTTTGACATGACCTGCTCTTAGTGGTCTAGCACAGACTCCTTGTAACCATCTATTTTGTGAGCTCAAAACCTTTTTTTTAACTTTAGTTTGGTGTCCTTAACATACCTAAAATACGTTATTTAAAATGTCATTTTGAGTTGAGAAATGCATACAATCAAGAAAACATCATTGCGATGGAGTCAATGAGCATATCCATCATCTCCAAAGGTTCCTCTTGTCTGTTTGTAACCCACCTCATCCTTCCCCCAGCCCCAGGCAACTGCTCATCTGCTTTCTGTCACTGATTAGCTTGTCCCTTCTACAATTTTAGGTGAACTGAATCATACAACACTTACTTTACTTAGTCCAGTGATTCTGAGATGCATCTGTGTTGCCATATTACCAACAGCTTATTACTTTTTTTACAGAGTAACCTTCTCTTGTATGAATATACTAGTTTATCTGTTGTTGACAACACCTGTGGTGCTATTAAATTGAGTTGAACATTCATGTGCAAATGTGTAAAAATTAGAACATATGTCCTATGGCACTCCACACATAGGACATACATTCTAATTTCTCTTAAATGAAAAATGCTAGGAATGGAAAAGCGGGGAATATCTGGTGTATTTTACTTTTTAAGAAACTGCAAAAATGGTTTCCATAGTGGTGGCACCACTTTACATTCCACTAGCAGTGTATAAGAGTTCTGGTTCCTTCATATCCTTGTCAACACTACGTATGGTCAGCCTACTTAATTTTAGCCATTTTAGTGAGTATATAGTATTATTTTCATTTTCCTAATGACTAAGATTGTTTAAAAAAATCTAGAATTATGCTAAAAATGGACATCAGGTTTACTGGATTGTACAGTTTTTAGAATGTATTTTTTCCTTGCTCTTCAAAAAAGCAAATATTTGCCTACTATGACTCTTCTGACTATTCCATTCTGTAAGACTTCTAAGTTTAATGACAGCTGATCTACAATCACATATAGGTCTTTCCATCCTTCAGTATATAAGTTGTTTATGCCTGAAGACTGGAACTCATTTAAAGTAGATAAATTATCCCTTTTTGATACTGCCTAATTTTACCTAATATTTAACCTAGCTTTTCAGGTTGAAATCTTTCTTCTGGATAGAAAGGGAAGTGAACAGTTGTTTTCCTACAAGGCAGTGGGATTACTCTTCCTTGTTCTATAACCATGAACACAGCATTTTAAGAAAGCACTTCATGCCAACTGCACTTCAATATAAACAAAACAAAACAAAACAGAACTCCTTTTGAACCACATCTTCTTTAAAAATTGGTGGCTATGGGTTATTTCTAAATTCTAGTGTATATGGTCTGATGATGGTCAATTTCTCCTCCTTCCACAATTAGAGTTCTATGCTATCTTTGCCCCTTCTGCAGGTTTCCTGTCATTTTCACATTACAAACAGTTCTTTCCTGAAATACTTGCAGGCAGTGCAGCAAAGAAAAAGAAGTTAAGAACAGAGATTTGGGTAGTCACGGACTGGATCCACACTGCAGCCCTATCACTTATTATTATGGCCTAGCTAATCACTTGCGAATGCTCTTCTTCTCACCTATACAATGAAGAAAGAAATGCCATCTTTTAAGGCTGCTAAGAGAATGATATGAGATAAAATGTGTAAAGTGCTCAGTATGGCACTCAGCACACAGTAGGTACTCTGTAAATACCAACTCATTTAGTAACCCATTTAAATAATCCATTAAAGTTCGGAGTAATAGTCTTTCCCATTACTTCCTATACATTCTAGAAATCAATCTGTTAGCAAAATAGAATAAGTTGGTTTTTAAAAAATCACTTTCTTAGTAGAAAAAAAAGTAGAAATTGAAATCTTTAACTACCATCTAACTGTCTTTAGACCTATCTAGTAATCTCTATCAGGAATGCAAAGACACGGCTTGCTGCAAATGTTTATTTCCACTAACAAGAACAACTGAAACAAAGTTAAATAAAATGACATCATTTCCTATAATAAACCTTTCAATTTATTATTCAAAGTTCAAGAAGACACACACAAAAATGAAAAAGTTCAGCTAAAAATGAATTTTATGCCAGATGTTCTACATGTGTCTAATATGTGAAACAAAAACTTCATAGTAAATTTACTCTTCCCATATATGACTGTGAGATGTTATAATTCATTCATAATTAAATCCTTTATTTTCAGCACTATTACTGTGAAAAGCATTCTGATGCCCTTGCATTTCCATATCCAGGCACTATAAACCACTGGTAGAGAAAATTTGTATTGAAATAGACATTGTGAACAGTTGGGTCATATTACCATGATAGCACAGACAGAGACATATCAAATTCTAGAGAGAAAGACCACAACTATGAGAACAGTTTCCAAAATGAAGACTTGAAGCAATTTTCCAATCTTCCCTTATTTGAACAATTATGAAATCTGGTGAGCAGATATATCCGAGGTATAACTAACTCTAAGTAAAATTTAACCTGCCAGTATAAATCAATAAAGACAGAACCACATAAATACATTAATCTTAGAGATATGATTACATATAAAACAATGCTTCAACTACGATAAGAATTCAGTAAGTTTTAGCTATTATTATTTCAATTACTTTATTATTTTTATTATAGGTACGGATTCTGGACAATGTTGAGTATTGTCTCAATGAAATACAAAATATCTATTAAGCTTTGAGAATGACAGCTAAATTTTAAATCATTCTCTCTTACTAGTGTAAAGTAAGATGCCACAGTTGAGATGGTTAAGGGTAAAGAGGGGTACAAGTCTATTTCTTATGCAAATTAGAGACCCCAACATCACAACATTCTCTTTATCAGCTGGATGGTATTTTCTCAGTGGCTGTACCAACTGGTTTTAAACATTTATAAATATAGGCAAACAGAGGGAGTGACACATTACTGTTTATGAAACACTCAAACAAAGCAGCCCAATAAGAAATATAGATAATTTCTTGATCCCCATGAAATCACAACCTGGAATTCTAAGATACTTTCATCTGTCACCATATTAACATATTCAGAGAGAAAACAGGGTGACCATTTTTCCCCTTATTAGGTTCCTGATAACATTTGAAATTTCCTTCATAATTCAGTAATGATGAGCCTAATGACAATGGTACTAATCATACTAATCAAAGAATATAAAACATTATAAAGAAAATTTCATGATTTGGTCAAAAAATGTGGAAAATGTAGACTTTCTATTCATTTACAAATCAATTTCTTCTAGAAAATTCTAAATCCTCTAAAGGGAAATAACTATAAATAAAAGATAAAAACATCTTTTACCACTTTCGACAAGTTTTACAAAAGGAAAAGTTCTCAAGTGTTATCTACTAAATAGAAAAGAGAGAGCAGTAAGTACGGATAGCACAAGAGACAAGTTTCCTGATGCCGCCCTAAGTCGTTTACCGTAAAGCTACTAAGAAACGTTCAAAAGAGACGCACTGTTTGTGGGACCTTCATAAGACTGTATATCAATGATACCTCAACTAAAAAAAAAAATCTAAAATAAAAGACATACTTGCTTTATAGTAAATTGTTAGACAAAAAGATTAAAGTCATTCAAATTAGATTTCATGGAACATGATAAAGGCAATAAAATTGATTTAGGTTTTACTTTAAAGCTACTTCATAACTGTAGTTGAAATATGAAAGAAAAAAATACGTATCCACATAAACACATATAATCCCAAATTATTGTGATAGGTATCAATTATTCCAGCCAAAAGATATGTAAAATAAATGACTCATAAATATTAACCACAATAAGTGGGTTGTTTACAAGTATTAAACTATAATAAATATATTGTATATTTATTAAAAACAATAAAAAAAGCTCCTGAAAATATTATATAGCGGAAAAGATGGTGGCATAAGAGGTGAGACAGACGTTTCCTCATAAAACCTCATATAATATGAAAATAAAGCTACTACAACTACTCTTGAAAGAGCAACGGGAAAGAGGACAGCAACAAACTGCATATACCTGGAGACAAGAGCAGCCCTCACAGAAAAGGGTAACGTACTAAAGCTGTGGTCCTGCTGGATCCAAGCCCTTCCCCCACCCCAGCTGACCAGCAGGAGGAACAGGAACAAAGCAGGGAGGGAGTGGAGATGTGGGACTGCTGAATACCTAACTCTGGAGATCTGCTCTGGGAGCAAAAACCTACATTTCATGGAGCTTGCATGATACTCTTGTAATTAGGGGGTTGGAAAGCTAAGACAGGCAGAATTCCTGGAGAGACTAAGATTCCAGCTCCTTGTGAAAGCAGGGATCCATACCCAGCTGCTCGGGGACAAAAGAAAGGCGGGCAGTCTGAGAGACTTCCTAACAAAGAAGCCCGTAGCAAGAGGGCTGCTAAAGGGGCAAGGATTGCACAGAGCTTACTGCTCAGGAGAAAGGACAGGCAGACAAAATTGTCCAGGTGCACTCTGCCCAGCAGGTTGGGAGCTTTCACGATCTTCAGGTGCTCCAGCTCCCTGGCTACCTACACAGCTCCAAGAACCTCTTCTGTGACAGGCAGACTAGTGCACCTTTCTTCTGGCCAGCCCCACCGGGCTAGCAAACCGGGAAATCCTTCCCTGGTGTTAGGCCAGCCAGAGGGAAGATCTTTCCACAGCAACTAAAAACGCAAAGCACAGAGGCTTATACCTGTGTGCTGAGCCCACTGGTTCAGGCAGTGGAGACAGGCATAGCAGCCAGGAACCAGCAAACAGCCCCAGAGGCACCAGTACCACTCCCCTACAATCCCCGCATTGCTTCAGGGGCTGAGCAGCTCCAGAGAGTAGAGCTTCTGGGCACTAGAGGGCGCCATATACAAATATAAAAGGCCAAAGGAACCTGGTCCAGAGTAAAATTATGAATAAAACTCCTGAGAAAGATTTAAATGATATGGACCTTATGACTCTCCCTGAAAAGGAGTTCAAAATAAAAATCATTAACATGCTCATGGAGGTCCGGAAAGATATTTAAGAACTCAGGAATGAATTCCAGTTGGAGATCCAATCATTGAAGAACACAATGGACGGTATTAAAAGCAGATTGGATATGGTGGAGGAGACAATGAAATAACTAGAGAAGAGGAATACAAAGAAGATGAGGCACTGAGAGAAAAAAGGATCTCTAAGAATGAAAGAATATTGAGAGAACTGTGTGACCAATCCAAACGGAACAATATTCGCATTATAGGGGTACCAGAAGAAGAAGAGAGAGAAAAAGGGATAGAAAGTATCTTTGAGGAGGTGATTGCTAAAAACTTCCCAAATCTGGGGAAGGTGATAGTCTCTCAGGCCATGGAGGGGCACAGATCTCCCAACACAAGGGACCCAAGGAAGACAACAGCAAGACATATAGTAATTAAAATGGCAAAGATCAAGGATAAGGACAGACTATTAAAAGCAGCCAGAGACAGAAATAGGATCACATACAAAGGGAAACCCATCAGGCTATCATCAGACTTCTCAGCAGAAACCTGGGAGTGGCATGATGTATTTAATGCAATGAAGCAGAAGGGCCTTGAACCAAGATAACTTTATCTGGCAAGATTATCATTTAAATTTGAAGGAGGGATTAAACAATTCCCAGATAAGCAAAAGCTGAGAGAATTTGCCTCCCACAAACCATCTCTACACTGTATTTTGGAGGTACTGCTATAGATGGAAGTGTTCCTACGGATTAATAGCTGTCACCAGAGGTAATGAAACCATAGTAAAGAAAATAGAACAGCTAATTACTAAGCAAATGCAAAATTAAATTAACTATACCCAAAGTCAATCAAGGGATAGACAAACAGTACAGAATATGATACCTAATATATAAAGAATGGAGTAGAAAGAAAAAGGAGGAAACAAACAAACAAAAAAAGAACCTTTAGATTGTGTTTGTAATACCATATTAAGTTAGTTGTTAGACTTTTAGATAGTAGGGAAGTTAACCTTGAACCTTTGGTAACCACGAATCTGAAGCCTGCAATGCCAATAAGTACATACCTATCCATAGCCACCCTAAATGTAAATGGACTGAATGCACCAGTCAAAAGACATAGAGTCACTGAATGGATAAAAAAACAAGACCCATCTATATATGCTGCCGACAAGAGACTCACTTTAAACCCAAAGACATACACAGACTGAAAGTGAAGGGATGGAAAAAGATATTTCATGCAAACAACAGGGAGAAAAAAGCAGGTGTTGCAGTACTTGTATCAGACAAAATAGACTTCAAAATGAAGAAAGTAGCAAGAGATAAAGAAGGACATTACATAATGATAAAGGGGTCAGTCCAACAGGAAGATATAACCATTATAAATATATATGCACCCAACACAGGAACGCCAGCATATGTGAGACAAATACTAACAGAATTAAAGGAGGAAATAGACAGCAATGCATTCATTTTAGGAGACTTCAACACACCACTCACTCCAAAGGACAGAACAACCAGACAGAATAAGTAAAGACACAGAGGCACTGAACAACAAACTAGAACAGATGGACCTAACAGACATCTACAGAACTCTACACCCAAAAGCAGCAAGATACACATTCTCCTCAAGTGCACATGAAACATTTTCCAGAATAGACCACATACTAGGCCACAAAAAGAACCTCAGTAATTTCAAAAATATTGAAATCCTACCAACCAACTTCTCAGATCACCAAGGTATAAAACTAGAAATAAATTTTAGAAAGAAATCAAAAAGGCTCACAAATACATGGAGACTTAACAACACTCTCCTAATTAATCAATGGGTTAACGACCAAATCAAAACAGAAATCAAAGAATATATGGAGACTAATGACAACAACAACACAAAGCCACAACTTCTGTGGGACGCAGCAAAGGCAGTTCTAAGAGGAAAGTATATTGCAATCCAGGCCTATTTAAAGAAGGAAGAACATTCCCAAATGAATAGTCTAAAGACACAATTACTGAAATTGGAAAAAGAAGAACAAATGAGGCCCAAAGTCACCAGAAGGAGGGACATAATAAAGATTAGAGAAGAAATAAATAAAATTGAGAAGAATAAAACAATAGAAAAAATCAATAAAACCAAGAGCTGGTTCTTTGAAAAAATAAACAAAATAGATAAACCCCTAGCCAGACTCATTAAGAGAAAAAGAGAATCTACACACATAAACAGAATCAGAAATGAGAAAGGAAAAATAATGATGGACCCCACAGAAATACAAAGAATTATAAGAGAATATTATGAGAATCTATATGCTAACAAGCTGGAAAACATAGAAGAAATGGATGACTTCTTAGAAAAATACAACCTTCCAAGAGTGACCAAGCAAGAAACAGAAAAACTAAACAGACCAATCACCAGCAACGTAATTGAATCAGTAATCAAAAAACTACCCAAGAACAAAACCCCTGGATCAGATGGATTCACCTCTGAATTCTACCAGACATATAGAGAAGAAATAACACCCATTCTCCTTAAAGTTTTCCAAAAAATAGAAGAGGAGGGAATACTTCCAAACTCATTCTATGAAGCCAGCATCACTCTAATACCAAAACCTGGCAAAGACCTCACCAAAAAAGAAAATTACAGACCAATATCCCTGATGAACGTAGATGCAAAAATACTCAACAAAATATTAGCAAACCGAATTCAAAAATACATCAAGAGGATCATACACCATGATCAAGTGGGATTCATCCCAGGGATGCAAGGATAGTACAACATTCGAAAATCCATCAACATCATCCACCACATCAACAAAAAGAAGAACAAAAAACCACATGATCATCTCCATAGATGCTGAAAAAGCATTTGACAAAATTCAGCATCCATTCCTGATTAAAACTCTCAACAAAATGGGTATAGACGGCAAGTACCTCAACATCATAAAGGCTATATATGACAAACCCACAGCTAACATCATACTTAACGGCGAGACGCTGAAAGCTTTTCATCTAAGATCGGGAACAAGACAGGGATGCCACTCTCTCCACTGTTATTCAACATAGTACTGGAGGTCCTAGCCACAGCAATCAGACAAAACAAAGACATACAAGGCATCCAGATTGGTAAAGAAGAAGTCAAATTGTCACTATTTGCAGATGACATGATACTGTACATAAAAATCCCTAAAGATTCCATTCCAAAACTACTAGAACTAATATCTGAATTCAGCAAAGTTGCAGGATACAAAATTAACACACAGAAATTGGTTGCTTTCCTATACACTAATGATGAACTAACAGAAAGAGAAATCAGAAAAACAATTCCATTCACAATTGCATCAAAAAGAATAAAATACCTAGGAATAAACCTAACGAAGGAAGTGAAAGACCTGGACTCTGAAAACTACAAGACACTCCTAAGAGAAATTAAAGAGGACACTAACAAATGGAAATGCATCCCATGCTCTTGGTTAGGAAGAATAAATATTGTCAAAATGGCTATACAACCTAAAGCAATCTACAGATTCAATGCAATCCCTATCAAACTACCAACAGCTTTCTTCAATGAACTGGAACAAATACTTCTAAAATTCATATGGAATCACAAAAGTCCCCGAATAGCCAAAGCAATCCTGAGAAGGAGGAATAAAACGGGGAATTACGCTCCCTGACTTCAAGCTCTACTACAGAGCCACAGTTATCAAGACAATTTGGTATTGGTACAAAAACAGACCCACAGACCAGTGGAACAGAACAGAAAATCCAAACATTAACCCAAGCATATACAGTCAATTAATATTTGATAAAGGAGCCTTGGATATACAATGGGGAGATGACAGCCTCTTCAGCAGCTGGTGTTGGAAAAACTGGACAGCTACATGTAAGAGAATGAAACTGGACTACTGTCTAGCCCCATACACAAAGGTAAACTCAAGGTGGATCAAAGACCTGAATGTAAGTCATGAAACCATAAGACTCTTAGAAAAAAATATAGGCAAAAATCTCTTGGACATAAACATGAGCGACTTCTTCATGAACATATCTCCCCGGGCAAGGGAAAGAAAAGCAAAAATGAACAAGTGGGACTGTATCAGGCTGAAAAGCTTCTGTACAGCAAAGGACACCATCAGTTGAACAAAAAGACATCCTACAGCATGGGAGAATATATTCATAAATGACATATCCGATAAGGGGTTGACATCCAAAATATATAAAGAACTCACGCACCTTAACAAGCAAAAAGCAAATTATCCAATTAAGAAATGGGCAGAGGACATGAATAGACACTTCTCTAAAGAAGAAATTCAGATGGCCAACAGGCACATGAAAAGATGCTCCACATCACTAATCATCAGAGAAATGCAGATTAAAACCACAATGAGATATCACCTCACACCAGTGAGGATGGCCAACATCCAAAACACAAACAACAACAAATGTTGGCGAGGATGTGGAGAAAAGGGAACCCTCCTACACTGCTGGTGGGACTGCAAATTAGTTCAACCATTGTGGAAAGCAGTATGGAGGTTCCTCAAAAAACTCAAAATAGAAATACCATTTGACCCAGGAATTCCACTCCTAGGAATTTACCCTAAGAATGCAGCAGCCCAGTTTGAAAAAGACAGATGCACCCCTATGTTTATCGCAGCACTATTTACAATAGCCAAGAAATGGAAGCAACCTAAGTGTCCATCAGTAGATGAATGGATAAAGAAGATGTGGTACATATACACAATGGAATATTATTCAGCCATAAGAAGAAAACAAATCCTACCATTTGCAAAAACATGGATGGAGCTAGAGGGTATTATGCTCAGTGAAATAAGCCAAGCCCAAAAAGACAAGTATCAAATGATTTCACTCATATGTGGAGTATAAGAACAAAGAAAAAAACTGAAGGAACAAAACAGCAGCAGACTCACAGAACTCAAGAACGGACTAATAGTTACCAAAGGGAAAGGGACTGGGGAAGATGGGTGTGAAGGGAGGGATAAGAGGGAAAAAGGGGCATTACGATTAGCACACGTAATGTTGGGGGGGCACGGGGAGGGCTGTACAACTCAGAGAAGACAAGTAGTGATTCTATAGCATCTCACTACGCTGATGGACCGTGACTGTAATGGGGTTGGTGGGGGGGACCTGATGAAGGGGTAGTTTAATAACCATAATATTGCACATGTAATTGTAGATTATAGATTAATGATACCAAAATAAATTATATATAAAAAAAATAATCATAATATTGCACATGTAATTGTAGATTAATACCAAAATAAATTATAAAAAAATACTAAAATAAATGAAAAACAAAAAAAGAAAAAAAATATTAAAAAAAATTATATAGCGGTTCTTTTGTGTAACAACTTTTAATTATCAAAACATTTTGATTTATTACTTTACTTCATAAACAGTTAAATCTAGAAGGAAATAAATCATCAATAGCATTATCCTTTCTTTTCAACTACTCACTTCACTGGTGCAAATTTTTATTTAATGACTACACAAGAAAGTTGTTCCTATTTGGTGCACAAAGAAATCTTTCAGTTGAGAATTAAAGATTCTTATAAGGCAACACATTTCACATTTCTAGAAAAACTGTTGCACCAGAAAGGCCAACACCCAAAAATCAAATAAAGAAATAAAAACCAGAACAAAATATACTTTCTTTCTCAGACCACAAAATACCAGTAATGTTTCCTCAAATAATGTTCTTAAAATCGAAGATTTTCCAAAATTCCAAATGAAGTTTATGAGTGGAAAATTTACTTAATAACCAAGTACTCTGAATTCTCATTTCATGTTTGCTAATATTTTCAATAAAGTTCAATAAAAATGTTTCCTTAACATCTAAACAAAATTTCACATTTTAAGAAACATGGACTTCTCCACTCCTTATTCTGTATAAAGTTAGATGGATTACACAGTATAAAATCTATCCACTTCAAACCAAAAATATTCCTTCTAAAAAATAAACAGTCTTATTTTGATCCATACAATTTAGAATTGAGGACTGTTAAAATGAATTTACTTTTCAAAGCTCAAAAGTTTAAGATAGGTTTTGATTTAATTATGCCCACATATTCTGAAAGAGTCAAATGCAGAGCACAAGTTGACACACGTATAAGGAGTTTTCACATGAACCTTAGAAAAGAGAGAGACAAATGAAGAAAATGGATTATTTCCTTAATCCCCTTTTTAGATAAGGAAAATCAAGCTCAGAAGTGCCAATGTAATACGAATGTTCAGTAGCTGTACAGGAAAGGGAACCAAGGTGGGCCTAACTGAAGTTGCCATGTACAGCCCTTCACAATTAAAAAAAATACTCTTTTTGTTCCAAGAAAATCTGCAGAGGTTAGGTAGGGAAGGGAAGGGCTGAGAGCTTTTAAAGAAAAAAGAATGAAGCAGACCTAAAATGTGCCAAATGAAACAGAGAAGTCTAGTTCAAAGAACTAAGTAGTCCCTAGAAAAGAAAAACAAAAGCTCTGGGCTTTGCAAATCCTGGTTAGTATGGTCAATTAGCAGTTCGAGGTGCTCTGAAGAGAGCAGTTTGCAAAAATCTCAATCTCATACTGACTTTTAGGGTCTTGATCAAGAAAGCCCTTATTTTTTTAGGAATGGAGTGGAGGATGGGTGGGTGGTGGGGAAAAGACAGAGCTCACGCCTGGCCTGAGGGTGGGGATGGTGGACTTTCCTGAAAGCACATACACCAGAGGCAGGGATGAAGGAACGCCCTGATGACTGGAGAGGAATTAGGAAGACAGCATCTGAAAAAGATACAGCAGCGCTCTGAACCAAATCAAAGTTAACCATGAACATGAGTCATGGCGTAAGCCTTTGCTAGCCCTCCATTCCATCACTTGAATTGGTGTATAGTTTTTATATCTCAAGATTCACTTGCACTATAGCAAAATAATGGTATACAGTACAACTTTGATCCTTTGTGTAAATGAGAAATTACCTGACAAGAGCAGAGATAAAAATTAATTTAGGCATTGCCTGTGTCAGGCAGAGTATCCCTTCCATCTCAGATGATACCTCATTAGAGGGGTTTCCCTGCCATCCCAGCTAACGCAGAGGTAACTCCCAAAGCCTCCTCCCACCCTAGTTGCTTTTTTGCCTCTTATATTGCTTTATTTTCCTTCACAGCATTCTCCCCAACCTGACATTATGTGATTTCTTTATTTTCTGCCTCCCAACACTAGAAAGAAAGCTCCCAAGAGAGGAAGGAATTTGGCTGACTGCCCTATGTTCTGAACCTAGATCAGCACCTGGTGCATAGCAAGTCAACGGTAAGTACCTGTTAAATGATGATCTGAATGAATGTGGAAGCCAGGTACTGGACTTGTTTAAGATAAGCTGTGATCACTGTCACATTTCACAGAATCTAAAATTCCATTAATTATAATTATTTTATATATTCCATTAAAACAGAAAAAATGTTGCCAATTATTGTGAGATTCCATCAACTCTAAGGGGCAGCCTGTTTTTGGAAATGTTAAAATGTAAAAAAGTATTTATAGAATTAGTAATATATATCTTAGGGTTGTGTCTTGGAGTTGGGCTTTATTTTCTTCATGACACTTTTCACTACCTGCAAATATATTATGCTTGTCTATCTCCCTCAGGAGGGCAGGGACTTTATCGTGGTTATCACTATAGCATTAGCACCTAGGACAGTGTTTGGCATGTAATAGACCCACAAGAAATATCTAATAAATTAATGTATGAATCAACTTATAAATGCCTACAGCTTAGTAGTCAAGGAAATGATTCTGAGGACCATCTGTAAGATAAGGAAAAGAAAGGGAGGCAGTATAAGGAGAATGGAGGTTTAGGGGTCAAAAACAATGATGTTCAAGAGAAGTCTTGGCAACTGAGATGCACCTGCCACCATCTTCCTTTGCTCTTTCACCCTGAGCTTATTTATGAAACCTTCTACCCAAAGTCAAGGTATTTATATATTCCAACAAATATGTATGAATTTAATCCTTTCCATTAAAAATTATAGATGGTACAAGTCAGATGTATCTTCTATACAACAGATAAAATTATTTCTACCACTCTCTATTCTAAATGTTTCCAATTCTTTTCCCTTGTAAAAAAAAGAATTTAGAACCTATCAAAAAAATTTACTACTTCTACTTGATAAATTACAATCAATTGTGAATATGAAGCAGTTTCTTACCTGCTGTTTATTGCCTTTTCTTGTTAACATGACAAATGGCATTGTGTCTGCAGACTCTGCCTCTCCCTCCCCACCACCAAGTGGGGGCCCTTTCCTCAGCTGGCTTTTGAGATGCAAGGGAATAGCGACATCAAGTTGGTGTACTTTAACAGATTCGCCACTTCGTTGCTTAAAGACAGAAATAAAAATATATAAATACTTCATAGTACACAGATGTATGTAAATATAAATGGCAAACCATTCAGTGCTACATTTCTTAAAACATGATAATCATCACAGCTGTAATCTTTCTGAAATGCAGATCAAAGTGGAGTTGTCCCCTACCTCCAAACCTTTACAGAGGCTTGGAAGAATGATGTAATTTGGTTCCTGTTTATTGCTCTAGCCTCTTCCAAGCCCAAACACACGTTACAGGTTATATTCAATTTCCCTGTTCCTCAAATGCACTGCTGCATACTCACAGCAGACATCTTCCTTCAAAATCACTGTGTCATAACTGCCTGCTCATCTGTGAGAACCCCTCACCAGACCGGTAGGGTTCATCACTATATACACTTTCCCAGGTGTTTTCTAGCAGTGCTTTACACACAGCAGGAACTCAATTACAATTTAAGAACTGAACCTACTTATGTTCTGATTAACTGTATGTTTGTTAATATCGATTATTTTTAATACTTGCACTGGATTTATCAACCCATTATTCAAACAAACCTTCAATGAAGACTTTGTGTGAGTTAGGCTTGGAGATATTAATATTAAAAACAGCCTCTATCCTCAAAGAGCTCATAACTTAGTAAGTAAGAGAGAGAAATAAATTAATAACAACTCATCTGAGTTAAGTACAGCCTGTGTTGGTGATGGAGTGACTGTAAGTGCCTGGTTGGGAATGGGTGGGTGCTGAGATTTCACAAGAGCTGAATAAAAAATGGGACACTTGAGAACTTTAAAGACATTGTACGATTTCTTCAAAGCAGATGGTTAAGACAGCAGCTTTGGGGATATTGAGGAAATTTAGGCAGGGGAAGGACAGGTGCAAAAGCAAGGACATGAATCAGCACACTGCATTTAGGGAACTGCAAATAATTTTCTATGTCTGATGAATGGAGCATAAATGGGGAAAGAGCTGAATATGATTCTCTAAAGCTAACCAGGTAATGCTGGAAGGCCATGAAAGTTTTAAAATTGCTTTACTACAAATTAGTTTCTTGATAGAGGCTCCATATTTGCAAGAGACTTATAAATCAAGCAAAATGGTAATAAAGGTGTAGGATCTAAGTTTTTATTGTTTTTTTATTTCTAAGTCCCAATTTTTTAGACTTTTCTTGAAGTTCTCCCAGGTTCACAAGATTTATAAAGACTTTGTACTTAAAATTTAAAAGGAAAAATGGTAGATGAATCTTGATTTTAAATTATTTTTCCTGACTATAAAATGAGCATGTTCTCTTCAAAAATACTTAAATACAAAAATGTATTAGCAAGAATGTCCATACCAATCCGGATTCTCCAGCTACCGCCCCCTGCCTCACTCTGGGATACAACTGGTAACAACTGGGCTAGTCCTTTGAGATTTTTTCTTGCATTTACTTATACATACATATAAACACAAGGAGCCACTATGTATATTGATCTATATTAAACATGGTCACCTTTTTTCTGATTCTGTACCTTAGGCATCTTTGTAGTTGAACATATACAGAGCTAATTATATAGATATGCCCTTATTTATTTAATTGGTCCTCTGCTGACAGACAGCTTAGCCTTTTTTTTCCTATTACACTGTGACATCTTTGTATATTTCTTTATGACTTGAGAAAATTACTAAGTGTAAATTTTTAGATCAAAAAACATGCCCATTTGATAAGTTTACTAAATTTCTCCCTAAAAAGGCTGCGCTGATTTATATTTACCACATGTAGATATTTACCCACACTTAACCACAGTAGGTACCATCACTTCTTAAACATCTGATGATATGATAAAAAAGGCTCACCTTAATTTAACTTTTGATTATCAGTAAGCTTTTAGTATGACTGCCTATTCTTTCGATTAACAAAAAATATTGGGTCATTCATCTTTTCTCATTGGTTTTTATGATATCTTAGTATAGAACAAATATTAACTCTGTGTTGTGTAGGCTTTATATTTTCTCTCCTGGTTTATTTCTTAAAGTTTCTTATGGCACTCAGTGCAGGAAGGTAATTAACAAAATGGTTGGTAGCAGACTGCACTACTCTCTAGCCATGCAGCCTTAATTATCCTTCCCTCTCTGTTTCTTAAAACAAAACAAGGGAATACTAACAGTGTCTGAAAGAACTGTATGAAAAATAAATGTAAAGTCTTAAACACAGTGCTCAATAACCTTTGTAATTATGATTTGTCATAAATTTGCAATTAATTCTGGTGTGAAAATAAAACAGAAATCAACTTTATTTTTATTGATGATTTGTTGAATAATCCATTTTCTTTCAACTGATTTGAAATGTTATCTTTATCATATTTTTAGTTGCCATGTTTTAGGTCCATTCTGGACTCTCCTCTGTTTCATTAATCTGTCTATCCCTGTGCCAATCCATTATTGTGTTTAAAATGTTTTATTATCATGTAGAGCATTTCACCCATATTCCAGAATTTTCCTAGCTATTTTGTTTATTCTTACAGATGCTTTTAAGGATAATTTTGTTAAGTTCATGCTGCATCCATCTCCCTGTTCTTCCCTTCCTACTCCCTCCCATGCTCCCACATTCTCCTGGTGGGATAGAATTAGGACTGCACTCAATGTAAAGACCTAATATAATCAATGTCTTTATGAAACCGTGTCTTCCTATGGCAATTGTATTAAAAGGAAGAAACTTTGTATAGCAGTTGATGATCTTTAAAATTAGTGCCCAATACAGGCTTAAGTTTTCTCCAGTATACTAATCACATCTGGAAAAACACAAATTCAAACTTCCTTGCTCTCTGGTCATATCCTCCCAGCCTTCCAGCTCAATTCTTCAAGAACTCCCAATAAGCAACAATTTTTAGAGCATATCAAAAGTTTCTATTCCTTTGACTTCTTTAGCTTTTCTACCTTATTTCTAAATGTTGAGGTTCCCTGGAGCTCTATCCTGAACTTGCTTCTCTTCTCTCTCCATACTTTACACAGGGGGTGGTGATTCATTTACTGCCGTGTTTTTAAATATGCTCTAACAACCACTCCATTTATGTTTCTCTTTTGATTTCCAGGCATTTTCATTTTGACACCTCACAAGCTTCTCAAACTTAACACAGCCAAGTGACATTCCTCACTCCCCTCATTTCCTCTAAAAATACTAGTAGTCAGTGGCCCAAGCTAGAAAACTGAGTATCACCCTTGACACCTTGTCCCCCATGCACTGCTAATCAATCAAGTACCAAATAAACCCAGTTCATGCTACTTCCTAAACGACTTTCAAATCCAAACTTCTGTCCATGTGTCCTGCCACTGTCCTAGACAAAAGGCCACCATCTTTCACCTGGATTACCACTATGGCCTCCTAACCCATCTCCTGGCTAGTTTCCTTCTTTTCGTCTTGTCCTAGTCTGAACCACACTATACAGGGCCATTCTTCTCAAACAGGTCCCATTTTAAGTATCCATTCTTGTGCTCTGTCTCCCTTCCTCAGAGTGACTAGGTTCTGTTAGTGCTGGCCTTCTGCCTCGAGACCCAAGACACATCGTTCCCAATGTCTCCAGTGTTTTATCTACATGGCTCCAATTTACTTAAAATTCATGATCTCAGACAGCCTTCTTGACTATCCTCTCTAAAGAAGGCACTTCTTCCCTTACTCTCTACCAAAGCATTATTTTCTTTTAGTTCCTCACCTTTGATTACAATGTGAAATTATGTGTTTGTTTACTCATTAGATATCTACCTTCCCCATAAAACCACATTCTCTGAGAGCCGGAATCAGGTCTGTTTTTATTTATTACTATATACTAAGCTTGTTGCACAGTGCTAGGCACACAGTAGGTGCACAATAAATCCCTTCTAGATAAATGAAGGAGCAAATGGCTACTGATTCATGTAAGATAGGAAAAGTTTCCTTAAGATCTAAACTATTTATGATTATCTCTTCAAAAGGATTAAATGATTATGCTTTATTCAATGACTTGTGGTCCTAAATGACATGAATTTAAAATTTATTTCATAAATTAAGAGCTTTCTAGATATATGAAGAAATTTTAATACATGTAGGAAGAAGCAAATTGGCCTAAGATACGCCAATAATGCTAATTTATACATTATCATAGCTTTTGGCCTTAGTAGTATCAATGAAAGTAAAATCCAGTATTTCACTCTAAAGGATTATTTTATCAGCATAAAAACTCTATACCTTCTATGCTAAAAATAACTCTCCTCTTAACTCCAGCCTTCTAGCCATCTCCCCCTCTTACCTTTCTAGTAAAACTCCTCAAGAGTTACCCATCTATGTATCCAGGATTTTCACTTTGTCCTCCCCACTTTCCATGAAGCCCACACCACGGGGCCTTAATCCCACCATTCCAACAAAAGCACTCTTCTCAAGCCACAAAGGGGTTTCACAACAACTATAAACAAGGCTAAAGTCAATGGTCTATGGGATTTTTGCCTCTAACTATAAAAAAACTTACTCTAAAATTCCTAGGAATATGAAGCTTTTAATAAAATCCAGTGTATTAATGTCATACATTAAACAATGAACATTTCTTTGAAACCAAAACATCAATATTTTTCTAAATATTTATATATGTTATTCAAATTATAAGTCAAACTTTAAAGAATTAACTAACTTACATGTCCCCAAATATATATCTTCTGTAGTTTTACTCCTAAACAAACTGCAAGTAAAAGGTCTTAAGAGATATAACTTCAAAGAGAAAAGGCAGAGAGGTTTGTACAATGAAATTACTCTGTTCCAAGTATTTACTACATTTTTCCCCTTCTACCTCCAAGGAAGGTGCAAATCAGGAAGTAGGATACAAGATGTATTGGCAGCTGCAAACTGTATAAATTACAAAGAAGCTGCTACAGAAGCAAATGTTTACATAAACAAATGTGCTGCAATACTTTGTACTGGGAAGATACTTAGGAATAGAGCAGCATTTAATACCTGAAGATTTTCTAGCATCATTTTATCCAGAGCTTGAATGAAGTCTTCATCTTCCACACAAGGTACATGCTTAAGTCCACCTCCTTTAATCATTACCTCCTATTAAAACAAAACAAAAACAATCAGACCAGAAATTTTAACTGTAATGTTTCATATGGTAAAGCCTTTTGTATGGATAATTTTTCAACATAACTCAAGGAATGAGTAAATGAAATATATAACAGTATTAAATACTAAAGAACTTGTTTAAAAGTACTTAGATAGTAAAACAAACTGAAAATGAATTTCCAAAGAAATGTTTTTCAATATTCACAGGAAACAAAAAACTTGAGTGGCTAAAACTGAAATACTATGAAAATGTCACACAATTTCAGAAAGCTAATTTTCAACCATACATACAGTATTTTCTTCATCGGTTTCATTCTCCTTATTTGAATCAGTGAGGTAATCTGTATTCTCTTCCTCTTCTTCTTCTCCTTCATCATCATCATTATCAGAACCCTCCTGAAAGTGTTAGTAGAGGATTAAAACAGGACTCTGAAGGAGTCACTACATTTTATATGCCTTAAAAAGATTTTAAAACTTCCATAAAGTTGCTTATTATTTTCAAGTTTTGGCCTGCTATGTCGTCTGCCTACAAGGGAGGGCCAAGTCAGCTAGTAACAACATACATACTACGCATCAGTAGCTGAAAACCCATCTCACTATCTTCCACTAAGCTAGTAACACAAAGATCCTTCATGGAAACTCTTCCTTGAATTCAACAAGGAAGTTTCCTTAACCTTTTGTATTTTGTCTTCCCTAAATTCTCACAGTAATTCTTTAATATCCATCTAACTCTGCAATGGAAATCAATAAATAGTTCAAACTTAACATCTTTACCAGTTGAAAGAAATGACACATGTATAAAGCACTACACTGTAGAAAGCCCCTCCATTTGGAAGGCACTCGCACATACTTCACTTTATTTGCTCTACCTGATTCTGAAGATGCAAGGATAATCTTTACCATCCCTATTATCAAATATGAAAAAACTAAGGCTCAGAAAAGTTGCATGACCTGGACAAGGACACACTGCCTATTAGACATTCTGATCCCCTGTCCGAGGCTTTCAAGTACTGCTTCTCACCATCTTCTTCTGTCAGCCCCACAACAGATCTTGAAGGGGGCACCCTCCCCAAAAAAGCACAGTGGCGCTCCATCTGTGTATCCTTCAGCCTCCAACACAATTCACTCTCACTCAGTTCCGTAACTTAAAAAAAAATGACTACACAAAACCCAGCTGCTTTTCATTGTGCCAAGAGAAATAAAGTGAATGAGATTTCCTAAGAGAAAACAAATTATTTAAATATTACATTTTTAATATACTAGCAATTAATTTAAAAAACCCAAACAGTGTATTATTGTTTATTACATAGACATTTGAAGACTCTTAGAATTTCTAAAATGGAAGTATTTTTGAGAAAGTACAGAAATGCATGAACTTTTTTTCAAGTGCATTAACTCTCTTTGGACATAATTCTGTAATTCAAAATTAAATTTGCAATAGAGAGAAATGTTCTCAAATTTGCCCTTGAAAAAAATTAATCATGTTTTAATACTTAGAAGATACCTCCTGTTCAAAAACTAACCTGAACTAATAAAAAATGTATTAACTTCCTCCCTTTACCCTTTATTTTTTTACATTACTTAGGCGAAATAAAATGAATTAATTTTTGAATTAAAATGTGGGTGTGACAAGAAGGTCACTGTCCTAATCCCACCATATACTGCCACAATAAGAGATGGGATTAGGAAGTCAATGGACTACAAACTCTAAGCTGGCGGAGGAAAGCAGGAGCAGCCGCACAGTACAGGTCAAACTGAGCTCAAATACTGACTGGATGCTTACTACTACGTGATCTTGACAAATTATTTAGTCTGTCTGTGCCTTGCTTGCTCACCTATCGTGTACAGTGGCATGAGAAATGGTAATGTGAAAACAGTGAACTGGGGAAGGCAGTACAGCATGGAGAAGACATGTAATGACTATAGCATCTTACTATGCTGATAGGCAGTGACTGCAATAGAAGGGAAGAAGACTTGATAATATGGGTGAATGTTGAAACCGCAGTGCTGTTTATGAGAAACCATCATAAGATTGTATATTAATGATACTTTAATAAAAAAAAAACCCAGTGACCATGAAAAATGAATTAACTATTAGCAATAACCATTACTGGAATTCTAATGATAAACCTTGTACTTTGTTAAATTATATAAATGCTACAGAAAATTAGGATTTTGGTAGAAGAACATTCACTTCATTTTAAAAATTATCTTTAATTTACATAGCAGATGTTGAGGAGAAAATATTCTGCTTGTTGTTAGATGCTAGGAGTAACTTCCAACAGCCATACGGACCTTAAAAGAGTTGAGAACCAAGATGAAAATGAGTAGTGCCATTTTTCTCAAGTTGAGCACTAGGCCCTTTCTTTCTCAGTTGAAGCAAAGAGTTGTACAACATCCCATATGTTGCTCTTATTACTTTGTAATAAGCCCATCTTTTCTCTTTACAAATTTTCTCCTCCCTATGTTTGGAGAAAGGTCATGGGAGGAGTGGTCTTGGGTGGGAGGAGAATTAAACTACTCCAACTCCACTTCCCTAGAGTAAGCCATGCTTCACTTCTCCTAGACAAGGCTCATGCGTCATCCAATTGAACATTTTGGTTTTCTGCTTAGCAAACACACATATATCATGTATAATATTCACTTTCCAACTGGAAGAGGAAGCAGTGGTTAAAAATTATATGACTTTCAAAATCATGAAGCTAATTTTTGAAAAGGAGGAAAAGCATTTAGAGGAGAAAATTATCACAACTCCTCAAATAAGAAATTTATAGGAAAATGAGTAACTCCTTATTATCACCTTACCTAGGATGTTTATTAAATTTTTTATCTAATTAATGCAATAGTAAAATAGAAACACAACCAGAAGATTAGTCTGAAAATGCAAAATACCCTCCCATTTCCTCTGTTATAAAATACTTAACAAGATTTAAATTATATCATTGAATGTTGCTATGACAACCTCATTTTTTTAAAAAAAAGCAATATAATGTATATCTATTATATGGAAATCAATTATAGAAACATATTTCAGTTCTAAATTTTTAGCAACTTACTTATATCTACTTTAGGGGAGTTTTCAGGTTGGAAAGAATGAATAATGTACTACCTATTTCAGATGAGCTAGGACAGTAGATCTTAAAACTTCTCATCACAAGAAAAAAAAATGGGAGGCACAAAATCTCAATCAGATAAATTAGTCACAAGAATGAAAGTACAGCATAGAAAGTATAGTCAATAATTCTGTAACATTTTTCTATATTGACAGTAACTACACTAGTTGGGGTGAGGACTGAAGCTGATAATTGTCAAATCACTATGTTGTATACTTGATGTTGATATAATATTGTATATCAACTGTACTTCAAAAAAAATTTGTAACTATGATGAGGTGACAGATGTTAACCCACAGGTTAAAAAGTTCATAGTCATCACAAAAGTAAACTCAAAATGGATCAAAGACCTGAATGTAAGTCATGAAACGATAAAACTCTTAGAAAAAAATATAGGCAAAAATCTCTTGGACATAAACATGAGCGACTTCTTCATGAACATATCTCCCTGGGCCAAGGGAAACAAAAGCAAAAATGAACAAATGGGACTATATCAAACTAAAAAGCTTCTGTACAGGAAAGGATACCATCAGTAGAACAAAAAGACATCCTATAGTATGGGAGAATATATTCATAAATGACATATCTGATAAGGGGTTGACATCCAAATTATATAAAGAGCTCACGCACCTCAACAAACAAAAAGCAAATAAGCCAATTAAAAAATGGGCAGAGGAGCTGAACAGACACTTCTCCAAAGAAGAAATTCAGATGGCCAACAGGCACATGAAAAGATGCTCCACATCACTAGTCATCAGAGAAATACAAATTAAAACCACAATGAGATATCACCTCACACCAGTTAGGATGGCCAGCATCGAAAAGACTAAGAACAACAAATGCTAGTGAGGATGTGGAGAAGGGGAACCCTCCTACACTGCTGGTGGGAATGTAAATTAGTTCAACCATTGTGGAAAGCAGTATGGAGGTTCCTCAAAAACTCAAAATAGAAGTACCATTTGACCTAGGAATTCCACTCCTAGGAATTTACCCTAAGAATGCACCAGCCCAGTTTGAAAAAGACATATGCACCCCTATGTTTATTGCAGCACTATTTACAATAGCCAAGAAATGGAAGCAACCTAAGTGTCCATCAGTAGATGAATGGATAAAGATGTGGTACATGTACACAATGGAATATTATTCAGCCATAAGAAGAAAACAAATCCTTCCATTTGCAACAACATGGATGGAGCTAGAGGGTATTATGCTCAGTGAAAGGGACTGGGGAAGATGGGCGGGAAGGGAGGGATAAGGGGGGAAAAGGGCTTTTAAAATTAGCACACATAATGTAGTGGGAATGGGGGTGGGGTGGGGGGATACAGGGAAGGCAGTATAACACAGAGAAGACAAGTAGTGATTCTATAACATTGTACTATGCTGATGGACAGTGACTGCAATGGGGTATGTGGTGGGGACTTGATAATAGGGGGAATCTAGTAACCATAATGTTGATCATGTAATTGTATATTAATAATAGCAAAAAAAAAGGAGTGTACATCAATGATATTTAATTAAAAAAATAATAAAAGTTCATAGTTAAAAGATTACGATACACAGGAGACCAAACAATTTTTTCCTTTAAATTGCTTCCTAATTAAAAATCCTAACCATAATGATGGATCCATGTCATTATAGATTTGTCCAAACCCACTGAATGTACACCCCCAAGAGTGAGCAGTAATGCAAACTATGTACACAGTTTGGGTGATGATGCCATGTCAGCGTAGGTTCATCAGTTGTTAACAAATGCCCTACCTGATGGGGGACACTGATAGTGGGGGGAGGCTGTAAATGTGTGGACCGGGGTGTTTATGGGAAGTCTCTATATCTTCCCCTCAATTTTTCTGTGAACTTAAACTTATTCTTTAAAAAAGAAAAATGGTCTTAATAATAAAGAAACTGCTACGATCAGTATTTTCTTACTTAATAATCCCCGAAAAAAACCTTAATCCAGGGATTAACAAACACATACTGCAGTTACATTCCCTGTAATACAACTAAGGGGAGAGCTTATTTTATACACTGAAGAAAACCTTGGCTCACATAGTCAAAATACTCTTGTACAAATGCACCTGTGTGCTATAAATAAGCCATTACCTCGTCTTCTGGCTCATTTACTTCACTTTCATTTCCAGATTGTTCTTCTGTTTCAGCCCCTCCTTCTTCTTCCTCTTCATCATCTTCAAGATTTTCTCCTTCTGTCAGAGAATCTTTGTCATTTACTAGGCCTTGAAATGAGAAAGTGAGAAAATACATTTTAAAAAGTTTTCACTATTATACCACTTCATTTAAAAGTATGTTTTAAGGAAGTAACTCAACAACCATTTTCTCAGAACAACAGTAAAAGAATGAATTTAAAATCATTTTGAGAAACATTCTACAAACTAAATAGACCTTCATTTCAACATAGGAACACTGATACATTTCTTAACCACTACCAAAAAGAAAACATACTTATAAACATTTTTTCTTTTCTTAGAGCTTTTATTATCTCCATCTCAGATGTACAAAGGCAAAAAGCAGCAGCATATAAAGTGCAGCCTTAGTCACACGTTTTATCGAAAGGTATTTCAAGAGTCTCTAAAACTTCAAAGATACAAAACTATGTCACTTTAGTGGAGAAAGTGCATTTGGCTATTGTTTTGAATGTCTGTAAATTAAGACTAAGGGAAGGAGGTGAAGCTATATGGTGACCCACCTAGCAGCTGTGTCACCATTGAGCTTATTTTTCTTCTTCAATAATGGCATTCTCCTCCTAAGGGAAACTCCCTGACCTGAATCTACTTCCACCTCCCCATATTCATCTGCTTCACAGCCTCGCCAATTCTTCTTTACTACCATCTGAATTCCAAACACCCCTCTCTACTTTCAACATGCACATGATATGGCTTCATTTGACCTGAATCCTTCCCATGCTGTCTCCCAAGCCATCTCCTGTAGTTGGGTCAGATGCTCTTCCATCATAAATCACACTACCATGGGATCTTGCTTATCAACAACTTGTCTCAATATACAATGTCCTTCAAAATCCACTTTCAAATCCTATGCATTCTCCAAGTTCAGTCTGTTTTATGTCCTGCACACACTCACTGAGTACTTTTTTCTGCTCTAATTAATATACAGTTACATGAGCAACATTATGGTTATTAGATTCCCCCTATTATCAAGTCCCCACCACAAAGCCCATTGCAGTCACTGTCCATCAGCATAGTAGAATGTTATAGAATCACTGCTTGTCTTCTCTGTTACACTGCCTACACTGCCTTCCCCGTTCCCCCCCCCCCCACCGCTATATTATGTGTGCTGATTGTAATGCCCCATTTTCCCCCTTATCCCTCCCTTCCCACCCATCCTCCCCAGTCCCTTTCCCTTTGGTAACTATTAGTCCATTCTTGGATTCTGTGAGTCTGCTGCTGTTCTGTTCCTTCAGTTTTTTCTTTGTTCTTATACTCCACAGATGAGTGAAATCATTTGATACTTGTCTTTCTCTGCCTGGCTTATTTCACTGAGCATAAACAATCTGCCAAATATCACCATTATTTTCTCTCTATAATTAACTGCTTACCTAGTTTTATTAAGAATTCCTGTTCCAGGTCTTGTACCTGCCTGATGGACTCTTCCAGAGAACTGCAGAGCTTGATCTTTGGTCTTAGCAGTTCTAGTGTGTCACTGATCATGTAATCTATGTCAATAGGAAAAGGATGGTCTTTTGTCCAAACCTCCAAACTTTTCTTCCACCAAACATAACGCTGATAACAAATGAAAAATAAATTTAGCTATAAGAAATTAACAAAATTGTAACAAAAGTATTTTGAAATAATCTTTATTGTGATGTTACTCATAAATTAAGAAGTTATACAAGACACCTACTATTTTTATTTATAGTAACAGCAATGATCTTATTCCAATTACTTCCCTCCATCTACACAGTTTCCAAGCCATTTGGTGACTTTGAATATTTTTTTATACCTATTACAGATCTTTTTTTTAAAGGCAAGGAAAAATTATAGGTAAATAGCAAATAAATTTTCAGGTACTGAAACAAGGCAGAAACCTGATTCCTAAAACCCCAATTAGGACTTAAATAATTTTACAAAAAAATGAGATTTGAAGTCAGAATTTTGACAAATTTTTGTTTTCTATGCTACTGCTTTTATTTTTAAAAAGATCAAAAACCTAAAGATATGGTGGTTTTTGAGATATATAAAAATCATTAATCAACAAGTCTTTATTGACCATTTACTGTGTCTATAGCACTGGTCAGATATTTTACCTCTTCTCTTGGCCTGGTTCCTTCATTTTAGTTTGTACTTGTAATTTGTGAGTTTATAGGAACTAAAGGGCACAGCACGAGAATTTCCTGGTATGGACGCAGGGGTTCCTCTGGTGCTTTATGATATTCCTCTCCAGGTTGTTTTACCTTCTTGCCATTCCAAGTGTGGACCTCAACTGGGAGGAACTTGCCAGAAATGCAGAATCTTAGGCCCGTGCTGTAGACGGACTGAATATCTGCATTTTCACGCTACCCGCAGGTGACATGCATATGCACTGAAGTTTAGATGCACACTGCAGGTGATCCTTTCTTTCTGTCTTTCCAATCCTTAACTATATACTCTGTGTTCTATGCAGAAGACACCGACCTCACTTCCCAGGGCTCACTCACTTCTTATTCCCACATCCCCTAGTAGATCCCTTCTATACATTTCTGCCTGTTAATCAATATAGAACATGCTTTTGTCTCTTTCTCCTCCTGGATATTTCTGGGTGGCTCTTTTCTCTTAGCCTGGGATGTCAGAGTAAATGCAAATAAGGATACTTTTCTAAGAGATTCTCCTTTGATGTTGATAGATTCAGCTGACATTTTGCACCAAAACTCTGGTTTTCAATATAGGCTGTCTCCAAATTACAACAGTTCTTATGAACAATAGGGAACCTGACTCCCAAATCTCCAAAACTTCCCTCTCCATTTTTTGCTAATCAATTCAGAAAATACAGGAGTAACGAGCTGTCCTCTGCTGCAAAGGCACAATGGTAGGACAAAGTTAACCAACTGATCTTCTGCAAGAGTATTTACCCTCACTTCACACCAGACACTATTTGGATGGATTCCTAATACCTCAAGTTGTAGTTTTAAATTTATTTTCTTCATCAATGAGTAAGTGTAAATAAAACTAACAATTGATTATATAGAATTGAGTGACCACACAGCATTGCAGCATGGTACTTTATTTCAATAATATCTGGAGAATTCAGTAGTGAGCTGTCCATGTTAATTAGTACTTAGCACAGCGTATTTTATGGGAAACAGTGATCCAAAAAACCAATCTATAAATTAACTTTTGGAACACCAACTTCATAGAACTATTGTAAAACTATTTGTATCTGAATTTAATTACCTATACTTGCTCTAAATAGTAAGTTGACATAATTAGCTAAAATTGAGATATGGAAAGCACAGCTCAAGGCTCATCAATGAATGAACAAATATTTTTTTCTGAGTTAAAAATAACACTTTCCCCAACATGATCATTAAAAAAAGGATCACTTAGAAACAAGAATTTTAGATGTAAAGCCAGAACATAGATGAGAAGAATGTTATCAGATGTATAAAAATCACAATTTAACCCACAAATTACTATCCCAAATACCATAATCAAGTTACTGTACCAAATTTATAAACTGTACCAAGACAATTCCCAAAGTTAATGATCAATCCATATGAATCATATTAGTTACAATGTAAGTATAATGCTTATGTAAAAAGAATTAATATATTTTTAAATCTCTAGAACATCCTTGTAGGAAAAAAGTCTAATATAATAATGAACATATATATGATGTACAAATGCTACAGTGTTTCTTCTTTTTGTAACATAAACAATACATTAAACAATGCTAAATGTGTATTTCAGTTTATATACCTGAAAATATACAAGGAAGCAATCAAGTTTCCGTTTACTGGATCCTCTGTCAAAGTACTGGCCACAGGTATCCAAAATAGTGCACACTAGTCTAATTCTGAAAAGGTGTTCAGGAGGGTCCAGTGAACTTGGAGAGCCATCAGTGTTAACACCAAATGAAGTAAAAGAATAAAGAGTTCTAAAAATAACAGCTGATTCCACCATTCGGTAATTGTAAAGTTCCCCCAAGAACTTGGCACTGCTGATACGTCTCTGATTAAATTTAGGTTGATTAACCTAAAAAATGGGGAAAAAAAAGATTTCCATTAAAAAATAGTAATGTGCAAAAGATGGCGTGTGAGAGGTAGGATAGAGGCTTCCTCCTAAAACCGCATATAATATGAAAATATAATTAATACAGCTAATCTTGAAAGAGCAACAGGAAAGAGGACTGCACCAAACTGCATACACCTGGAGAAAAGAACCTCACGGAACAGACTAAGGAACCAAAGCCATGGTCTGGTGGGAGCCAAGCCCTTCCCCCACCCCAGCTCACAGGCGGGAGGAAGAGAAACAGAGCAGGGAGGGAGTGGAGGCCTGGGACTGCTGAATACCAAACTCCTGAGATCTGATCTGGGAGCAAAAACCTACATTTCACAGTGTTTTCATGGTACTCTTGTGATTAGGGGGTTGGAAAGCTAAGACAGGCAGAATTCCTGGAGAGACAGATTCCAGTTGCTTATGGAAAGCAGGGATCCATATCCAGACTGCTCTGGGACAAAAGAAAGGTGGGCAGTGTGAGAGACTTCCTAACAGCAAGATGGCTACTAAAGGGGCAAGGATTGCACAGAACTTTCTACTCAGGAGAAAGGACAGGTAAACAAAACTGTCTGGGTGCACTCTGCCACCAGGTTGGGACCTTTCACGATCTTCAGGAGCTCCAGCTCCCAGGCTGGCGACAGAGCTGCAAGGACCCCCTTTGTGATATGCAGCCTACTGAGCCTTTCTCCTGGCCAGCCACAGGTGGCTCGCAAACCGGCAAACCCTACCCTGGCCTTAGGCCAGCCAGAGGGAAGCCCTGCCTACAGCAACTACAAACACAAACCACAGAGGCTTATACCTTTGTGCTGTGCACACTGGTTCTGGCAGTGGAGACAGGCATAGCAGCTGGGAAGGAGGAAACAGCTCTTTCCTCTCCCCAGGCACCAAAACCACTCCCCTGCAACCCCTGACATTGCTTCAGGGGCTGAGCAGCTCCAGAGAGTAAAGATTCTGGGCACTACAGGGCACCATATACAAATTTGAAATGCCAAAGGAACCTGGTTCAAAGTAAAATTATGAATACAATCTGAGAAAGATTCAAATGAAATCGACCTCATGAATCTCCCTGAAAGGGATTTCAAATAAAAATCATTAACATGCTCATGGAGGTACAAAAAAAAATTCAAGAACTCAGGAATGAATTCTGGTCGGAGATTTAATCATTAGGGAACACAGTATCAGAAATGAAACATACAATGGAAAGTTTTAAAAGCTGATTAGATAAGGTGGAGGAGATGATAAATGAAATAGAAACTAGAGAAGAGGAATACAAAGAAGCTGAGGCAGAGAGAAAAAAGGATCTCTAAGAATGAAGGAATATTGAGAGAACTGTGTGACCAATCCAAACTGAACCATATTCGCATTATAGGGGTACCAGAAGAAGAGAGAGAAAAAGGGATAGAAAGTGTCTTTGAGGATGTAATTAAGGAAAACTCCCCCATTCTGGGGGAGGAGATAGTCTCTCAGGCCATAGAGATGGACAGATCTCCAAACACAAGGGACCCAAGGAGAACAACACCAAGACATATAGTAATTAAAATGGCAAAGATCAAAGATAAGTACAGACTATTAAAAGCACCCAGAGAGAGAAATAAGATCACATACAAAGGAAAGCCCATCAGGCTATCATCAGACTTCTCAGCAGAAACATTACAGGCCAGAAGGGAGTGACATGATGTATTTAATGCAATGAAGCACAAGTGCCTCGAACCAAGAATACTTTATCCGGCAATGTTGTCATTTAAATATTAAGGAGGGATTGATTAAACAATTTCCAGATATGCAAAAGCTGAGAGAATTTATATCCCACAAACCATCTCTACAATGTATTTTGGAGGGACTGCTACAGATGGAAGTGTTCCTAAGGTTTAATAGCTGTCACCAGAGGCAATAAAACCACAGTAAATAAAGTGGAACAGTTAATTACTCAGCAACTGCAAAATTTAATCAACTATCACCAAAGTCAAGGGATAGACAAAGACTACAGAATATGATACCTAATATATAAAGAATGGTGGAGGAAGAAAAAAGAGAAAAAAAAGAACTTTAAGATTATGTTTGTAGCATATTAAGTGAGTTAAGTTAGACTCTTAGATAGTAAGAAAGTTAACCTTGAACCTTTGGTAACCACGAATCTAAAGCCTGCAATGGCAATAAGTAAATACCTATTGATGTTCACCCTAAATGTAAATGGTCTGAATGCACCAATCAAAAGACATAGAGTCACTGAATGGATAAAAAAACAAGACCCATCTATATGCTGCCGACAAGAGACTCACTTTAAACCCAAAGACATACGCAGACTAAAAGTGAATGGATGGAAAAAGATATTTCATGCACTAACAGAAAAAAAGCAGGAGTTGCAGTTCTTGTGTCACACAAAATAGACTTCAAAACAAAGTCACAAGAAACAAAGAAGGACATTACATAATGATAAAGGGGTCAATCCAACAAGAAGATATAACCATTATAAATATCTATGCACCCAACACAGGAGCACCTACATATGTAAAACAAATACTAAAAGAATTAAAAGGGGAAATAGAATGCAATGCACTCATTCTAGGAGACTTCATCACCCCACTCAGTCCAAAGGACAGATCAACCAGACAGAAATTAGGTAAGGAGACAGAAGCACTGAAGAACATATTAGATTACATGGACCTAACAGACATCTACAGAACTGTACACCCAAAAGAAGCAGAATACACATTCTTCTCAAGTGCACATGGAACATTTTCAAGAATTAATCATATCCTAGGCCACAAAAAGAGCCTTGGTAAATTCAAAAAGACTGAAATTGTACCAACCAGTTTCTCAGACCACAAAGGTATGAAACTAGAAATAAATTATGCAAAGAAAATGAAAAATCCAACAAACACATGGAGGCTTCACAGCATGCTCCTAAATAACCAATGGATCAATGACCAAATAAAAACAGAGATCAAGCAATATATGGAGACGAATGACAACAATAATTCAACACCGCAAAATCTGTGGGATGCAGCAAAGCCTGTGCTAAGAGAAAGTATATTGCAACACAGGCCTACCTCAGGAAAGAAGAACAATCCCAAATGAACAGTCTAAACTTACAATTAATGAAACTACAAAAAGAAGAACAATTGAGGCCCAAAGTCAGTAGAAGGAGGGACATAATAAAGATTAGAGCAGAAATAAATAAAATCAAGAAGAATAAAACAATAGAAAGAATCAATGAAAGCAAGAGCTGGTTCTTCGAGCAAATAAACAAATTTGATAAACCCTCAGTCAGACTTATCAAGAAAAAAAGAGAGTCTACTCACATAAACAGCATCAGAAATGAGAAAGGAAAAACAACTACCGACACCATAGAAATACAAAGAATTATAAGAGAATATTATGAAAAATTGTATGCTGACGAACTGGATAACCTAGAAGAAATGGACAGCTTTCTAGAACAATACAACCTTCCAAAGCTGACCCAGAAAGGAACAGAAAATCTAAACAGACCAATTACCAGCAACGAAAGTGAGGTGGTAATCAAAAACTACCTAAGAACAAAACCCCTGGACAAGAGGGCTTTACCGCTGAATTTAATCAAACATTTAGTGAAGACCTAATACGCATCCTCCTTAAAGTTTTCCAAAGAGAAGAGAAGAGGGAATACCTCCGAACTCATTCTATAAGGCCAGCATCCCTCTAATACCAAAACCAGGCAAAGACACCACAAAAAAAGAAAATTACAGACCAATATCCCTGATGAACATAGATGCAAAAATACTCAACAAAATATTAGCAAACTGAATTCAAAAATACATCAAAAAGATCATCAATCATGATCACGTAGGATTTATTCCAGGGATGCAAGGGTGGTACAGCATTCGAAAATCCATCAACATCATCCATCGCATCGACAAAAAGAAGGACAAAAACCACTTGATTATCTCCATAGATGCTGAAAAAGCATTTGACAAAATTCAACATCCATTCATCAACAAAATGGGTATAGAGGGCAAGTACCTCAACATAATAAGGCTATATATGACAAACCCACTGCCAACAGTATACATAACAGTGAGAAGTTGAAAGCTTTTCCTTTAAGTTCAGTAACAAGACAAGGATGCCCACTCTCCCCCCTTCTATTCAACATAGTACTGGAGGTCCTAGCCACAGCAATCAGGCAACACAAAGAAATAAAAGGCATCCAGATTGGCAAGGAAGAAGTTAAATTGTCCCTGTTTGCAGATGACATATTGTACATAAAAAACCCTAAAGAATCTACTCCAAAACTACTAGATTTAATACCTGAATTCAGCAAAGTTGCAGGATACAAAGTTAATACACAGAAATCTGTGGCATTCCTATATACTCTCAATGACCTAGTAGAAAGACAAATCAAGAAAACAATTGCATTCACAATTGCCTCAAAAAGAATAAAATACCTAGGAATAAACCTAACCAAGGAAATGAAAGAACTACACTCTGAAAACTACAAGACACTTATGAGAGAAATTAAAAAAGATACCAATAAATGGAAACACATCCCGTGCTCATGGATAGGAAGAATTAATATTGTCAAAATGGCCATCCTGCCTAAAGCAATCTACAGATTCAATGCAATCCCTATCAAAATACCAACAGCATTCTTCAATGAACTGGAACAAATAGTTCTAAAATTCATACAAAACCACAAAAGACCCCAAATAACCAAAGCAATCCTAGGAAGGAAGAATAAAGCTGGGGGGATTATGCTCCCCAACTTCAAGCTCTACTACAAAGCCACAGTAATCAACACAATTCGGTACTGGCACAGGAACAGACTCATAGACCAATGGAACAGACTAGAGAGCCCAGATATAAACCCAACCATATATGGTCAATTAATATATGATAAAGGATCCATGGACATACAATAGGGAAATGACAGCCTCTTCAACAACTGGTGTTGGCAAAACTGGACAGCTGCAAGCAAGAGCATGAAACTGGATTATTGTTTAACCCCATACACAAAAGTAAACTCAAAATGGATCAAGGACCTGAATGTAAGTCATGAAACCATAAAACTCTTAGAAGACAACATAGGCAAAAATCTGCATATTAGCATGAGCAACTTCTTCCTGAATGCATCTCCTCAAGCAGGGGAACAAAAGCAAAAATGAACTTATGGGACTACATCAAACTAAAAAGTTTCTGTACGGCAAAGGACACCATCAACAGAACAAAAAGGCATCCTATAGTATTGGATTATATATTTGCAAATGACATATCCGGTAAGGGGTTACCATCCAAAATATATAAAGAACTCACAAGCCTCAGCACCCAAAAAGCAAATAACCCAATTAAAAAATGCACAGAGGATACGAAGAGACAATT
Organism: Smutsia gigantea; assembly: GCA_032199065.1. Taxonomy (NCBI): domain Eukaryota; kingdom Metazoa; phylum Chordata; class Mammalia; order Pholidota; family Manidae; genus Smutsia; species Smutsia gigantea. The sequence continues at coordinate 879,089 of JAVSCE010014922.1, forward strand.
CTCCAGAGAAGAAATTCAGATGGCTAACAGACACATGAAAAGATGCTCCACGTCACTAATCATCAGAGAAATTAATATTAAAACAACAATGAGCTATCACCTCACATCAGTAAGGATGGCCAGCATCCAAAAGACTAAGAACAACAAATGCTGGTGTGGATGTGGAGAAAGGGGAACCCTCCTATACTGCTGGTGGGAATGTAAGCTAGTTCAACCACTGTAGAAAGCAATATGGAGGTTCCTCAAAAAACTAAAAATAGAAATAACATTTGACCCGGGAATCCCACTCCTTGGAATTTACCCAAAGAATACGACTTCTCAGATTCAAAAAGACATATGCACCCCTGTTTATCGCAGCCCTATTTACAATAGCCAAGATATGGAAGCAACCTAAGTGACCATCAGTAGATGAATGGATAAAGAAGATGTGGTACATACAAACAGTGGAATACTATTCAGCCATAGGAAACAAACAAATCCTACCATTTGCAACAACATGGATGGAGCTGGAGGATATTATGCCCAGTGAAATAAGCCAGGTGGAGAAAGACAACTGCCAAATGATTTCCCTCATTTGTGGAGTATAACAACACAGCAAAATTGAAGGAACAAAATAGCAGCCAACTCACAGACTCCAGGAAAGGACTAGTGGTTACCAAAGGGGAGGGGTGTGGGAAGGCGGGTGGGGAGGGCGGGAGAAGGGGATTGAGGGGTTTTATCTTTAGTACACATGGTGTGGGGGGTCATGGGGAAAACAGTATAGCACAGAGAAGGCAAACAGTGAATCTGTGGCATCTTACTACACTGATGGACAGTGACTGCATTGGGGTATGGGTGTGGAGTTGATAATATGGGTAAAAGTAGTAACCACGTTGTTTTTTCACGTGAAACCTTCATAAGAGTGTATATCAATAATACCTTAATAAAAAAATTAAAAAAAAAATAGTAATGTGCCTGAAAAGAGGTAAAATCCCCCCCTGACTCTTGCCAGCATTAGTTACTCAAAGAGCACTGAAAGAGCACTGAAAGGACAAAGAACAATGGGTTCTCTACTTTCATAATGAGGCCATCACTTCAGGGGGTCCTTTCTCTCTCTCTAGGAAAGTGCTTTCTTTAAAATGTTATATTTAAAAAAGGTTAAATATTAAATTTACTACTAAACTACCACTGTGAATTGATAATTTATAAGTTAAAATCTCCCTATCATCCCCCATAACTTATTTTCCCTGTAGTCTATGAATTACGCCTACAGAGAGAGGGAACTGCTTACAGAAACTCTAAGCAAATCTCCTAATTAACAAATCTATAGGTTCCAATAATTTAAGTCACAACAGTGACCCAGAAATCATAAAATTAACAATTGTCTTCCAAAATAATCTTAACTGGGCTTGAGAAAAAGAAGCAAAAGTACTCCATCATTAAGAGGGAGAGAAGACTAGAAAGTACACCACCACAGGGTTTACTAAGAAGCCACCAACTAAGAATTATCAGTGACACCATGTGGGGAAAGAAGGGTTTTTCAAATCACTGTATTTCAATAATACGATTTAAAAGATTTTTCAGTTCTCCACAAGTTCCAATTTGGTGCCTTTAAAAAAAAGTCCTTGTTATAGTGACTCTGTGGTAGCTTACTACACTAATAGGGACGTCAGTGGGGACTGTGGGCTTAGAGAGAGTAGGGTGAGGGCCTCTGGAAAAAACAAAGCAAGATAATCCATTATGGGATTTGCTTTGGCCTGCTGGGGGGCCCAGCTTGTTTTTCTGACTTTATCCAGGTGCTGCTTTTCTTCCTTCAGCCCTAAACAAATGATTTGCAACCCGGGCAATGTAGCAAGCAAGCCCAAAACAATGTAGTAAAAACAGGAAGGATTCCATCTTAAAAATAAGATTGCATTTTAAAACCCAATTAGTTAAAAAGTAAGTTTCTTAACATACTCTTTAACAAACAGACAATAACTCAGCAAAGCAGGCAGTGTTAAGTGATACGCTCCCAGACTAGGAAGCTGCTTTCCTGGGAGGAAATCAAAGCAGTAAATTTCTTATAAATAACCAGGAAGACTAATAAGAAAATGTCTCTGCAAAGATAAACATTTTCGGACCACTTAGCAGGTGCACATCCCCTAGACCTTTGTCTCTCAACTGTCTATAAAACCCCTAGACAACTCACCACCCTGGGACTCTCTTGTCCCCTCCTGGCATGAGCCAGGAACTCTGTCCTCTCACTTTATCTCTAAATAAAAATCTCTGGCTTGCTCTCCTACCTTGAGTGTTTGCAAAGTTCATTCTTTGACTCCACCAACAAGAACCCCGGCATCAGGGAGGACTCGATAATAGGGGTAAATGTAGTAACCACATTGTTTTTCGTATGAAACCTTCGTAAGAGTGTGTATCAATGATACCTTAATTAAAAAAAAAGTCCTTGTTACCTCCATTCCTAATCGAATATCTTCCAAAACTCCATCCACAACATGGATCCCAACGTCCTCTTGGTAGAGCACTAATCCTGCTAAGAGGTTGGCTACACAGTGAATACTATTGTATTTCACATTCCAGATGTTTATCATACAACAAATAACATAGTCTTTTACTTCTTGATCCTGCCAGGGCAACTTTCGCATCTGTCTCAAAACCTAAACGAAGGAAATTTTGTTTAAATTACAAAGATCAGCACACAGTAGTCCCATATACCCACCAACATAGGGCATTTTATTATGTGTGCACTCACAGAACTTTTGAAATGGGTAATACTTTAGAAATGGGTAATACTTTAGAGATTCTCTATCAGCCTTCACTTTAGAAATATGAAAAATAAGATTTTTCCAATTACTGGCAAATTTATTCACATTTTCCCCCACATCTTTCCATATGCCCCCAAATTTCCTGCAGGTCCTAGGTTTCAATCTAGCCAACAATACACACTCATATATTCAGATCACTAAGAGAAATACCGAAGGTTTACCAAAAACAATGCTTTATTTTGTGTGTCATTTGATACAAATTATCTCAGGCACTTTTTATAAATTAAAAATTTTCAATAAATAAATAAGCCCAAGGTTAACTGGTTAAAGATCACTTAAGATGAAAGACCTGAACATTAAACAGCATCCTGTTTCCTCATGTGTGGAAGTGGGGGACAATAAAAGCACTCTTTCCATCGTTGGTTTTAAGATTCAACATGTGCAGTAAATAGGAATGCATCTGGTGCATTATAAGTACCCCATAAAAGTTAGCTGCTACTACTTCAAACACTCTACTGGTAAGAAGATAATCAACAGAGCTCTAACTATAATCTTTCCATTTTCTTATTCTGAAAGAAAGTGGGTATTATTGGCAGGTTGCAAAGTATTCCTTTCTTCTCTGCTAGACCCACAATCCATCTTTCAAGCATCAAATATGTTCTATCAGCTTCACTGGAAATATTAATGCTGTCTCAAGTGCATACATACTCGGTATTTTTCAAACCTTCAGCCAATTCTAAAACAGCTGTCAAAATCATGTTGTAACAACCATCTCTGATTCTCTGAAAGTTAGTTCCTATTTTTCTCTGAAAGTTGGTTCCTATTTTCAAAATTGTACTACCATTCCTTATCATCTTCTATCCTGCCCATGTATAATACATGTATTATTTCATGTCTTTTATTGACTCCTTAAGTTTTCTGTCTAGAATGTAATTTGCATTTTCCCCCCTAAAAAATACCCTACAGTTTTGTTTCAACTTGGAGAGCTAGCCAGAAAATACTATGTTTAATACCTTACTTAAAAATGAAATTTGTAACAAGGTAATAACTACAATAACTAAACAGCACATCAGAAGTTCTTAACATTTTCTGGAAATTGACTCCTGCTGAATCTAAAAAAAAGCAAGACCCTCTCTCCAGAAATAGAGATGGCCCCAGAGATTAAAAAACATGAAATTTCAGAGGGTCATAGGCCTCCTAAGACGCACTTAAGGTGAAGATCCCCTGTACTAAAATAAAGCACAATATTTAAAGGCAAGTTAACTACAGAAAAACAGAGACAAGGTAATAGTTTCAAATACATACAGAGATCAAAATTAAATTTGGGAGAATTACTATGCTAATTAGAGTAAGATATTATCACAAAAGGAAAACAAAACACATGTCCCAGATATTATGTATCATCGTATGAATTCTTTTTTAGGATGACATGTACAAAATCCATCATAATGGAACTTGGGCTCTAATACTACCTCTCCTCAACTTCACTGCCAGGACTGTTCTAGTTCTACTTCCATTTCTTCATTTACAAAATGCAAATAAGCTACTTTCATTTCTTATATATATTTTCTGGGACACTGAAGCACTTTATAAGCAAAGTGATCACGAAAGACTGAAACACATGTTCCTGACCTAAAATATTTTGGTGCATAGGCTAGACATAATAAACTGCAGTGCTCTTGCACTATTATCCTTACGATAGAAAATAACTAATTTGGTTGAATATTATTGTAAGCTTAGCACTACCACAAATCTTAAGCTGACTATTATTCTATGATTTCATTAAGATTTACCTTCTCAGTGGTGACCTTGGAAAGATCTTTGTACAAAAGTTTCCGGACGTATTCCTGCAAAGGAGGACGTTTCTTCTTTACTGTTTTTTCAGCTGGTGGAGGGTTGCAGTAATAATATGCATTCTCTACCATTGTAACATATCTTGCATCGAGATGCATTGCTTGTTTCTTTCTCATCATTTGTTCCTAAAATAAAAAGTCTAAATTAGTCAAGATAACTTTCATTCTATAGTTTCTTATTCTCAGTGATACGATTTCAGGATAAACGGTTAGAAAAGGGGAAAAAAATCACTAAGTATTCCTAAGAGTGTGCATGCACCCTAACTGTTAAACAGCTTATCATTTTTCTAGAACAAATTAGTCTATAACTGGTTGGTCGCAGGCCCTGTCCAATAAAATACTCAAGGAACTTTGGTACAAATGTAACTTTACTTATAATTCTGCCAAATTACATGAACTCTAAGTAAAATAAGGCTTATATAACATGAGTGACTGAAATTAAGGAATGAGAATATAAAGCAGTAGCTCTGTCTCTGGCTGTTCCACATACAATAACAGTGAATTTATTCTCAGAGCTTGTTCTCCCTACTGATGCACCAGATAAATCTGGTATATCTCTATACACAAGAAAATGGAAAGCTTCCAAGGTCTTATAAACTGTGTAGAGCCCTCAGAATCAACTCAGAAGAGGTGATTAAAAACAGAGATCTAGTGAATCATTTCTCCTTCAGGCCTGGGTGCTACTGACACTTGGACTGGATAATTCTTTGTCCCAGGGCAGGGCTGCGGGTGCTGTTCAGTACATTGTAAGATGTCTGTGGCAACCTTGACCTCTACCCTCTAGATTCGTTGAAAACCACAGACTAGTTGAAGATCTTTGAACAGTATCATAATATGCATTAAGATGAATGAATTTATTCAGTCACACAACATTTTACTTGGCACTTAACCGTGTGCTAGATAGGTTACTAGTGCTAGGACTCAACAGTGAACAAGACAGACATGGTTCCCACCTTCATAAGCCTAATAGTCTGGTGTAGGAGAACAGAATAAACAAGTCATCAACTAAGCTATCTTAAAGAAATGATAATTGTGATCAGTGGTTAAGTAGGAAAATCACAAACACTAAGATGGAGAGTAATGGGGACCTAGGGTTGGCCTCTCAGAGAAAGTGACCTTTAAGTTATGATCTGAAGGATGACAAAAGGTTGAAGAGCCAAGGGAAGAGCACTCACAGCAGAAGCAAAGGCAAGACGAGAGGCAATGAGAAGAAAGAAAGAATGACGTTAGGAACTAAAACAAGGCTGGTGTGGTGCCAACATGGAATAGCGTGAGATAAGGTTTAAGAGGTAGGGAAAGGCTAGATAATGCCAGTCTGCAGACTGTGGCAAGAACTTTGTGTATTAAGTGTGTAGAGGGAAACCACTGAGACGCTTCAAGCAGGTATCTGGACTGGGATGGCAGGTGATGGCAGAGTCTATGTTTTGAAAACATCTCTGTATATGTGAGATTAAGGAAGGCAGGGATGCATCGTTCTCACTACTGTATACCTAGCACCTAGAACAGTGCCTGGTCTAGCACATGGGTGGCATGCAATTCATGTTTAATAATACATGAATTAATAAATGAATTTTTAAAAACACATTCAATCTTTCCCATGTTCTGCTTTTCTACACATGTAAAACCATTATCTATAGAGGGAAAATACACTCTTCAGAAGTTCAATTATATTACACCAAGTTTCATAATTGTTTCTCTTGTCTTGAATACTGCTAAAGTACATAGATTATAGCCTAATTCCTATACTGACACCTGTATTATAATTTGTGATTGCTTATTAAATGTTGGCAAGATCTGTTCCATGTTGAATGGGAGATAATGACTACATCCTCTAAGTTCTTTGGATAAAGCATAATGCAGCATTTAACTTATCATTTCTATGTACCTAACAAGTTTCAACTTGTTATTTAGACTGCTTCAGAACCACTTCCCCCAACACAAACATCAAACTGATGTTAACATAAGCTAACAATAATTTTGAATCCAAACCAGCTTAAAGGTTCTATGCATTTCCAAACAAAAATGGATATATTTTAGATCATCCCAGAAGCTTTCGTGTGCTTCACACCGAAACCTCCCTGGTAATCTCTCCTCACATTCCCTTTATCTCTGCAACAGGTACCATCATCTACTCAGATGACCAGGCCAGAATCTTTGGTCTTAATCTTAGGGCACTCTCCTCTTCCTCACCCCTTATATCTTACCAAGTCTCATCAGTTCTACTTCCTGAAATTCTTCATACAGCCTATTACCATCTTCACCTCACTGATCCCTACCATTTCTTCACTGTTTTCCCCCTAGGTTCTGAAAACAGCCTGTTCACAGCTCTGGTCTTGGCCACCTGTTACCTCCTCCACACTGATCTTCATAAAACAAATCTGATCACATCTACCCTACCTGCTTAAAATTCTTCAATAGCTATGCACTGCCATCACGGAAAAACCCTAGTCCCTTCGCACAGTGTTAGGGGTGCTTTATAATCCAGTTTGTGCCTACCTCTCAATTCTTATCTGGAGCTATTTGATATAATGTGTCTCTTTCCTCTCCGCCTTTAAGACTCAGATTAGTCTCTACAATAAACACTACTTTTTCCAAGAAACCTTTCCTGACATACCAAGACTATATTAAATGCCTCTTCTATCTCCCCCCATAATACCCTACACTTACTCCTATTATTATAGTGCATTTACCACCATGTATTCCAACAGTCTATTTATTCATCTGTCTGACTGATTAGACTTTAAACTCCATGAGGACAGGGACTGTCTTTTTTATCTTCATATCTCAATGTTCTGACAAGAGTCTGCAAGCAATGGAAACCGTGAAGCCATCAGGGAAGACCTTTCCTGACTCATTCCCTTTGGCTTAAGCACCTTCCCCTTGAGCCTGTACTACCCTCTGCATGCCTCTAACTGAGGCACTGACAACACCGGATGGAATCAGCACTACATACCGACCACTTTGAGGATGGCAGCTAGTTTCATCTCTTTGTCCTACCTTCCCTAACCAGCTCTAACAACCCTGCAGAACTGGGTTTAGTACCTGACACACAGCAGGAGTCGCAAAACAGTTATAAGATAAATAAATAAGACTTCCATCCAGAAAGCAAGAGAATAAGAAAGGCTAGTTGCTTTTGCTGTAAGAGGGGGAAGATCCATTGAGCCAAGAAAATCAGTCAGGCACGAAGGACTCTGGTTTCCAGCAATGTGATGCTCATCCATACCACCATGAATAATAGACATTTTCCCTAGCAAAAAATATAGTGGATTCAATATTATAAATAAAATATAGACATTAAAAGCTAAGCTTTCCTGGAATGTCTGTTACATTTTTATATGAATTTAACCTTACCGACATGAGCCAAAGAGGAGGAACCTTTTCCTTGTTACAATAAAAATTTGAACTTAAAATTGACTATTACATGACTAATGTGAAATAAGCCTAGAGAGAATTTGGAAATTAATTCCATTCGATGGCCTTCACATTAGTATTTCTGTTTATTAGAAATAAGTTATCACATTTCCTCATTTTAAATATCATTGGCAAAGAGTATTCTGGCTCACAACTAGATTCTAAAAATTTAACTTATCTAGAGAAAATGACACAGTCAAGACTTTTATAATAGCAACACTAACATAATGACTCTCTGTGCCTAAGGATTCCTAAACCAGAGCTCTCTGTAACACTAACATCAACATGCCTCCCCATAATACCCTCTCGCTCTGAGGGCTGCAAGTGAATGCATGGATATTATCAATAGACACAATTGCTTAATAAACTTGATGGCCATTTCTGCATCCTAATTAGCTTAAGAAATAACTTCTACCCAGAGTTAATTTTTCAAGTTTATATTTCACGGTTTTTAATTCTAAAATTTAATTTTCTATTTTTAAGCTTATAATTTATGTTATGGCACATAAATGATGGCTTCTTTGGTATGTACCAAGAACAACTATAAAAAGGACTCTTAACATAACAGTATTAACAGTACCTGCTCATTTGCATCACTTGTCAAAAGTTATTTGGGATTGGACTTAATCCCCCTTCAGAATATTGTGAACTCACTGGCCACCAAGTAATAAAAATCCCTACAGTTCTCTAGAAAGGGCAACTCCTATGTACGTTTTAGTTTAAGTAGACTTGTTATATGGCAGAGCAAGGTAACAAGCACTGGTCACTATTTTTAACTTGTGAAATAAATCAAAACTTCAAGCTCTTGCTAGGACCCTCAAATCATTACCAAAAGTACACTGGTCCTCAGGTGAGATTCTGGAGATCTGAAAAGAAATCTTCCACATGTTTCCAGTAGGGTACACGCCATTTCAATATGGTGATGGGAAAAGTCTGATAGAAGCATCTGTAATAATAATAGTGATGAGAAAACACAAAGACAATTTCAATCCTACTAGGGAAAGAAAATATTATGCATCTAATGTGTGGAACAGCTTTAAAAGTGCCAGCATAAAAACAAAAGCTGGTTGGTCTACCCTGTTTAAACAGCTTGACTGCTGGACATCTTTTGTGTTCAGCATCATTTTCTGCATAAAATATTCTTCAATGTATTTAATGTCTTTCCTTTCAGACAGATATAAGACGTATTTTGAAGCTACATTATTGAATGCATACTGATTCAGGAAGGTAGTATTTTCCTGCTAACATGACTTCTTCATCACTATGAACTATCTTTCTTTGTTTCTAAATAATGATTCACGCCTTAAAGTCTACTTTAGATAAGGTAACAATGAAACCAGGTGTCTTTTAATGAGAGCTTTCATGGTATATTTGCCCATCTTTTTGCTTTAGCCTTTCTGAACTTTATATTTAAGGATATCTCTCTTGTAGATGGCCTATAGTGTTATTATTTTAATCAAGTCTATATTCTTAAGGCTTTTACTTGATGCATTTTGTCCTTTTACATTTCATGTAATTATTATTATGGCTGCATTTGTATCTATCATCTTATTATCTCTTTTCTATTTTGCTCATCTGTTCAATGTTCCATTTTACTCCTTCGTCTTCTCTCCGATTAATCAAATGTCTGTCATTTTTTTCCATCATTTAAAGTTAAAACTTTTTCTATTAAAAAAAATAATTCAAATAATTCACTAACCTTTAAACAATGTAGTGTATCATTTTTTGTGAACATCTTAAACTTGGTTAGTTCGCCAATAAATCGAACAGTTTTATTCTTTGTTTCAATATTAATCTGGTCCTTTTTCCGCACCTACAAATCAAGAGAAAAGAGACATTGCTTAACTTCTGAAATCTCTGTGATAAGAACTGTTATTTTTAGTAAGATTAAATTCACTCCAAATATTTTAAATAAATTTGGGTACAATTTTTTGCTATATTCAAATTCTTTTAACTTAAGGCAAGATAAGTTTCATAGGACACCAGTGCCAGACCATGCTTTGCAAAAAACGGTTCCATGTTCAAATAATTTGGGGAAACTATACATTTTATCAGGCTTAAAGAGGCTCTCGAATAAAGAAAATGGTTTAACTTAATTCACTGTTTCTCATATTTATTTGGCAACATATACCAGGCCTTTTGAAATATTAACAACTACTAGCTAACTTCCCATTAAACTAATATAATAAGGAACACACTTTTAGAAATGCTGCTTTAAAAATAATGAATGCCATTATTAATTTATCTGATATAAAAAAGTATTACTAAGGCTCAGTGTATTAAGTTATGAACTATATACATTTTAAATTATAAATTCATTACAATGAATTTTCCAATATAATCAATATTTTTTTTTATCACCAGTCATGGTCATGTGCCAAAGTTCAAAGCCTTCACAAATATAAGCCCTCCCTCTTTGGGACACATTTCAAGAAATACTGAATACAACAAAAGTCTATTACAACAGTACAACGTCAATAGACACGCCAGCATAAATGTAATTGGATTTAACCTCAGAATTACATTTTCATCAGAAAAATCAAACCTACAATCTAGAAACCTTTTATTTGAACAATGACAATAATATGGTACTGCTCTGAACTAGTTTAGTATTCTTTAATTTTTCAGAACACTATTTGTTCCAAATAACAACATTCTAAGAAAAGGAACAATAGTTATAATTCTGATTTAATAGTTCAAATAACAACAAAATAATACAAAGCTGTCAAATGACTTGACCAAGGGTAATACTAAAAATCCCAGTCTCCAGTTACTTGAGATTTACATTATACAAGTATGTGCTGGGATTTGAAATAATGCCTAAACTCACCAACAGATGGACAACTGATGACAACATATATTTACATAAATACTAAACCTCTATATATTCAACTAACACTTAAATAGAATTTATCATCTTCATTTTTAAGGACCTACTTTCACAGCAAGCAGAGGCAGGGGTTTAGACATTTCAGATTTTCAGGGATAAATTAAAACTATGCTTATCAAACATAATTATTTGTGAAAGGGTCTTTCTGAAGGCTGTATCCTTTTCTAAATTGTAAGGCTAAAAGAATCAAGTTTATTCAGTATTATTTCACTTATAAACTAGAATGTAGTTAATTCTATTTTTTCTATGTCTCTAATCTCATTAAAGCTATTTTGTATGCTTACATGATGTGATTAAAATAAAGTTCTGTAAATTGATTTTTGTTATTTTATTTTAATTGATGAAGTTTTATTGATGCTTTAAATACTTATGGGTGTTTTAGAATATAGTATCAATAGAATTCAGTAAACACTGGCTTCTAAATTATGTCAAAGGAGCAAAAGAAGAGGTAATTCTCAATGATTAGATAAAATATAATGCAAGTTTACAGGGAGAATACAGAAACTGGTATTAGGAAGTGAAAGTTAAAGACATTTTTGAGAAGAAAAGAATGAGTTTGTTATACGGACATATTTAAGTAGAAGAACATGAGACCTTATAAGCACCAGAAGAAAGATTCTGGCAAGAGGTATGTATTTGAGGTTGCTGGGAAATATATTTTTACGGAACCTCAGGTCAAATGTGTTCATCAAAAAGGAGGGAGAAAGAAGAACGTCTCAGCTGGAACAAAGAGCAAAGGACAGTAGTTGTAACAACCAGGAGAGAGTGGTAGTGAGAAGGGATAGTTATTATTACAATGGTATCTATGTCTGGGCATTGTGCGATGAACTTACATGCATCATCTCATTTCATCTGTAAGAACAATCCCATTTTAAAAGATACAAGTATTATCTCCATTTAACAGGCAAGGAATCCAAAGTTTAGAAAACTTAACTTGGCCAAAGTTACAACACTAATGTGTGGTGGAGCCAGAATGACAGTTTCCTAAAGAGCAGAAGAATCCAGCAGTTCAGAATCTGCAGGGACATGAACTAACATGAGGTGATTAGGAGGACACTGGTGGTCTCTACCAGGGTAGAGCAGAGATGATGGTAAAACAAAGGGTAAATGTCAGAAGTAGAGGAGACAAGAGTACTCTAAAAAAATACTCCAACAAGAAGGAAATGAAAGAGGATTAGGGATGGGGGGAGCTTGCTGTGGTTGAAGAAAGTGTTCTTGTTGCTATTATTTTATTTTCATTTAAGGATGGGACCTTATTTATGGCCTAATAAAAATGGTTGAGTGTGGAGAAGGATAGATCCCCGAGGAAGTACAGGTGCTCAATGACCTCAAGTAACCTCTTTTCTCTTCCCTGAGAATAGTGCTTCCCAAAGGATACTCCTAGAATTCTGGCTTCTTCAGGAACAATAAAAAAAATGGCACCCTCAACCCCTACCCCAATTTTTAAAGGTGAAAGGGAAGTACACATGAATGGAATCTCCTTAAGTTTCTCACCAAAAGCACCAATTGTGCTTGGCCTAGCAACTGGAGTGTCATTCAACTTTGGATCTGATGGAGGTACATATACATATAACTCATATAACACAGTTATACTGTCTGTTGGTAAAACTGTCTCTTGTTTGTATGATGGGATTAAATACATAAACAAGAATAACATGACTTCTGATGCATCTGTCCCTGAACTAGCAGCATTTATCAAAGTGTGTTCTTTGAGTGACTACATAGTCAACCCCCTCCAGGAAGTTCAGAGCGCACATTACCCTATTAAAGCTTTAAGAATTCTTAAAACAAAACCATTTAATTTCCTTGATCTCAGGGTTTCCAAACTTCTTTAAATATAGAAACCTGTCCTGGCTTAACACTACCTATGAAATCTGAAACACACTTCAGCAAAAGCTGGCCCAGAAAAATCTTAACCACAAATCTCACATTAACAAATTAACACCTATGGCAAGAAGCCTTTAGAGATCATTCCACCTCTGAGACTTTCTCCTTCCTCTGAATCAAGGCACTCACTCTCAAACAAACCATCTCATTGGCAATGAAGCATGCAATTCCTTTCAACAGATAATGTGTTTAGCATTTAAATTTCTATTTTACTCTTGTTTTTCTAGTATGTATACCTTATCTCCCCAGTTACATGGGGAGATCCGGGACCTCAGGAATTAAGTCTGTTCTGAGTGCTCAGCAATACTGATTTGTGTAGAGCAAGTGCAATAATGTCCGTATTAAGCGTGGCAAACATTTATTTGCATTCCAAGCAACTTGCTATATAAAGCTGTATTTCGAAAACACAATTTTCCCATTGGCTAACATAAACACCTGAATTTCATGTCTTTTCAAAGTCTACCAGTGTTCACTTTCAGTCACCTCTAAGGTATCTTTTACTCCTTTCAAGCTTGTATTTGAAACTTGAACACCTCCACAAGACAACTGGGTAACATAGGCTTGGGAGAGCCACTAACAGGCAGTCTGTTCAACTCCCAAGATTGGAGAGGGAGGGAAACTATCTGGTAACAAGGCCCTGGTATTTTCCAGGGTACTCCTGAAAGAACTCACCACTACCCAAGGTAAAGATTCTCAAGGTAAGAATCGATAAAAACATGGCCCTTGACAGCATTCACTGATCAGAGCATGTATAGAACCTCGTGTGGCCCAAACATTTGGACCCCCAACACCTAACCAGGCATCAGACAGGCACTGTGTCCTGACTCAGCATGGCCAATCTCATGCTGCTTCTGTGAACACCAATGAGGCCTGCTGAGGCTCTCCTGACGTTGGAGAGAGGCTTTACTTTACAAAAGCAGAAAGTGCAGTACCTACAAAGGAGATACAGGCTGCACTAGCAGCTTACCTCCACACTGGAATACCACATCAATTACAAGCTTTGTTAAGTAAATTTACATTAAAAAAATTCCGAAGTCCATACATTCTGAACTGTTATACTGCCATCAAATTTCAAAAATGTGCTTACCAATAAACTGATCATATTCTTAAACTAAAGAATCCTCACTCAACTTTTTAAGTATATATATATATTACAAAATAAATGCTTAAATACATACATGAAATCTGAAATCCCCCCTCAGCATGGAACAAAGATCCTCTGCTACATCAGACATGCAGGGATGTAATGTAGCAACCAATCTTGCATAAAATGGTAGCAAATCCAACCTGCAAAAGTTATATGTGATAGGTATAAAAGACATACCAGAAATAATTCATTTAAAAATTTAAATTTTCTCAAGTATATTCACACATTAAATGATTATAAAAACTAATAACCATACAAACATGCCTGTTTATTGCCATCATAGTGAAATATATGGAAATCCAATTTGCCCTGTGAAAGCTTATTAATAACCTGGTATTTTCCACTCAATGAATTTACTGCACATCTGCAATCTCACTGAATATGCAATTTTGATAAAATATGAAATACCAAGCGTAGAAAGCATCAAGTTTTGACATGGCTTAAATTTTCAATCACATAACTAGTAAACAAACCTAGAGGTAACTTATGTAGTAGAAAATGGAATCCTTTTAAATCATTTCATTCATTCACCATGGGTAAGTTATCTGGAAACCATGATGTTAAAGGAAAAGGGTAACCAATAACTGAAAAGGCATCTAAGAAGTCAAAATACTATCACAACCCCCACACACCAACTTATGCATTTTACTCACTGAAGAGCTCACTCGGATTCCCCTGTGATGCCTATCCTTCCCATAGATAATACATGGCAAGTACGTGGGTACTCATTCTGCCACCCCCTTCTTTAGCAGAGCACTTTCTCACCAAACTTGAATGCAGCTCCAGAATCCTACTGAACACAGCACTCCAGACAGCCACTACTCATCAGAATCAACACACAAGCTAAAATTTTCCATTCTTGGCCATAGACATGACTTTATGAAACTTGATTACCCAATGGTTCAACAGTCAGCAGATCAGCTGCTGAAGATGAGCAGCAGTAAGGAACTCATAATAAAAGTAGCTGCCTGGACAGCAGCAAGTGACGGAAAGCTGACAGTGAGAAGGAAGCTACAAATTATACAAATTCAACATAGAGCTCAAAAACTATGACAGCCTGAAGCCATTCAGAACAGAAACAAACATTCCTCCAAAAATCATTCCTGAATAAATCACTACAGAGTAACACATGAAAATGGTTTAATCACCAGAGAAAAGTTTGCATACTCTGAAAGACTTAAAATTAGATCTGGAAAACTCCCAGCATGGACAGATTAGAAGCCTTAGTTGGAAGAAGGGACATGGTGCAGAAGGATGATTAGGGATATATCTGAAAGGTAGGATCATGGGGAGGAAAGTGCTCCAACTTACACCTGAGAGCCTCAAAACCTTTGCATTCCTCTTTGACCATCATAATTCCCTTAAAAATCACCATTTAGTTCTTACTAATGTGCAAGGAAGGTCCTGTCCTAGGTGTCTAATATACATTATTTAACTTGTTGATCCTAATAACCACCTAATGAGGTAGGTATTATAATCATCATTTCAGAAATAAGGGAAAGGATGTTGAGAGACATCGAGAATACAGTGGCTTTGTAGTACTTCGTAAAATTTTTAAAATGTACTGAGGTACTCCAAAATAAGGCATTCCTCTAAATTACTCTCAAATATGTACCGAGTTTCTTCATGTCTGCTTAGCAACAAAAGCCTGGGCCAAACGAACTTTAAATTTTCTTGCATGATAGATGGATTCATACTAACATCAAGTTTACTTTCTAAATTTTCAGACTTGAATAATAGTTAGGATATAAGTATTTTTGTTGGCTTTTCATAGCCACTTTAGCAACAAACACTTTTCTTTTTCAGTTCATAATCAATTGCCAATACAAATACAGGAAAGAAGCAAGAGCTAAGGTCACAAGGTAAGTGTGCTGGGCTCTGGTTCTAACTCTCAAACATCACTTCTGTGACCTCATAAATTGATCTGGCTTCACCACGTACTATTCTCGCCCAGCTCACTACTCCAGCCACGCAGGCTCCTCAGTAATCTTCAATACTGCAGGCAAGCTCTCACCTCGGGGCACACGCACAGCTTACCGCACAGAGGCCAGGTCGCAGTTCCAATGACGGCCCCTCAGTGAGACCCATGCCGAATACTTTGCTGAGACTGCACATCCACCCCATCCCACACTCTCAGTCCCCTTAGTCTGCATATTTTTTAAAATAGCATTTACTACCTTCTAACATATAATTTACTTGATACATTTATTGTTACCTTGTCACCCTTCCCTGCTAGAATGTAAGCTCCACAGCAGTCAGTTTAATAGCACTCACTACAGTGCCTTGAACATGGCAGGAGCTCAACAGATATTTGTTAAATATTCTTTACCTTATTAAGGAAGTATCATCCAATTTTTATATTGTTATTATTATCTGATCAAATTTTATATTTTAAAAATATCAAACAAAAGTTAATCAAGTATCTTTTACAGTTAACTGGATAATCACAGTTTATTTTCCTCATTGATGTTATATATATATTAATAGACGGAAAGAACTCAGTATCGCATCTTGGTCTTAAGATGAAATTATCTGAAAACTTTTTATGTTTCCTTCCATGATTACTCTTTTGTTCTGTCTTGAATCAATTTTGGAAATGTGTATTTTTTCAAAAAAATTATGTTTCACTGAGATTTTCAAGTGTTTTTAAGAAATTTCTAGCATATCTAGCTCTTTTTTTATTATTTTAATTTTTTAATTAAGGTATCGCTGATATACAATCTTATGAAGGTTTCAAATGAGCAACATTGTGGTTTCAACATTCACCCATATTATGAAGTCCCTCTCCACCCCATTGCAATCACTGTCTATCAGTATGGCAAGATGCTATAGTCATTACTTGTCTTCTCCAGGCTGTACTGCATTCCATGTGACCTACCTATATTGTGAGTGCTAATTATAATGCCCCTTAATCCCCCTCCCCCTCCCTCCCCACCCTCTCCAACCCCTTCCCTTTGCTAACTGCTAGTTCCTTGGAGTCTGAGAGTCTGCTGTGGTTTTGTGCCTTCAGTTTTGCTTTATTATACTCCACAAATGAGTGTACAAATCATTTCGTACTTGTCTTTCTCTGCCTGGCTTAATTCACTGAGTATAATACCCTCTAGCTCCATCCATGTTGTGGCAAATGGTAGGATTTGTTTTCTTCTTATGGCTGAATAATATTCCATCGTGCATATGTACCACATCTTCTCTATCCATTTATCTAGTGATGGACACTTAGGTTGTTTCCATATCTTGGCTATTGTAAATAGTGCTGCAATAAACATAGGAGGGCATATGTCTTTCTGAATCAGGGATCTTGTTTTCTTTGGGTAAATTCCTTCATCTAGCTCATTTCTTAAACTTTTAATCATTTTCTTTTTAATACACTTTCTAAATGCTTGTCTATTTGGTTTATTTTGAAGAATCAGCTCTTGAGTTTTTAAAAAATTTTAATCTTGGTTGTCTTTTTCAATACATTTTTTGACAAATTTTGAGATTATAATATCAAAATTAGCATAAAAAAATTTTAAGCAAACCATGTCATTTACTTTTCTTCTTTACCAGGCAAGTCACTTAGACTTTGCTTCATTTTTCTTCTCCCAATTAGCCCAATCTATTTTAAAACTTTTTCCCAAACCCAAAAAAGAAAGGTAGACAGAGTTATCCATTTTAAAGTAAAGCAGTCTGTGTTATCCATTCAGGTTCCCATCAGTGAACCAACAACACAGGAAAATGCTTTCAGCTTCAATAGGGATTTTAACAATAGTTTAAGGATTCCCTAGAAGACCTTAACTCTTTTAAGCCTTTCCAGGTAGTTAGTAATCCTGGTTTTTCTGTCTTTTGCAATTAGCTACAGGAAAGTAAAGTTAGATATATCTTCTTCTCAGAATCCTCTACCCCTAATAATTAACACACCAAATCCTTCTCAAACTAAGAAATTTCTAAAATTCCTCTTTTTCCATTATACTGTTCACAATTAGAGATAGTTGATACTAAATGTCATCCTGCCCTATTTAAATCTGCAAGTTCTAAGACCATTCATTTTTTTCACAAAATTATATCCCTTCTGTAGTAAACAATGTAATAAATGATCTATTTCTTCAGTGTTAGTCCTTTGTAAGAGTACTTTTGTGTCTTTTCTACCTTCCTATGAATGCAAGACTGAAAGGGAATAAGAGTGCTAAATGCTGTATCAATCACATTTAAGTTATTAAAAGCCAAATAAAAGACGTTAATCAATATAAAGAGCAAATTTCTGTGTTAAAATTTAAGCTAGATATTTAATTTTACTTTTCTGTAATTAACCAGAAAATAAATTTAGATCCTTCCTTTGAAAACTGAATTTTATAATCTTCTAAAAGAATAGTCATTATTTTTACCAACAATTAATGAGCAAGCCATTTAAAAAGAATGTTTTTTCTTAAACAATAATAAAACCTTGCTTATGTTTTCAAGGTCTCCTGAAACTACACACTTAAGCATTCTACTACCAGTTAATGATCATTAAGTTAGTAAACATCTATTCACTAACTAAAAGTAGTAACAAGAATGTGGGAACACACACACTTTTGTTACTGAGTGGATAAAAAGGAATTCTTAAAGCTTTATACTGTGCAGTCAGCTTTCTAAAAGAAAACTTTTTCTTTCCTTTTTAAAATTTAAAGGATTTAACTGTGGAAAGCTACTGATTTTAACTCTGCTCAAAATGCCTAGGAAAAAAATGAACATGAAAGAACACTGTTTCCGTTCAATTAAAGAATACAAAGGATTATCGTCATAGGAAACACTAAAGCAAATGATGAGCTAAGAAAAACAAAATGTTAATAAAATGAAAGATTGGGATCACTTATTCTAAAATTGACAACCAAATGCTCCGGTGACTTTTTTCATAATGACATTTCCAAAGCAACAGTGCCATCAGGTGGTATTACATAGCTCCAAACCCAGAAAGAGGGAGGCTGATGAATGAGAAAGTCTCTCTCCAAAACTGCAAACTCTCATAAAAGCTGGATCTGGAAGATCTATTCAGGAATCAAGTGGCGCACTTCATCTGTGAAGGGAATTCTGTTTACATTAACCTTAAAGAGATTCTGAACACCAATCTACTAAAATCTGGCCAAATTCACGAGGTTTCAAAGTCACTAAAACCAACACCAGATTCAAGTATATTTAAAATAAGGAACCAAAAGATTCTTAAGTATTTTCCATATTCTGACTGACATTGCCCTCAAAAGTGTTCTTAGAAGAGGGTGCCTCGTAAGGTGGTAGGACTGTACTCTACCTTGATATAGGAGATGGATACATACATGAACTTAAGATGTAAACACTTTGTGAAATTTCAATTTATGTGTATACAGTTTTATTACAAAATTAACTACAAAACGATATGTAAATATCTAAGGGGACTTCTAGATTTCATTTCTGTAGAATCCTTCAAATTAATAAGCTAACATAATGTACATCCTTTCAGTTTTTTTAACCATTATTTATTTAATGAAAAACTACTAATGAAAGTGATTACACTGCTTCAGAACACACTTTTAAGAATTATAAAGATGGGCTAAATTAAATTTTAAAACTTTTGTGCTGCAAATGAGAAAAGTGAAAAAAATGATAGAATGGGAGAAAACATTTGCAAATTATATCTAATAAGGGACAACTACAAAGAATATATAAGAAACTCTTGTTAATTCAATGATAAAAGTAACAGTTAAAAAGGGGCAAAGGATTTGAACAGACATTTCTCCAAAGAAAACATAAATATGGCCAATAAGCACATGAATAGATGTTCAAGATCATCAGCCCTAAGAGAAATGCAAATCAAAACCACAGTGAGTAACACTTCCTACCAAATAGGATGGCTATCAAGCAAAAAATGGACAATAACAAGTGTTGAAGATAAGGAGAAACTGGAACCCTCATACATCACTGCTGGGAATGTAAAATGCCATAGCCATAGTGGAAAACAGTTTGGCAGCTACTAAAACTGTTAAACAGAGTTATATTACACAGCAATTCCACTCCTAGGTATATATTCAAGAGAACTGAAAACATATACCCCCACAAAAACTTGTACACAGTCACAGCAGCATTATTCATAGAAGCTAAAATGTGGAAACCACTCAAATGTCCATCAACTGATAAATGGGTAAACACAATGTGGTCTATCCATACAATGGGGTATTATTCAGCCTTAAAGTGAAAGGAAACTCTAATACGTGCTACAACATGAATGAATCCTGGAAACATACTAAGTGGGAGAAACCAGGCACAAGGAGGCACACATTTTATTACTTCATTTATATGAAATATCCAGAATAGACAAATGCAGAGAGACTGAAAGTAGATTAGTGGTTTCTTAGGGCAGGGGACAGAGTGGGCAGAGAGGGAAATGAACTGACTGCTAATGGATATAAGGTTTCTTTTGGGGGGAAAAAAATGTTTCAAATTTGAATGCAGTGATGGTTGCATATATTTAGAACATTAAATCATATACTTCAAATGGCTGAACTGCACAGCATGTGAATTGTATCTCAATAAAAATTTTTTTAAAGAAAAAAACTGTAAAGAACCTTAAACAGTTATCTAGTGCTTCCTAAAGCAAACTATACAGACTAGATAAGACAGCTAAATTCTCTATAACCAGCTAGTTATATACATACAGACATCTCCTGCTTTTCTAAAGTTTGCATTGTCACTTGGCTTTCACAAAAGACCTACCTCAGATAATGTGGGGGGTGGGGGCACGGGGAAGGCAGTACAACACAGAGAAGACAAGTAGTGATTGTATAGAATCTTACTACGTGATGGACAGTCACTGTAATGGGGTGTGTGGTGGGGACTTGAAAATGGGGGCAGTCCAGGAACCATAATGTTGCTCATGTAACTGTACATTAATGATACCAAAAAAAAAAAAGACCTACCTCAGGAGTTTTTGTTAACCACAAGAAAGCCAAAGAAGATTTTCCCTTTTATGAACAAAGGTGAAATGTAAGAATAAAGCTCAGCCTTGGTTTTGCAACAAGCCATTAGAGGGTAAGTGCACACCCCCTCCAAGCTCCTTCCCCAGGAACCACACTCAGCATCTCAGCATCAAGCCCCCAGAGCTCTCCATCTGTGCTTTGTCATGATTTACTTAATGTATCCATTATCACGCTGCGTCTTAAAGTACCAGAAGAGCCTAATTGAGGGATTTTTTGGTTCTGGGAAGGCTTAACATTTTCCATATAAATGAATGGTAACTGCTGTATCACTTTGTCATTTTGGCTTATGAAAAGTTTCATAGGAATCTCTATTTCCAGATACTGAGGAAACCAGTATATACATCAAATCTCTGGGTTCTCAAAAGTGACAAGCATTCAAATAAATAACTCATTCTGGTTTGTTTGTCGTTTTTTTATTCTGACTGCTTCACGATGGCAATCTTATCTTTTTTTATTTATTAAGGTATTATTGACATACACTCTCATAAAGGTTACACATGAAAAAAGATGTGGTTACTACATTCACCCATTTTATCGAGTGCCCCCCCACACCCCACTACAGTCACTGTCCATCAGTGTAGTAAGATGCTACAGAATCACTACTTGTCTTCTCTGCTGCACTGTCTTCCCCATGATCCCCCCACACCATGTGTACTAATCATAATACACCTCAATCCCCTTCTCCCTCTCTCCCTCACCAACCACCCTCCTCTACCCCTCCCCTTTGGTAACCACTAGTTCCTTCTTGGAGTTTGGGAGTCTGCTGCTATTTTGTTCCTTCAGTTTTCCTCCCTTGTTATACTCCACAAATGAGGGAAATCATTTGGTACTTGTCTTTCTCTGCCTGGCTTATTTCACTGAGCATAATACCCTTTATCTTCATCCATTTTGTTGCAAATGGTAGGATTTCTTTCTTTCTTATGGCTGAAGAGTATTCCATTGTGTATATGTACCACCTCTTCTTTATCCATTCATCTACTGATGGACACTTTGGTTGCTTCCATATCTTGGCTATTGTAAATAGTGCTGCAATAAATATAGGGGTGCATATGTCTTTTTCAATCTGAGAACTTGCATATTTTGGGTAAATTGCTAGAAGTGGAATTCCCGGGACAAATGGTATTTCTGTTTTTAGTTTTTTGAGGAACCTCCATATTGCTTTCCACAATGGCTAAACTAGTTTACATTCCCACCAGCAGTGTAGGAGGGTTCCCCTTTGACTGCATTCATGCCAGCATTTGTTGTTCTTAGTCTTTTTGATGCTGGCCATCTTAACTGGTGTGAGGTTATACCTCACTGTAGTTTTAATTTGAATTTCCTTGATAATTAGTGATGTGGAGCATCTTTTCATGTGCCTCTTTGGAGAACTGTCTGTTCATATCCTCTGCCCATTTTTTAATCGGGTTATTTCATTTTTGGTTGATGAGGAGTATGAGTTCTTTATATATTTTGGATGTTAAAACCTTGTTGGGTATGTCACTTACAAATATATTCTCCCATACTGTAGGATGCTTTTTCGTTCTGCTGATGGTGTCCACTACTGTACAGAATCTTTTCAGCTTGAGGTAGTCCCATTATTTCATTTTTGCTTTTTTTTCCCTTGCTCGAGGAGATGGGTTCAAGAAAAAGTTGCTCATGTTTATATTCAGGAGATTTTTGCCTAAGTTGTATTCTAAGAGTTTTATAGTTTCATGACTTACATTCAGATCTTTCATCCATTTCAAGTTTACTTTTGTGTATGGGGTTAACAATAATCCAGGTTCATTCTCTTGCATATAGCTGTCCAGTTTTGCCAATACCAGTTGTTGAAGAAGCTGTCATTTCCCCATTGTATGTCCATGGCTCCTATATGGTATATTAATTGACCATATATGGTTGGGTTTATATCTGGGCTCTTTGGTATGTTCCATTATCTATGGGTCTGTTCTTGTGTCAGTATCAAATTGTCTTGATTACTGTGGCTTTATAGTAGAGCTTGAATCAGGGAGCATAATCTCCCCTGCTTTATTCTTCCTTCTCTGGATTGTTTTGGCTATTTGGAGTCTTTTGTGATTCCATATGAATTTTAGAACTAATTCCTCTAGTTCGTTGAAGAATGCTGTTGGTATTTTGATGGAGATTGCATTGAATCTGTAGATTGCTTTACGTAGGATGGCCATTTTGACAATATTAATTCTTTCTATCCTTGACCATGGATGTATTTTCATTTATTGGTATTTTCTTTAATTTCTCTCATGCGTGACTTCTGGTTCTCAGGGTATAAGTCTTTCACTTCCTTCATTAGGTTTATTTCTAGGTATTTTATTCTTTTTGATGCAATTGTGAATGGAATTGTTTTCCTGATTCCTCTTTCTGTTAGTTAATCGTTAGTGTATAGGAATGCAACAGATTTCTGTATATTAATTCTGTATACTGCAACTTTGCTGAATTCAGATATTAGTTCTAGTAGTTTGGGAATGGATTCTTTAGGGTTTTTAAATGTATTATATCATGTCATATGCAACTTTACCAATCTGGATGCCTTTTATTTCTTTGTGTTGTCTAATTGTAGTGGCTAGGACCTCCAGAACTATGTTGAATAAAACTGGGGAGAGTGGGTATCCTTGTCTTGTAGCTTCCTGATTCTCACTGTTAAGTATAATGTTGACTGAGGGTTTGTCATATATGGCCTTTATTCTGTTGAGGTACTTGCCCTCTATACCCATTTTGTTGAGAGTTTTTATCATGAATGGATGTTGAATTTTGTCAAAAGATTTCTCAGCATCTATGGAGATGATCACAAGATTTTTGTCCTTCTTTTTGTTGATGTGGTGGATCATGTTGATGGATTTTCGAATATTGCACCATCTTTGCATTCCTGGAATAAATCCTACTTGATGGTGATGGATGATCCTTTTGATGTATTTTTAAATTCTGTTTGCTAATATTTTGTTGAGTATTTTTGCATCTATGTTCATCAGGGATATTGGTCTGAATTTTTCATTTTTTGTGGTGTCTTTCCCTTGTTTTGGTATTAGAATGATGCTGGCCTCCAGAATGAGTTTGGAAGAATTCCCTCCTCTTCTACTTTTTGGAAAGCTTTAAGGAGGATGGTTATTAGGTATTCACTAGAAGTTTCATAAAATTCAGCGGGAAGCCATGTGGTCCAGAGTTTTGATCTTTGGCAGTTTTTTGATTACCAATTCAATTTAATTGCTGGTAATTGGTCTGTTCAGATTTTCTGCTTCTTCTTGGGTCAGCCTTGGAAGATTGTATTTTTCTAGAAAGTTGTCCATTTCTTCTAGGTTATCCTTTTTGTTACCATATAATTTTTCATAGTATTCTCTCATAATTCTTTGTATTTTGTGCTGTCCATAGTGATTTCTTCTTTCTCACTTCTGATTCTGTTTGTGTGTGTAGACTCTCTTTTTTTCTTGATAAGTCTAGCTACACGTTTATCTATTTTGTTTTTTTTCTCAAAGAACCAGCTCCTGGTTTCATTGACTCTTTCTATTGTTTTATCCTACTCGATTTTATTTATTTCTGCTTTAATCTTCATTATGTCCCTCCTTCTACTGACTTTGGGCCTCATTTGTTCTTCCTTTTCTAGTTTCATAAATTGTGAGTTTAGACTGTTCATTTGGGATTGTTCTCCTTTCCTGAGGTGGGCCTGTATTGCAATATCTTTCCCTCTTAGTACGGCCTTCGCTGCATCCCACAGATTTTGCGGTGTTGAATTATTGTTGTCATTTGTCTCCATGTATTGCTGGATCTCTGTTTTTATTTGGTCATTGATCCATTGATTATTTAGGAGCATGTTTTTAAGCCTCCATGTCTTTGTGGACTTTTTCATTTTCTTTGAGTAATTAATTTAAAGTTTCATACCTTTGTGATCTGAGAAGCTGGTTGGTACAATTTCAATCTTTTTGAATTTATTAAGGCTCTTTTTGTGGCCTAGTATATGATCTATTCTTGAAAATATTCCATGTGCACTGGAGAAGAATGTGTATCCTGCTACTTTTGGATGGAGTGTTCTGTAAATGTCCGTTAGGTCCCTTACTATCTAACAGTCTAATTTAACACACTTTGTATGCTATTACAAACACAACCTAAAGATTTTTTTTCTTCCTCCTCCATTCTTTGTATGTTATGAATCATATTCTGGACTTTTTGTCTATCCCTTGGGTGACATCCATTTAGTCTTAGGAATACTTCCATCTATACGAGGCCCTCCAAAATGCACTGTAGAGGTGGTCTGCGGGAGGTAAATTCTCTCAGCTTTTGCTTATCTGAAAATTGTTTAAAACCCCATTCAAATTTAAATGATAACCTTGCCAGGTAGAGTACTCTTGGTTCGAGGCCCTTCTGCTTCATTGCATTAAATACATCATGCCACTCCTTTCTGGCCTGCAAAGTTTCCGTCGAGAAATCTGATGATAGCCTGATGGGTTTTCCTTTGTATGTGATCTTTTTCTCTCTCTAGCTGCTTTTAAAAGTCTGTCTTTAACCTTGATCTTTGCCATTTTAATTATTATACATCTTGACGTTGTCTTCCTTGGGTCCCTTGTGTTGGGAGATCTGTGCACTTCCATGGCTTGAGAGACTATCTCCTTCCCCAGATAGGGGAAGTTTTCAGCAATTACCTCCTTAATGATACTTTCTATCCCTTTTTCTATCTTCTGCTTCTGGTACCTGTATAATGCGAATATTGTTCCGTTTGGATTGGTCACACAGTTTTCTGAATATTCTCTCATTCTTAGAGATTCTTTTTTCTCTCTTTGCCTCACCTTCTTTGTATTTCTCTTCTCTAATTTCTATTCCATTTACCATCTCTTTTACTACATCTAATCTGATTTTAAATCCCTCCATTGTATGATTCATTTCAGATATGGAATTTTTTAATGATTGCATCTGTCTTAAATTCATTTCTGAGTTCTTGAATATTTTTCTGTACCTCCATAAGCATGTTTATGATTTTTATTTTGATCTCTCTTTCAGGAAGATTGGCGAGTTCAGTTTCATTTGGCCCTTTTTCTGGGGTTTGTGAGATTCTGGTCTGTACCATGTTCTTTTGATGTTTCATATTTCTGTGTGGTGCCCTCTATTGCCCAGAATCTCCAGTCTCTGGAGCTGCTCAGCCCCTAGAGTGAGGTTGGGGGTAATAGGGGAGTGGAGCTGGTGCCTGGGGGGAGGAAAGATCTGTTTCCCAACTCCCGTCTGCCCTGCCTGTCTCCTGTATCACAGCCAGTGGCCCAAGCACACTGGTATAAGCCTCTGTGCTTGGTGTATCTAGCTGTTGTAGGTGAGGCCTCTCTCTGGCTGGCCTGATGCCAGAGCAGTGACTGCCAGTTTGCGAGCTGGTGCTGTCAGGACAAGAGGAAGGTTCAGCAGGCTGAGTATCACAGTGGGGGCCTCGGAGCTGAGTAGCCAGCCAGGGGGATGGAGCAGCTGAAGGTCCCCAAAGTTCCTATCTGCTGGGCAGTGCACGCCCAGACAACCCTGTCCCCCTCTGTTTTCTCCCGGGCTCAAGCTCTGTGCAAACCCCGTGCCTTCAGCACCCCTCTCGCTGCTAGGAAGCTTCTCAGACCGCCTGCCTTTCCCTTGTCTCAGAACAGCCAGGTGTGGATCCTGTCCTCCACAAACGGCTGGAATCTGTCTCTCAAGCACTCTGCCTGTCCCAGATCCCCATCCTCCAGAGTACAACACAATGTAGATTTCTGCTCACAAAGCAGATCTCCAGAGCTAGGTGTTCAGCAGTCCCAGGCTTCCACACACACCCCTACTCCATTTCTCTTCCTCCCGCTGGTGAGCTGGGGTGGGGGACGGGCTCGGGTCCCACCGGATCAAGGCATTCGTACATTACTTTGTTTCGTGAGGTCTGCTCTGTTTGTGAGGTCTGTAAGCAGTCTGGTGCAGCCTTCTTTCCTGCTGCTGTTTTAGGGTTAGTTGTATTAACTATATTTTCACACTATCTGGTTTTGGGAGGAGTTCTCTGTCTCACCTCTCACACCGCCATCTTGAATGACCCATTGATTATTTAGGAGCATGTTACTAAGCCTCCATGTGTTTGTGGGCTTTTTTGTTGTCTCTGCATAACTTATTTCTCGTTTCATACCTTTGTGGTCTGAGGAGCTGGCTGGTACAATTTCAATCTTTTTAAATTTGCTGAGGCTTTTTTGTGGCCTAGTGTATGATCTATTCTTGAATATGTTCCATATGCACTTGACAAGAATGTGTATCCTCCTGCTTTTGGATGGAGTGTTCTGTAGATGTCTGTTAGGTCCATCTGTTCTAATGTGCTGTTCAGTGCCTCTGTCTTTTCTTATCTTCTGTCCGGTGGATCCGTCCTTTGGAGGGAGTGGAGTGTTGAAGTCTTCTAAATTAATGCATTGCATTCTACTTCCCACTTTAATTCTGTTAGTGTTTGTTTCACATATGTAGGTGCTCCTGTGTTGGGTGCATAGATATTTATAATGGTTATATCCTCTGTTGGACTGACCCCTTTATCATTATGTAACGTCCTTCTTTGTCTCTTGTGACTTTCTTTGTTTTGAAGTCTATTTTGTCTGATACAAGTACTGCAACTCCTGTTTTCTCCCTGTTAGTTGCATGAAATATTTTTCCTTCCCTTCACCTTTAGTCTGTGCATGTCTTTGGGTTTGAAGTGAGTCTCTGGTAGGCAGCATACAGATGGGTCTTCCTTTTTTACCTATTCAGTGACTCTATGTCTTTTTATTGGTGCATTCAGTTCATTTACATTTAGGGTGATTATTGATAAGTATGTACTTATTGCCATTGCATGCTTTAGATTCGTGGTTACCAAAGGTTCAAGGGTAACTTCCTTACTATCTAAGAGTCTAACTTAACTCACTTTGTATACTATTACAAACACAATCTAAAGGTCTTTTTTTTCCTCCTCCATTCTTCATATATTGATTATCATATTCTGTACTCTGTCTATCCCTTGACTTACTTTTGGGTAGGTGATTTAATTTTGCATTTGCTTAGTAATTAATTGGTCTACTTTCTTTACTGTGGTTTTATTTCCTCTGGTGACAGCTATTAAGCCTTAGGAACACTTCTATCTGTAGTAGTTCCTCTAAAATACACTGTAGAGACAGCTTGTGGGAGCTAAGTTCTCTCAGCTTTTGCTTATCTGGAAAGTGTTTAATCCCTCCTTCAAATTTAAATGATAATCTTGCTGGATAGAGTATTCTTGGTTCAAGGCCCTTCCGCTTCATTGCATTAAATATACCATGCCACTTCCTTCTGGCCTGTAAGGTTTCTCTCGAGAAGTTTGATGAGAGTCTGATGGGTTTTCCTTTGTATGTGATCTTTTTTTCTCTCTGGTGCTTTAAATAGTCTGTCCTTATCCTTGATCTTTGCCATTTTAATTATTATATGTCTTGGTGTTGTCTTCTTTGGGTCTCTTGTGTTGGGAGATCTTTGCACCTCCATGGCCTGAGATACTGTTTCCTTCCCCAGAATGGGGAAGTTTTCAGCAATTACCTCCTCAAAGACACCTGCTATCCCTTTTTCTCTCCCTTCTTCTGGTACACGTATAATACGAATATTCTTCTGTTTGGATTCTTTACACAGTTCTCTCAATAATTCTTTCATTTCTAGAGATTCTTTTTTCTCTCTGTGATTCAGCTTCTTTGTATTCCTCCTCTCTAATTTCTATTCCATTTACCATCTCCTCCACTATATTTAATCTGCTTTTAAATCCCTCCATTATATGTTTCATTTCTGATACTGTGTTCCATAATGATTGAATCTCTGTCCTAAATTCTTCCCTGAGCTCTTGAATATTTTTCTGTACCTACATGAGCATGTTTATGATTTTTATTTTGAACTCTCTTTCAGGAAGATTGGTGAGTTCAGTTTCATTTGGCCCTTTTTCTGGTGTTTGTGAGATTTTTGTTTGAACCAGATTCCTTTGACATATCATATTTGAATGTGGCGCCCTCCAGTGCCCAAAAACTTTAGTCTCTGGAGCTGCTCAGCCATGGAGTGATTTCAGGGGTCACAAGGGAGCTGCACTGGTGCCTGGGGGGAGGAAAGAGCTGTTTCCTTCTTCCCGGCTGAGGTGCTGGATTTCACTGTCAGAACCTGTGGGCTGAGCACACAGGTGTAAGCCTCTGTGCTTTGCATCTGCAGCTGCAGTAGGCGGGGCCTCCCTCTGGCTCTCCTCATGCCAGGGCAGGGCCTGCCTGTTTGCCTGCCTGTTTGCCAACCGGTGCCAGCAGGCCAGGAGGAAGGCGCAGCAGGCTGCGTATCACAGTAGGGGACCTTGGAGCTGAGTAGCCAGCCAGGGGAATGGAGCACCTGAAGCTTCTGAGAGTTCCCAACCTGCTGAGCAGAGGGTGCCCAGACAACCTTGTCCACCTATCCGTTCTCCCAAGCAGCAAGCTCTGTGCAATCCCAGTCCCTTAGCAGCCGTCTCACTGCTATGAAATCTCTCAGACCACCCCCCTTTATTTTGTCCCAGAGTAGGCTGATGTGGATCCCTGTTTTCCACAACTGGCTAGAGTCTCAGTCTCTCCAGGTATTCAACCTGTCTTAGCTTTCCAACCCCACTAATCTCCAGACCATTTAATGTAGGTTCGTGCTCCAAGGGTGGATCTCCAGGGCTGGGTGTTCAATAGTCTTAGGACTCCACTCCCTCCCTGCTCTGTTTCTCTTCCTCCTGCCCGTGAGCTGGGGTAGGGGAAGGGCTTGGGTCCCGCCGGATCATGGCTTTGGTACGTTACCCTGTTCCAGGTCTGTTCTTTTCTCTAGGTGTATGTAGTCTGGTGCAGCCTTCTTTCCTGTTGCTCTTTCAGTACTAGTTATATTAATTATATTTTCATATTATGTGTGGTTTTGGGAGGAGACCTCTGTCTCACCTCTCACTCTGCCACGTTTAATCCTTGCGCTCTCATTCTGGTTTTGTTAGTATATATATATATTTTTTGGTTACCTCAGGCTCGGTATGCTGGATGGATGAAGGAGGGGCTCTTGGCCACAGAAAAGAATGAAGACATTCAATAGGATTCATGTTCTTTTGGGAGGGTGGGGAAAAGAAAATGCCACACAGAGAGGGAGGCACCCATTACTAAGGGAGAATCTAGGTGGGCCTCCATGGATGGTGAGCCCACCTGACAACAGGAGCCAAAAGAAGGTGATATTTCCTGCCCTCTTTCAAAGAATAACTTGCTACCCTAATGCCCTAATAACTTGCTGTCCCAGAGAATATTCCAGGCTGCTCACTCTAGACCTATCCCTTTCTGTTCCCAACTGAAGCCTGTCAGTCATCTCTTTTATTCAAGATGGAATGAATAAAAGATGGAGAAAGGTTTGTGAGTACACAGAGGCAGGGAGAAAGGGCATGTGGGGAGGCTTACTGGCTCCTGAACACTGACTGTCTTTCTACTCAGCCTACCTAGGGACCAAGCTATAATTCTCAGGGACAAGCTACATCTTTTAAGTAGGACAGAAAGGTACCTGGAGATTAAAAGAAGACCTCTAAAAGTAAAGGTTTTTCTGATCAGTAAAGATATACAGCCAACTAAGAAACATCAACCTA
This sequence comes from Smutsia gigantea, assembly GCA_032199065.1. Lineage (NCBI taxonomy): Eukaryota > Metazoa > Chordata > Mammalia > Pholidota > Manidae > Smutsia > Smutsia gigantea. Next base: position 909,527 of record JAVSCE010014922.1, read on the forward strand.
GTCCAAGACACTAATACACCATTTTACAGCTGTATAAACAGAGGCTGTGGCTTTCCAAGTTATTCAGGAAGGAACATTAAAAAGATTGAGAAAGTTTTACCTGAACACAGATTATCTTTAGAAAAGACTAGAGTACTATTTACATCAGAAAAGTGTACATTTTACACATCTGCTCTTATATTAGAGATTTTTATGTAATTCAATTTGAAATGTACATAAAATATAGAGATCCCTGAAAAAAGTCAATGCTACTTATAAATTCCACTCTTTCCATCCAAACCATAATGAAGATTTCAGCCATTTTTTCAGTAAAGTAACTTATAGAGAAATAAAAAATTAATGACCAAAATCAAATCCCTATGAAAATTCCTGCCGCAAAGGCAATAATGCTCACCCAATGCTCCATGTGCTTCTCTACCGTCCCAGTGGTCTTATACCCTGGCCATTAGGCAGAGTGTGGAAGTGATATGTCATTTTTCATGCAAGGCACCTAGGAATGAGCTGAGTTTAACACACTGCCTCCCATGCCATGGCAACCCTGGAAGCTAGGACAACATATAAGATGAAGTTTTTAAACTTCATTTTCAGAGGAATTAAGAGATAAGTAGTCTGTAAACTCAAATGTTGCATAAGGGTTGACTGAAGCTGTCAAATCAGTCCAGATTCAGTGCAAGGTAAATTACAGAAGCCACAAGTCAAACATAAAGCAGCTAATCCAAACAGGGCAGATCTCCAAAATTTATTAAAGTTTTACCATTATTATTAACCACAATTTATTCTAAAAATATAAAGGAAAAATTCCTTAAAACCTAGCAAGTTCACCAAAAAAATATTGCCATGAAATATTTGAAAACTCTGGCCATGACTAATTTAATTTTGCCATTATTTAAAAAATATTAAGTGATTTCTGAAAGAAGAAATGAGGAAGGGAGTGCAAGGGAGAAGAGACTTTACAAAACACTGAGAAAGGGGCAGAGGATAAAAAAGATACTGAAAAGGGTGACATTTGTGGAGTGGAACGATGAAGCAAAAATGAAGGAAGAAAACAGCAGTAGACTCACAGACTCCAAGAAGGGACTAGTGGTTACCAAAGGGGAGGGAGGGAGAATGGGATTGAGGGGTATTATGATTGGTACACATGGTGTGTGTGTGTGGGGTCACGGGAAAGACAGTGTAGCACAGAGAAGACAAGTGGTGACTCTGTGGCATCTTACTACACTCATGGACAGTGACTTCAGTGGGGCATGGGGGGACTTGATAATATGGGTGAATGTAGTAACCACATTGTTTTTCATGTGAAACCTTCACAAGAGTGAATATCAATGATACCTTAATGAAAAAAAAAAGATACTGAAAAGAGTGATTAGTAGGATATGATAGATAGAAAGTTAACAAAGGACACTGAACATAGAGTACCTAAAATAGAAAAACAAAACAAGGAAACAGAACACTATTTAAAGACATTTAAAGAAAAATCTTTAAATCAGGAAACTTCCCTGAAATACTCAATATGAAAATTGAAAGGACATGGGGATAACCCAGAATGATCAATGCCAATGCATATCTATCCTAGGGAAGTCGCTGGGTTTATTAGAGGAAGAATGATTTGGGCAGGCATATAAATGACCAAGTCAATTACAAAGGAGAAAAAGAAAAAAAGGCAGATGGCCTCAGATTTCTCCACAGTATTACCGAATGCCAGCTGACTTGGGGGCTACTGCAAGATAGTTAAAGAGCAAAGGGTATGAGCCATGGGTAACTAGCTAAGCTGTCCTTCAAGTAAAAGCCCACAGGTACATCACTCTGAACATATAAGAACTCAAGGGGCATTTTCTCCCAGGAACTCTTAAGAAAATTATTACATGAACTTCAGCAAACCAACAGGTAACTAGGGAAACCAGAGAAAGGACTGGCAGACAGGGAGCATGGAATATTTCAAACTGTAGAACTAAGATAAAAACAAATGAGGGGGTTAGAATGGTAAGTTAGAATATGTATGTTATGTTCCCTCTCACACCATGTTACCAACATAGAAATAAAACACAGGAAGGATAGAAAGGATAATGGGAAGCCAGTAAGCCTGTTGCCTGCCTACTTGCACGCTGACAGTTAAAAATCATTCAGAACTGACGGGTACATTTAAGAGTAAAAAAGGAAAAGAAGGTAACATAACTATCAGATGGGTGAGGAGGAATGAGAAAAAAGGAAGAGAACACAGCTCATTTTATCACGGCAGGAACAATGGACACTGTCTAAATAAGCGAAAGCTAAGCAAGCCTATAATCATAAAGGCAACCATTAAAATAAAATGCAAATCTTCCTCCAATCAGAAAACCAGACACCCACACAATATACATTAAATAAAACAATACAAACAGACCACATAATGAAAGACTTTGAAAAAACTAAACCAAAAAGACAAATAATGGAGCTTAGGCCAATCATACCTGATTTATCAAAAATGTAAATAGCCTAACTTACTTATTATAAGAAACAATTTTCAGAATGGATCTCAAAGTAAAATTCAATTCAATAATATACAAAAGAGACTAATCTAAAATAAAGTGATTCTAAAAAAATGAATGTAGAAGGGAAAAAGCATACCAGAAAAAAATGCAAATAAAAAGAAGTAGAAATTCTGATCTTAATAACAGATAAGGAAGTATTTAGGTGTAAGGAATATTATATAAAACAAATAATACTTTATAATTACAAAAAGAATAAGTCACAATGAGATATAAATTTTACCTTCACACTAAATAACACAACAGTGTAACATTCAGAAAGCTAAAACCATAGTAGTTACTAGGAAAAATGACACATTACAGTAGTAATCGTTAATTCACCTCTCAGCCCCTGACCCCTGGGCAAGTGGATGAAAAAGGTCAAGAAACAAAAGACCTTAATAAAATAGCTATTTAATAATACAAACCTGCCTGATCAATACATTTAACACTGCACATAAAAACAAAAAATGTAACATAAAAAAAAATGCTCATGCAATGTTCATTAAAACTGACTACATAATAGATCATGAAGAAAACTTCAAAAAATTCCAAAAAGGAAAAGTAACAGCATTTTCTAATCATAGTGCAATAAAAATATGAATTACTAAGTCAGAAAACAAAACAAAAAACTCCCACTACTGGGAAATCTCAACGTCTTGAACATCAACTTAGGTAACAAAGGAAATACAAACTGAAATTGGAGAATTTCTAGAAAACATCAAAATAGAAATTACCATGTCGCAACTAGGAGACAGTTAAAACCATGATCAGAGGGCAACATATTAGATGCCAAAAAAGGAATAAAATTAAAGAAACCAAAAAAGAAGAAATTAAGAAAGACAAAGGCAAAATAATGAGTAAGAAAATAGTAAACTAGAAGAATAAATACATAAATAATAAATCCGGAAGTTTTTGGTGGGGGTGAGAAAACCTAAAGTAGATAAACCACTAGCTAACATAATTAAGACAAGAAAAAAGAAAGGGGAAGCACAAATACAGCATTATTTGTAATGTCAAAACTGGAATGTATGAAATGGTTAAATGTAGTATATTCATAAAAAAGAAACACTGCAGCTTTAAAAGAAGAGAACAAAGGAAATGTTATATATCCATAGAAAAGATTTCCAAGATATACTGGTAAGTGAAAACAGTAAAGTTCAAAACAATGCATACAATAAGCTACCCTTGGTGAAAAACCAGGAAATATAAGAATCTATTACTGCAATTTCTTGTACATGCAAGAGAAACTGTGGAAGGATATGAAGAACTAAGACAGCTGCTTCCTACCAGGAGGAGTGGGAATTGGGTAGATGGGGAGATAAGAAGAGGAAGGATACTTTTCAGCATTCGATGTTACATATGCTGCTGGGTTTTGATTCTGTGAATATATTACTTACTTTTTAAAATAAAAATTTAAATTTGCATATGACCAACATTAATTTGTGAAATATTTTCAAGCACTTACTGTACACCAAACACTACACCTGACGTTGGAGACGTACAAACTGAGAAGATCTAGTCCTCTCTTTTACAGAGCTTACAGTTTTTACAGTTTGGCGAGGATAAAGGCAGGAAACCAGCACTGGGATATGATGTGCCTAATTTGTATGAAGGTGGTGTCCAAAGTGCTAGAAAAGAGCACCTCTATCTATGTAAGGGGATTAAGGACAAGTGTTCGAATAAGACAGTTCTTATGCTAACACTTAAAGGGTAAGCCAGAGATGTTCAGTGGAAAAATAAAGGGTACTGTAAACACAGTAGAGAACAGAAGCTTAGAAGTAGAGAGAGTAAAGAGTATTCAAGAAATCATTACAGATCAGGATTTTGCAAAAGAGTGGGTAGAATTAGACTGAAGACGGTCAAAGGGGACTAGATAAGAAAGGGCATTAAATATCATGCTAGGTAATTTTATCACCTTCTACTTGTCAGGCACTGTGCAGAGTGCTGGGGATAAAGATGTAAACATGGCCTCTTTCCTGCAGCTTAGCCTAGAGAACAACATCCAGGGAAACCAGCAGATTTGGCAATAGTTTTATGCTGTGATCTTTCCTGTCTCTGCCTCTCTCTGCACAGACTGTTGCCTTTATCAGAAAGGCTCTACATTCCCTGTGCTCCCCCATCCCTAGCCTAACTAACTCCCTTCTCAGGACTCACCAGATTAAATGACCCTTGTTTCCAGGGAGCCTTCTCTGACTACCAAATATCAATCAATCCGTCCCACTTGCCATATACTTCAAAGCATGCTGATTCTTCTTGGTAACTTAGACCTCCAAGTTCTTTGCCTCTTTTCTTCTCCAAACTGCATCAATGCAAGAGCCAAATCTGTCTAGTTCACCACTGTTACCTCCAGCACTGATCATAGTATACAGCAGACCCTTAATGAACTAGGTATGAATGAATAAATTTTAAGAGATAATTTTATATTTTCTGATCACTCAGGCTGACTATAAGAAACCCAAATTATTATATTTATACATTTCAGGTATGTTAGACTATGTGGTCTCTTCCTCATGGCTCTAACAACTATGCATTTTAAGTACCTGTATGTTTTTTTCTCTCTTCTCAAACCATAAATTGTCACTTTGTACTACTTTTCACATCTGTGTTTCTAGCAGATTCCAACTACTTCTAATTTGCAGATATCTGCTGAGTCAAGCAGATAAATTCAGTTATAAGGAATATAATTGGCATAAGACCAAATAGTGTACAGTTCTTGAAGATTTTAAGGACGTTTTTGGGAGTGGGTGGATGGAGTGGGTAGAATGGGGATATAGGGAGACACAATGCTCTTTTATTAGTAAACTACTTCAGTCTCAGTGAATGGTATCTTTTGTTAACAACACCTTTTATTTTTGTTAACTTCAGTTTATTCTGTGTTACCTAAGTCCAGATAATTGTTACACGTTTCTTCAAACAAATAAACAGTTGAAAAGAAAAATATGGAACTAAATACCCTACTGCATAAAGTAAAAAAAATAATCACCTGAAAAAAATTGGTCCAAGATTCTAAGGAGAAAAATACTTGAATTTTCATCAATTCAAGGCAGATACTTTTTTCCATTTACAAATAAAAAGCAGAATCTGTCTCACAATCAAAGCCTTAAAATAACTCGCAATATTTTTCCTTCTTAGTTGTACATAAAAAACAATGGTGCACCTCCTAACTGATGGCATCTCAGGTTTGGTGAAATGCGGTATATAATTTTATAAAATAAAAATATTCATCTATGTGACTCAATTAGAAAATTCTTAAATCAATGCAGAGAGAAAACACAAATTACTCTTTAATACCTACCTCTGTCTGGGAACTATAAAGAGTGCCCGTACCAGCTTCTTCCTATTAGCTTTTGTGTTCATGTTCATGCAAAAATCCATTGCTGCCTATGGGAGAAAAAGCAAAATTTTTCTACTGAAAAAAGAAACCCTGCATGTTACAATGGGTTTCTACTTGTTCCTAAACATTTCAAAATGATTTTAAGCATACCCCAAACAAAAATCACTAAGCTTAAACCTTCCTCTCCTTATGTTTCTTAAAATATGTTTCACAAACTTTTTAGTTGCAACCTAGTGTTAGAAACACAAGTTCAAATGTGTACACTGAAGACCTATCACACACTGTTAGGCAAATAACTATATGAAATGTGCAATCAATGCCTTTGACCTCAAGAAATCAATGTTAATAATATCAGGACTATTCTGATAGAAGTAGAAAACAGCAAGAATACTTACCAGAAGCCCAGAAAATTACTACCACTAATACGGATGATCAGTAAGGAATAAAGATAAACTATGCATGACATATAGGCACAGATTATTCCTAAGAACACATTAGAATAAGTCCTCAACACTGACTAAAAAGCTTGTGTCAACAATCAGATTTGGTTAACTAAAATGAAAGAAATCAAATCACAGGACTCTGTAATAAATACCCAAAATTGTTATTTAGCATAGCAATCCACTTTATTTTATATTATACATATATATTCCGTATTTTAATAATAAAAATGTGTTCAGTATTTCATCAACATGTCTAATGTAAGTGTAAAAGAAAAACTAGGAGAGGTGCATACTCTGGAAAGCCATTGGAAAACAAAAATATGAATTCTGGGTATCTGTAAAATATAGGCATGTATGTTTTTAAATGTTAAAACATTTCTTATGTACTTAGCTTAAGAAAATGACAAGTTATGTTTTAAAAAGAATAAACTGCAACAAAGTTGCAAGACACAAAATTAATTCACAGAAATCTATTGCATTCCTATACACTAACAATAAACTAGCAGAAAGAGAAATCAGGAAAACAATTCCATTCACAATTGCATCAAAAAGAATAAAATACCTATGAATAAACCTAACCAAGGAAGTGAAAGACCTATACCCTGAAAACTACAAGACACTCCTAAGAGAAATTAAAGAGGACACTAATAAATGGAAATTCATCCCATGCTCTTGGCTAGAAAGATTTAATATTGTTACAATGGCCATCCTGCCTAAAGCAATCTACAGATTCAATGCAATCCCTATCAAAATACCAACAGCATTCTTCAACAAACTGGAACAAATAGTTCTAAAATTCATATGGAACCACAAAAGACCCTGAATAGGCAGCAATCCTGAGAAGGAAGAATAAAGCAGGGGGGATTACGCTCCCTGACTTCAAGCTCTACTACAAGGCTACCGTAATCAAGACAATTTGGTACTGGCACAGGAACAGACCCATAGACCAGTGGAACAGAACAGAGAGCCCTGATATAAACCCAAGCATATATGGTCAATTAATATACGATAAAGGACCCATGGACATAAATTGGGGAAATGACAGCTTCTTCAACAGCTGGTGTTGGCAAAACTGGACAGCTACATGTAAGAAAATGAAACTGGATTACTGTCTAACCCCATACACAAAAGTAAACTCAAAATGGATCAAAGACCTGAATTTTAGTCATGAAACCATAAAACTCTTAGAAAAAAACATAGGCAAAACTCTCTTGGACATAAACACGAGCAACTTCTTCATGAACATGTCTCCCCAGGCAGGGGAAACAAAAGCAAAAATGAACGAATGGGGCTATATCAAACTAAAAAGCTTCTGTACAGCAAGGGATACCATCAGTAGAACAAAAAGATATCCTACAGTATGGGAGAATATATTCATAAATGATATACCCGATAAGGGGTTGACATCCAAATTATATAAAGAGCTCACGCACCTCAACAAACAAAAAGCAAGTAAGCCAATTAAAAAATGGGCAGAATATCTGAACAGACACTTCTCCAAAGAAGAAATTCAGATGGCCAACAGGCACATGAAAAGATGCTCCACATCACTAGTCATCAGAGAAATTCAAATTAAAACCACAATGAGATATCACCTCACACTAGTTAGGATGGCCACCATCCAAAATACAAACAACAAATGCTGGCGAGGATGTGGAGAGAAGGGAACCCTCCTACACTGCTGGTGGAAATGTAAATTAGTACAACCATTGTAGAAAGCAGTATGGAGGTTCCTCAGAAAACTAAAAATAGAAATACCATTTGACCCAGGAATTCCACTCCTAGGTATTTACCCTAAGAATGCAGCAGCCCAGTTTGAAAAAGACATATGCACCCCTATGTTTATCGCAGCACTATTTACAATAGCCAAGAAATGGAAGCAACCTAAGTGTCCATCAGTAGATGAATGGATAAAGAAGATGTGGTATATATACACGATGGAATATTATTCAGCCATAAGGAGAAAACAAATCCTACCATTTGCAACAACATGGATGGAGCTACAGGGTATTATGCTCAGTGAAAAAAGCCAGGCAGAGAAAGACAAGTACCAAATAATTTCACTCATATGTGGAGTATAAGAACAAAGAAAAAACTGAAGGAACAAAACAGCAGCAGACTCACAGAACCCAAGAATGGACTAACAGTTACCAAAGGGAAAGGGACTGGGGTAGATGGGTGGGGAGGGAGGGATAAGGGAGAAAAGGGGCTATTACAATTAGCACACATAATGTTGCGGGGGTGGGGATGGGGTGGGGGATACGGGGAAGGCAGTATAACACAGAGAAGACAAGTAGTGATTCTATAACATCCTTCTACGCTGATGGATAGGGACTGCAATGGGGGTATGTGGTGGGGACTTGATATTAGGGGTAGTCTAGTAACCATATGTTGCTCATGTAATTGTATATTAATAATAGCAAAATTAAAAAAAACTGTTATTAAATATCCTCTTTTAAGTATCTCAAATATTTCCCTCTCATAGGTTCACATGATCACTTTATCATTAATTGCAATCTTCAGGTAGATATGAAGATCAAATTCAAATAAAGGATCCTCATATTTCCCTGAAGTATAAAGGATTTCTTCACTATAGACAGTGATGCACTCAAACACCTCCCATTTGGTTAAAATATTTGAAAAAATAAATGGCACAACTAATGTTGATTCGATTCAATCCCTGGAAACAAACTCCAACTGATAAGGATTCACGAAGATTGAAACTTTACGTCAATCAAGTAAGCAAAATCAATTTAAACTTTTTCTTCCGCTTACATAGGAAGGACAAAAAATATTTTCAAAGTTTGCATTCTGTAACAGTAAAGCTTATTACAGCTAATTAGAATAACAAAAAAAGAAGCTGAAACCATATGAACCATTGAAAAACTGTGGGCCTCTGAAATAAAAATCCCAAAGGTCACGTCCTCAGAAAAGAAATCTGGTTAACACTGGAAAATTTCATACATAAAGGGAAAAAATACTCACAAATCAATAGTTTTGAAAATATTAAGAAAACCTTTAAATGGCTAATAACGGCCTATGTTTCAACATAAATTAGGAGGCAAAAAATAAAATGTACTTCAGTCACTCACTATTAGACCATTATTGTCCAAAATACATACATGCTTTTATAATCTATCTAAATAAGTTTTGTAAAATTGAGAAGGAAATAATAGCTTTTTCTACCACAATTAATCAAAGGCCATTAGATGAAAAAAAAACTACAGTGTTCAAAAATCTTCAGATTAAGAGTTCATAAACCTTGTCAATGAACTGGTATATACACTAGGGGTTCAATAAATATTTGGAGTAAATGAATAAAAGACTACATGAGTGCAAAAACTTCCAGAATTTATAAATTTGAGGAAATTAAAAAGCAAAAAAAAAGATTAACATGCATACTGATTCTTAGATTGAACCAATGCTGCCTAAGGAAAGAGAAGGAAGCAAAGGAGTCACCTTAGTGTTGTCTGTCTGCTGCTTGACAAGTCAGTGAGCAGTTTTTTGAAAACTTTTTTCAAAATATTTCAGGTACATGGTTCAACAACGATTTTTTAATTTTATTAAGTAAAAACAAATCTTTCTGATCATCAAATACATGCATTACTATGATATTACCACAGAAGTCAACTAAAACAAGCCTTCACTATGGGTTATATTTTTTACATAATCGTTGAATTCAAAAAATTCTCAGAGTTTTCTGCTTATTTCCCAAATACTTTCCCCTCTTAAGCAATTTGGACCTTTGCCAAAATATTTGGAAGAAATTCCTTTCATGAGGGAGCTCTCAGAGGAATCCCTGACTCTCAGAGGAGTCGAAAAGGGAAGGGTGGCCCCTACTTTTCATCTGACTCCCAGAGAGTGAACTCAGAATTTAATATACAGTCATTACCGGCAATAGCTCTTAATACTGATGGGCACTAAAGGCTACTTTCCAAAAAAATATTCATAGCAATAGTGGTACTAGTACACAAAACTGGTGCGATCCTTCCTTCCTTCAGCTTTCAGTACAGTACTCAAAATGGGGTGTGGGTGTGTGCAGGAGTGCCACAGTATGTCTTTCACCCTCTATTAATATCCAATGAATATATGAACATTTAGCAAGGGAAAGATTCAGCTGTATCTCAAACTAATAAGTGATTGTCTAAGAGGTGGTTTCTGCTATATTCTATAGAAGAAATTTTAAAAGTATCTCTTTAAAATCCAGAAAAATAAATGCTGTAATTACTAAGTTCTTGAAAAATTATACACTGACCTAATTACCCCAGAAGCCAATTTAGAATTAGAGTTTCAAGCCTATTTGATTATATGAATAGTTAATGAAATGCATCTAAATTATTTGAAGAGCTAAACAAGCTAAAATTTGAAAAATAACTAACTTTTATAGTTCTTTTCAAGGAACAATTAAAGCATTATGGGAAAAAAAGATAAGATTACATACACTTTGACCAAAAAAATGACCTACCATAGAGATTTTCAAACTGTGGGTTTCAAGAGTCCTTTATAATCTTAAAATTTATTAACAACCTGAAAAACTTTATGTGGATTACACTTATCAGCATTTATTAAAATTAAAACTGAGAAACTTTAAAGATACTAGTTTATTTAAAAATACCAAGAAATCTATTTGTTTGTAACATTTTTTGGAAATAACTACACATTTTTCAAAATGAAAAAATTTAGTGACAGTTGCACTCTTTTAGAAGACAAATGCACTCTCATTTTACTTATGCATTTGATCTATTGTGATGTGTTGTTCTGGATGAAGTACAGGAAGACAACTTGGCTTCACATAGATATGTAGATGCAAAAGGGAGGTGTATTTTAATATCCTTTGCAGTAACTGTATTCTTTGATACTATACCACCACTTAAAAAGTGGTTTCTTAAGGATTGGTTCTAATATGGAATCTGAAACTGTATCAATCAAGCTCTCATGCTATCAGATCAAAATCCCTTGCACTCTGAGTGGATTTCTAGCACCATGCAAGATTTTGTAAACACTGTGTATTGGTCACTTAGAACAATGGTTCACTGAGCTATGTAGATCTTCCATACACATACATAATATTTAAAAATTACTTTATTTAATATAACCACCAATCTGATCAGAAAACTGTCATCAATAAAGTCATTTCAGAAAAGAATTGTGAAGCTGCCAAACCCTACAGGGATGGACATAAGCTTTCCAAAATTTTAATTTTTGTTGAAACCTCAAATGTGTTTCTTGGCAATAAATATGTTCAGTTGTTTTCCTTGAAGTGAGAAGCTCATCTTGTTCATGTTAGAAAAATACCGGTATGCTCATTAATCCAAGTAAAAACAGTATTCTATGAAAAAAGCAACTAGTTCAGCTTGCAACTCAATCACACACGTGGCTCTTCTCAATACAACCTTGAGACAACAGAAGTGCCTTATATGTACTTCTCCTTTCATTAGATTTAAGGAAGTGTACTCAAAGGTTAAAATAAAATAAAACCACTTATTTTTATGGATTCACCTGGAGATTCTTAAGTGAAAGTGGCACTATTCTTTAAATTGCAAATGCAAAGCGTGAAGATACAATGGTTACTAGGACAGTTTGCTATCACTGCATCTAGATTTGTGCTAAGATACCAGTAGCTTAACCCATCATTTCTGCAAATCTCACAACAGTGAAAAGGGGGGAAAAATCTTAGTATGGAAAAGAATTTTGACCTTACAGGCCCCCTGAAAGTGTGTCAAAAGACACCAGGAATCTACAGAGACTTTAAGAACTTCTAGTCTAAAACAGTATTTTCTAAATGGTAGGGTCTGTATGTGAAGGGGTGAGGTGTCAAGCCAACAAGAGTCTAGAAACAGAATTGTCTATGAATTGTCCCCAATTTTATGTGTTTATTTTGGATTCTCATGTAAGATTCCAACTGAAGAAATGGGTTATTCTATGGTTAAAATAGTCTCCAAAGCACAACACTTTTGCTAATAGAGCTATCCTACAAGGTCTATATGCTTGCTTAAAGTTACACAGACAATCATACCTTGTCTATCAGGTCTCGGTTGACACAGTTGGGCAACTGTTGGAGGAAGGCATCTACTATGAGCTTGAGATGAGATCCAGTGCTGGCTTCTTCATCCTCTTGTTCTAACATAAAAGCAGTTTTTAAATAGGTTAAAAAACACAGATAATATAAGAACAAAAGCATCCAACTATAAATTACTTGGGAAATAGACAATCTAGAGCTTTTCTTAGTCATGAAAAAAAATGAAGGAGTTTTTGAGATATTACCCTAAGAAGTTTGGTTATCCCTAGAATCATAACCCCAAGTCACTAGTTCTTCAGATATCGACAATAAAAAGTCAAAGTTTTACATTAGACACAAAATCTTAAATGTAAGTTTTATGTGATTTTTATCTGCTGAGCATCCCTTCCCCGATGTCTTCAATTAACAGCACTCTCATGGCTGGCCTCTGAAGGCAGTACGCAGGATTCTGAAAGGGAAGGGGCTGCCAAAGCACAGCACACCACCAGTCCTCCTGGCCACCAGCAAGCGTGACCCAGCTCTAGCCAAGTCCTTCCGCAACTCTTATGTACAAGACGGTGGGAAAGAAGCTCTCTTTTCCTTTGATGTCACTAGCTGGTAGGATTTGATGTCACTAGCCTGGTGCAGACCCCAGCCATACCCGCTCTCCCTTCATGATATGGAGAATAAAGTGGATCTGCCATAGGAAACAATGAAGCCAATCGAGAGAAAAGCAATACTGACTAAAAGGTAGCCTCCTAATAAAAAATCCTAACTAATACAGAAACTTAAATGGAAGTATTAGGAAAATAGTTAATGTAGTATTTTTACTACTAACTACAAAACATTACTCAATTATAAAGACAGATAAAATTATCACAGATGAACTGACATGCTAATTGTCCTTATCTCTCAGCTATTTTAGAGTAACTTTTAAATATACTAATGTTAAGATTATATATCAGAATTAAAATAAATTCAGGACAAGCAGGTAAGTAGAGCAAAGTGTAATATCTATTAATATATGTAGAATTTAGATAATCACTAAAACTTGAAGTCACATAATATGGGATGTGTGTGTGTTTCTATTCTAAATCAAATTCTAAAAAAAAGTGATGGCCTGGAAACTACAGGAAAACAGAGAATTAAAGAGTAAAGATCCATATTCTTAGGCATGAACATTCAGTATAAAAACTAATCAAAAATTATAATTTGGGGGAAAACAGTGCTTACCTTGCTCATCAAGAAGTTTCTTTGTAAGATCTTCAGCCTCATCTCCACCCTCTAACTCCAAGGCATCATCATTAATTTCTAGGTTCTCCAACTCAAGTTCCAAATCATCAGGATGTGATACCTCCTTATTATCTTTAGGTTCTTTTGCCTCTGAGAACAAAGAATGAGTATCTTTGAATTAGAAGTTATACTGAAATCCTGCTGCAAAAAATAGACAAAGATTTACAAAATCTCATCATTTGTCTTACAATCTACATATATATGCCTGCCAACAAAACCGAGTATAAATTTAATATACTCAGATTTTATAAAATACATTATGCTTACTGAGAACAAAGACCGTTAACTTCTTGGCTTCTGGATGCTGTCTTTTTACTGAAGGGATGGATGGATGGACAGATGGATAGATAGAGAGATGCATGACATGAGGATTTGTGGTAAAGATGAGGGGGAAATCAAGTTGATTATCTAGATAAAATGGACTCAGATTAAGGAGGGTCTCAGACTCCAAGATGAGTAAAGATTTTATCTTTTATTTTACCTTTGCTGAGTCATGAGCAGGAGATAACATTTAAATATGATAAATGAAAATTAACTTAACAATATGGAAGAGGACTTAAAGATGGTGGCATGAGAAGTGAGACAGAGGCTTCCTCCTAAAACCGCATATAATATGAAAATATAACTGATACAACTACTCCAGAAAGAACAACAGGAAAGAGGAATGCGCCAAACTGCATACTCCTGGAGAAAAGAGCAGACTTCACAGAACAAGGTACCGTACTAAAGCTGTGGCCCAGCAGGACCCAGGCCCTTCCCCCACCCCAGCTCACCAGCGGGAGGAAGAGAAACGGAGCAGGAAGGGAGTGGAGACCTGGGACTGCTGAATACCTAACTCTGGAGATCTGCTCGGGGAGCACAAACATACATTTTATAGTGCTTGCATGATACTCTCATAATTAGGGGATTGGAAAGCTAAGACAAGCAGAATTCCTGGAGAGACTGAGATTCCAGCTGCTTCTGGAAAGCAGGGATCCATATCTGTCTTCTCTGGGAAAAAAGAAAGGCGGGCAGTCTGAGAGACGTCCTAACAAGGAAGCCCTTAGCAAGAGGGCTTCTAAAGGGGCAAGGATTGCACAGAACTTACTGCTCAGAGGAAAGGACAGGTAGACAAAATTGTATGGGTGCACTCTGCCGAGCAGGTTGGGAGCTTTCACGATCTTCAGATGCTCCAGCTCCCTGGCTGCCTACACAGTGCCAAGAACCCCCTCCGTTATAGGCAGCTTACTGCGCCTTTCTCCTGGCCAGGTCCACCTGGCTCGCAGACTGGCAAACCCCACTCTGGCATTAGGCCAGTCAGAGGGAAGCTCTGTCTACAGCAACTACAAGCGCAAAGCATAGAGGCTTATACCTGTGCGCTCAGCCCACTGGTTCAGGCAGTGAAGACAGGCATAGCAGCAGGGAAGCAGGAAACAGCTCTTTCCTCCCCCTAGACACCAATACCACTCCCCTGCTAACCCCGATATTGCTTCAGGGGCTGAGCTGCTCCAGAGAGTAGACCTTCTGGGCAATACAGGGTGTCACACACAAATATGAAATGCAAAAGAAATTTGGTTCAGAGTAAAATTATTAATACAACTCCTGAGAAAGACTTAAATGATTATCGACCTCATGACTCTCCCTGAAAGTGAGTTCAAAATAAAAATCATTAACATGCTCATGTAGGCATGGAAAGACATTCAAGAACTCAGGAATGAACACTGGTCAGAGATCAAATCGTTGAAGAGCACAATGGAGGGTATTAAAAGCAGACTGGATACAGTGGAGGAGACGATAAATAAAACAGAAACTGGAGAAGAGGAATACAAAGAAGCTGAGGCACAGACAGAAAAAAATATCTCTAAGAATGAAAGAACATTGAGAGAACTGTGTGACCAATCCAAAAGGAACAATATTCGCATTATAGGGGTACCAGAAGAAGAAGAGAGAGAAAAAGGGATAGAAAGTGTCTTTGAGGAGGTGATTGCTGAAAACTTCCCCAATCTAGGGAAGGAGATAGTCTCTCAGGCCATGGAGGCACACAGATCTCCCAACACAAGGGACCCAAGGAAGACAAGACAAAGACATAAGGTAATTAAAATGGCAAAGATCAAGGATAAGGACAGACTCTTAAAAACAGCCAGAGAGAGAAATAAGATCACATACAAAGGAAAGCACACCAGGCTATCATCAGACTTCTGAACAGAAACCTTACAGGCCAGAAGGGAGTGGCATGATGAATTTACTGCAATGAAGCAGAAGAGTCTTGAACCAAGAATACTTCACCCAGTAAGATTATCATTTAAATTGGAAGGAGGGATTAAACAATTTTCAGATGAGCAAAAGCTGAGAGAATTTGCCTCCCACAAACCATCTCTACAGTGTATTTTGGAGGGACTGCTATACATGGAGTATTCCTACGGTTGAATAGTTGGCACCAGAGGTAATAAAACCACAGTAAAAAAAAGTAGAACAGCTACTTACTAAGCAAATGCAAAATTAAATAACTATCCCCAAAGTCAATGAAGGGATAGACAAAGACTACAGAATATGATATCTAATATATAAAGAATGGGGGAGGAAGAAACAGGAGGAGAGAAAAAAAAAAAGAACCTTTACTGTGTGTTTGTAATAGCATTTTAAGTGAGTTAAGTTAGACTCTTAGATAGTAAGTAGTTAACCTTGAACATTTGGTAACCATGAATCTAAAGACTGCAATGGCAATAAGTACATCCCTATCCATAATCACCCTAAATGTAAATGACTGAATGCACCAATCAAAAGCCATAGAGTCACTGAATGGATAAAAAACAAGATCCATCTACATGCTGCTTACAAGAGACTCATTTTAAACCCAGACATACACAGACTAAAAGTGAAGGGATGGAAAAAGATTTTTCATGCAAAGAATAGGGAGAAAAAAGAAGGAGTTGCAGTACTTGTATCAGACAAAATAGATTTCAAAACAAAGAAAGTCACAAGAGACAAAGAAGGACATTACATAGTCATAAAGGGATGAATCCAACAAGAATATATTACCATTATAAATATCTATACGCCCAACACAGGAGCACCTACATGTGTAAAACAAATACTAACAGAATTAAAAGGAGAAATAGGATGCAATGCATTCATTCTAGAAGACTTCAACACACCACTCACTCTAAAGGAGAGAAAAAAGGTAAGGAGACAGAGGCACTGAACAACACATTAGAACAGATGGACCTAACAGACATCTATAGAAATCTACACCCAAAAGCAGCAGAATACACATTCTTCTCAAGTGCATATGGAACATTTTCAAGACTAGATCATATACTAGTCCACAAACAGAGCATTGGTAAATTTGAAAAGACTGAAATTTTACCAACCAGTTTCTGAGACCACAAAGGTATGAAACCAGAAATAAATTATGCAACTAAAATAAAGAATCCCACAACCATATGGAGGCTACACAACATGCTCCTAAATAACCAATGGATCAATGACCAAATAAAAACAAACATCAAGCAAAATATGGAGACAAATGACAACAATAATTCAACACCACAAAATCTGTGGGATGCAGCAAAGGCCATACTAAAAGGAAAGTATATTGCAATACAGGGCTACCTCAGGAAAGAACAATCCCATATAAGCAGTCTAAACTCACAATTAATGAAACTACAAAAAGAAGAACAATTGAGGCCCAAAGTCAGAAGGAGGGACATAATAAAGATTAGAGCAGAAATAAATAAAATCGAGAAGAATAAAACAATAGAAAGGATCAATGAAAGCCAGAGCTGGTTCTTGGAGAAAATAAAACACATAAACCCCTAGACAGATTCTCAAGAAAAAAAGAGAGTCTGCACACATAACAGACTCAGAAATGGGAAAGGAAATTACTATGGATACCACAGAAATACAAAGAATTATTAGAGAATATTATGAAAAATTATATGGTAACAAACTGGATAACCTAGAAGAAATGGACAACTTTCTAGAAAAATACAACCTTCCAAGGCTGACCCAAAAAGAAACAGAAAATCTGAACAGACGAATTACCAGCAATGAAATTGAACTGGTAATCAAAAACCTACCAAAGAACAAAACTCCTGGACCAGATGGTTTCACTGCTGAATTTTATCAAACATTAAGTGAAGACCTAATACCCATCCTCCTTAAAGTATTCCAAGGAGTAGAAGAAGAGGGAATACTTCCAAACTCATTCTATGAGGCCAGCATCACTGTAATACCAAAATTGGGCAAACACAGCATAAAAAAAGAAAATTACACACCAATATCCCTGATGGACATAGATGCAAAAATACTCAACAAAATATTAGCAAACTGAATTCAAAAACACATCAATTTACCCTAAGAATGCAGCAGCCCAATTTGAAAAGGACAGATGCACCCCTATGTTTATTGCAGCACTATTTACAATAGCCAAGAAATGGAAGCAACCTAAGTGTCCATCAGTAGATGAATGGATAAAGAAGATGTGGTACATATACACAATGGAATATTATTCAGCCATAAGAAGAAAACAAATCCTACCATTTGCAACAACATGGATGGAGCTAGAGGGTATTATGCTCAGTGAAATAAGCCAAGCCGAAAAAGACAAGTATCAAATGATTTCACTCATATGTGGAGTATAAGAACAAAGAAAAAACTGAAGGAACAAAACAGCAGCAGACTCACAGAACCCAAGAACGGACTAATAGTTACCAAAGGGAAAGGGACTGGGGAAAATGGGCGGGAAGGGAGGGATAAGAGGGAAAAAGGGGCATTACGATTAGCAGATGTAATGTTGGGGGGGCATGGGGAGGGCAGTACAACTCAGAGAAGACAAGTAGTGATTCTATAGCATCTCACTACGCTGATGGACAGTGACTGTAATGGGGTTGGTGGGGGGGACCTGATGAAGGGGTAGTTTAATAACTGTAATATTGCACATGTAATTGTAGATTAATGATAATAAAATAAATTATATTTAAAAAAAACAAAAAAAGCAAAAACACATCAAAAAGATCATCCATCATGATCAAGTAGGATTTATTCCAGAGATGCAAGGATGGTATAACATTCAAAAATCCATCAACATCATCCACCACATCAATAAAAAGAAGGACAAAAACCACATGATCATCTCCATAGATGCTGAAAAAGCATTAGACAAAATCCAGCATCCATTCAGGATAAAAACACTCAACATAATGGGTATAGAGGGCAAGTACCGCAACATAATAAAGGCCATATATGACAAACCATAGCCAACATACTTAAAGTGAGAAGTTCAAAGCTTTTTCTTTAAGACTGGGAAGAAGACAAGGATGCCCACTCTCCCCACTTTATTCAACATAGTATTGGAGATCCTAGCCACGGCAATCAGACAACACAAAGAAATAAAAGGCATCCAGAGTGGCATGGAAGAAGTTAAACTGTCCTTGTTTGCAGATGACATGGTATTGCACATAAAAAACCCTAAAGAATCCACTACAAAACTACTAGATCTAATATCAGAATTCAGCAAAGTTGCAGGACACAAAATTAATATGCAGAAATCTGTGACGTTCCTATACACTAACAATGACCTAGCAGAGAGAGAAATCAGGAAAACTATTCCATTCATAGTTGCATCAAAAAGAATAAAATACTTAGGAATAAACCTAACCAAGGAAGTGAAAGACCTATATTCTGAAAACTACAAGACACTCTTAAGAGAAATTAAAGAAGGTACCAGTAAATGGAAACACATCCCGTGCTCATGGATAGGAAGAATTAATATTGTCAAAATGGCCATCCTGCCTAAAGCAATCTATAAACTCAATGAAATTCCTATCAAAATACTTACAGCATTCTTCAACGACCTAGAGAAAATCGTCCTAAAATTCATATGGAACCACAAAAGACCCCAAATAGCCAAAGCAATCCTGAGAAGGAAGAATAAAGCTGGGGGAATTTTGCTCACCAACTTCAAGCTCTACTACAAAGCCACAGTAATCAAGACAATTTGGTACTGGCACAAGAACAGACCCATAGACCAATGGAACAGACTAGAGAGCCCTGATATAAACCCAACCATATATGCTCAATTAATATATGATAAAGGAGCCATGGACATACAATGGGGAAATGACAGCCTCTTCAACAGCTGGTGTTGGCAAAACTGGACAGCTACATGCAAGAGAATGAAACTGGATTATTGTTTAACCCCATACACAAAAGTAAACTCGAAAAGGATCAAAGACCTGAATGTAAGTCATGAAACCATAAAAGTCTTAGAAGAAAACATAGGCAAAAATCTCCTGAATATAAGTATAAGCAACTTATTCCTGAACACATCTCCTTGAGCAAAGGAAACAAAAGCAAAAATGAACTCATGGGACTACATCAACCTAAAAAGTTTCTGTACGGCAAAGGACACCATCAACAGAACAAAAAGGCATCCTACAGTATGGGAGAAAATACTTGTAAATGACATATCCAACAAGGGTTTAACATCCAAAATACATAAAGAACTTACAAGCCTCAACACACCCAAAAAAATAACCCGATTAAAAAATGGGCAGAGGATATGAAGAGACAGTTCTCCAAAGAAGAGATTCAATGGCCAACAGACATGAAAAGATGCTCCACATCGCTAATCATCAGGGAAATCCAAATTAAAACCACAATGAGATATCACCTCACACCAGTAAGGATGGCCAGCATTGAAAAGACTAAGAACAACAAATGCTGGTGAGGATGCAGAAAAAGGGGAACCCTCGTACACTGCTGGTGGGATTGTAAGCTAGTTCAACCATTGTGGAAAGCAATATGGAGGTTCCTCAAAAAACTAAAAATACAAATATCATTTGACCCGGGAATCCCACTCCTTGGAATTTACCCAAAGAATACAACTTCTCAGATTCAAAAAGACACATGCACCCCTATGTTTATCACAGCACTATTTACAATAGCCAAGATATGGAAGCAACCTAAGTGTCTATAAGTAGATGAATGGATAAAGAAGATGTGGTACATATACACAGTGGAATACTATTCAGCCATAAGAAACAAACAAATCCTAGCATTTGCAACAACATGGATGGAGCTGGAGGATATTATGTTCAGTGAAATAAGCCAGGCGGAGAAAGACAAGTGCCAATGATTTCCCTCATTTGTGGAGTATAATGACGAAGCAAAACTGAAGGAACAAAATAGCAGCCGACTTGGAGACTCCAAGAAAAATCTAGTGGTTACCAAAGGGGAGGGGTGTGGGAGTGTGGGTGGGAGGAAGAACAGGATTGAGAGGTATTATGTTTAGTACACATGGTGTGGTGGGTCATGGGGAAAACAGTGTAGCACAGAGAAGGCAAATAGTGAATCTGTGGCATCTTACTACACTGATGGACAGTGACTGCATTGGGGTATGGGTGTGGACTTGATAATATGGGTAAATGTAGTAACCATATTGTTTTTTCATGTGAAAACTTCATAAGAGTGTATATCAATAATACCTTAATAAAAACTTTTAGAAATTAAAAAAAAGAAAAAAATATGTAAGATAAATCAGAGATGGGAAATCTTTGGGTGTAAAAAGACCAATTAGGAATACATCCTTATTATGTTGGATGTCAGGTGTTAGAGAAAACTAAAAAAATGTGATAAAACAAAGGACAGTGGCCAGGAAATAGTAAAAGGCTGTTTATAAGCAGGATAAAAAAGAAACAGGAACCGCACCTGCTTTCAACAACTGAAACTGAAAATTTCAGAAATAGAAAATTTTAAAGATTTTCAGAAAAATCAATAACAACCCCCCGAGTTCAAGAATTTATGCTTGGAGTGGCAGTTACAGTATCAGTGGCTGATTTTACTGTATTTCTTAGCCTCATCTTCTCTTACATTCTCTAACCTCATAATTTCTGCACTGAATGAAGAAGTGTTTTATTGATACATGATGCCATTATCATAATTGGGAGAATCAAAGCTCTAACTAGAATGGATTGGTTTTACTGCCTGTAAATGGAGAAAGACTACAATTTTCTCACTCATGGGGCCTAGGGGAAATAGGGAGACAAGACTGAGATGGACTGGCCTTTGACAAATGGTGTCCTTTCACCTCATCACTGGGGAAGAGACATTCTTCTATAAAGGCAAAGGCAGACAGATCTATAAATAAGGAGGGGCACAATGTTGAGAGTTCTGTCGGATGGCGTCTGTCTTCTCTATGAGTGCTGTATCAGGCATGACCTGCTAAGCACAGAAGTAGAATGAAAACTGGAGAGAGAATACAAGTGTCTTATGGAGTGAGAGTAGACAATGGGAGAGCAGTTGGAAGACAAAAATGCTGTCAAGTTTCCAAGCAGTGCTGACCGAGGACCTGGGTGAGGTAGGTGATGATGAATTTAGTTATCAACCTTTCTAACTCATCATCTGTAGGAGAGCTCAACAGTTTGCATATAGAAGCCAATACAGGGGAAGACTGAGTTCATTACGGACAAACTTTGACAGAATAACCTATGTAGAGCAAAATGTTGCTTATTGATCGTGTCTACACAATATTAACATCATTTAAATGCTATTCACAGCCTGCAACAAGACAGTCCAAAACAATTTTTCAGTACTTTTCTAATTTTCTTTTCTTTTGGTATTATTAATGAACAATTACATGAGCAAGATTACGGTTACTAGACTACCCCTAATATCAAGTCCCAACCACATATCCCATTACAGTCACTGTCCATCAGTGTAGTAAGATGCTACAGAATCACTACTTGTCTTCTCTGTGTTTTACAGTATTCCCTATGACACCCCCCCACCTACATTGTGTCTGCTAATCATAATACCCCTTTTTCCCCCTTATCCCACCCTTACCATCCATTTTCCACAGTCATTTCCATTTGGTAACTGTTAGTACATTCATGGGTTCTGTGACTCCGCTGCTGTTTTGTTCCTTCAGTTTTTTCTTTATTCTTATACTCCACAGATGAGTGAAATCATCTGATACTTGTCTTTTTTTTCTGCCTGCCTTATTTCACTGAGCATAATACCCTCTAGCTCCATCCATGTTGTTGCAAATGGTAGGATTTGTTTTCTCCTTATGGCTGAATAATATTTCATTCTGTACATGTACCACATCTTTTTTATCCATTCATCTACTGATGGACACTTAGGTTGCTTCCATTTCTTGGCTATTGTAAATAGTGCTGCGATAAACATAGGGGCGCATATGTCTTTTTCAAATTGGGCTCCTGCACTCTTAGGGTAAATTCCCAGGAGTGGAAACCTGGGTCAAATGGTATTTCTGTTTTCAGTTTTTTGAAGAACCTCTATACTGCTTTCTACAATGGTTGAACTAGTTTACATTCCCACCAGTGGTGTAGGAGGGTTCCCTTTTCTCCACATCCTCGCCAACATTTGTTGTTTCTCTTTTGGATGTTGGCCATCCTAACTGGTGTGAGCTGATCTCTCATTGTGGTTTTAATTTGCATTTCTCTGATGATTAGCGATGTGGAGCATCTTTTCATGTGCCTGTTGGCCATCTGAATTTCTTCTTTGGAGAAGTGTCTGTTCAGATCCTCTGGCCATTTTCTTAATTGGCTTCTTTACTTTTTGTTTATTGAGGTGCGTGACCCCTTTATATAATTTGGATGTAAACCCCTTATCGGGTGTATCATTTATGAATATATTCTCCCATACTGTAGGATGTCTTCTTGTTCTACTGATGTCCTTTGCTTTACAGAAGCTTTTCAGCTTGATATAGTCCCACTTGTTCATTTTTGCTTTTGTTTCCCTTGCCTGGGGAGATATGTTCATGAAGAACTTGCTCATGTTTATGTCCAAGAGATTCTTCCTATGTTTTTTCCTAAGAGTTTTATGGTTTCATGAGTTACATTCAGGCCTTTGATCCATTTTGAGTTTACTTTTGTGTATGGGGTTAGACAGTAATCCAGTTTCATTCTCTTACATGTAGCTGTCCAGTTTTGCCAACATCAGCTGTTGAAGAGGCTGTCATTTCCCCATTGTTTATCCATGGGTCCTTTATCATATATTAATTGACCATATATGCTTAGTTTTACATCTGGGCTCTCTATTCTGTTCCATTAGTCTATGGGTCTGTTCTTGTGCCAGTACCAAATTGTCTTGATTACTGTGGCTTTGTAGTAGAGCTTGAATTCAGGGAGCGTAATTCCCCGTTTATTCTTCCTTCTCAGGATTGCCTTGGCTATTTGGGGTCTTTTGTGGTTCCATATGGATTTTAGAACTATTTGCTCACGTTCACTGAAGAATGCTGCTGGTAGTTTGATAGAGATTGCATTTAATCTGTAGACTGAATTAGGCAGGATGGCCACTTTGACAGTATTAATCCTTTCTACCCATGAGCATGGGATGTGTTTCCATTTACTGGTATCTTCTTTAGTTTCTCTCATGAGTGTCTTATAATTTTCAGAGTACAGGTCTTTCACTTCCTTGGTTAGGTTTATTCCTAGGAATTTTATTCTTTTTGATGTAATTGTGAATGGAATTGTTTTCCTGAGTGGTCTTTCTGCTAGTTCATCGTTTCTACATAGGAATGCAACAGATTTCTGTGTATTAATTACGTATCCCGCAACTTTACTGAATTCAGATATTAGATCTAGTAGTTTTGGAGTGGATTCTTTAGGGTTTTTTATGTACAATATCAAGTCATTTGCAAACAGGGACAGTCTGACTTCTTTATTCCAATCTGGATGCCTTTTATTTCTTTGTGTTGTCTTATTGCCATTGCTGGGACCTCTAGAACTATGTTGAATAAAAGTGGGGAGAGTGGGCATCCTTGTCTTGTTCCCGACCTTAAAGGAAAAGCTTTCAGCTTCTTGCTGTTAAGTATAATGTTGGCTGTTGGTTTGTCATATATGGCCTTTATGATGTTGAGGCACTTGCCCTGTATACCCATTTTTTTGAGAGTTTTTATCCTGAATGGATGTTTAATTTGTCAAATGCTTTCACAGCATCTATGAAGATGATCATGAGGTTTTTGTCCTTTTTGTTGATGTAGTGGATGATATTGATGGATTTTCAAATGTTGTACCATCCTTGCATCCCTGGGATGAATCCCACTTGATCATGATGGATATCTTTTTGATGTATATTTGAATTCGGTTTGCTAATATTTTGTTGAGTATTTTTGCATCTATGTTAATCAGGGATATTGCTCTGTAATTTCCTTTTTTTGTGGTGCTTTGTCTGGTTTTTGTATTAGAGTGATGTTGGCCTCGCAGTAAAGAGTTTAGGAGTATTACCACTTCTACTTTTAGGAAGACTTTAAGGAGGCTAGGTATTAGGTCTTCACTAAATGTTTGAAAAAGTTCAGCAGTGAAATCATCTTTTCCTGGTGTTTTGTTGTTAGGTAGGTTTTTGATTACCAATTCAATTTCTTTGCTGGTAATTGATGTTTTCAGATTTTCTGTTTCTTCCTGGGTCAGCCTTGGAAGGTTGTATTTTTCTAGAAAGTTGTCCATTTCTTCTAGGTTATCCAGATTTTACCATATAATTTCTCATAGTATTCTCTCATAATTCTTTGTATTTCTGTGGTGTCCATAGTGATTTTTCCTTTCTCATTTCTGATTCTGTTTATGGGTGTAGACTCTTTTTTTTCTTGATACGTCTGCCTAGGGGTTTATGTATTTTGCTTATGTTATTGAAGAACCAGCTCCTGCTTTCATTGATTCTTTCCATTGTTTCATTTTTCTCAATTTTATTTATTTCTGCTTTGTTCTTTATTATGGCACTCCTTCTACTGACTTTGGGCCTCATTTGTTCTTCGTTTTCTAGTTTCATTAATTGTGAGTTTAGTCTGTTCATCTGGGATTGTTCATTCCTCAGGTAGGCCTATATTGCAATATATTTCACTCTTAGGATGGCCTTCGCTGTGTCTCACAGATTTTGCAGTGTTGAATTACTGTTGTCATTTGTCTCCATATATTGCTTGATCTCTGTTTTTACTTGGTCATTGATCCACTGATTATTTAGGAGCATGTTATTAAGTCTACATGTGTTGGTGTGCTTTTTCATTTACTTTCAGTAATTAATTTCTAGTTTCATACCTTTGTGACCTGAGAGGCTTGTTTGTACAATTTCAATCTTTTTAATTTTCTGAGGTTTGTTTCATGGCCTAGTATATGATCTATTCTTGAAAATGTTCCATGTGCACTTGAGAAGAATGCGTATTCTGCTGCTTCTGAATGGAATGTTCTGTAGATGTCTGTTAGGTCCATCTGTTCTAATATGTTGTTCAGTGCCTCTGCCTCTTTATTTTTTTTATGTCTGGTTGATCTGTCCTTTGGAGTGAGTGGTGTGTTGAAGTCTCCTAAAATGAATGCATTGCATTCTATTTCCTCCTTTAATTCTGTTAGTATTTGTTTCACATATGTAGGTGATACTGTGTTGGGTGCATAGATGTTTATAATAGTTATATCCTCTTGTTGGACTGACCCCTTTATCATTATGTAATGTCTTTCTTTGTCTCTTGTGACTTTTTGTTTTGAAGTCTATTTTGTCAGATACAAGTACTGCAACTCCTGCTTTTTTCTCCCTATAAGTTGCATGAAATATCTTTTCCATCCTTTTACTTTCAGTCTGTGTATGTCTTTGGGATTAAAGGGAGTCTCTTTTGGGCAGCATATAGATGGTTTTTGTTTTTTATCCATTCAGTGACTCCACGTCTTTTGATTGGTGCATTCAGAGTATTTACATTTAGGGTGATTATTGATAGGTATGTACTTATTGCCATTGCAGGCTTTAGATTCGTGGTTACCGAAGGTTCCAGGGTAATTCCCTTACTATCTAAGAGTCTAATATAACTCACTTCATATGTTATTACAAACAAAACCTAAAGATTCTTTTTTTTTTTTTCCTTTTTCTTCTTCCTCCATTCTTTGTATGTTATGAATCATATTCTGGACTCTTTGTCTATCCCTTGGGTGACATCCATTTAGTCTTAGGAATACTTCCACCTATAGGATTCCCTCCAAAATGCACTGTAGACATGGTTTGTGGGAGGTAAATTCTCTGAGCTGTTGCTTACTGAAAATTGTTTTATCCCTCCTCAAATTTAAATGACTACCTTGCGAAGTAGAGTATTCTAGGTTTAAGGCCCTTCTGCTTCACTGAATTAAATATATTATGCCACTCCCTTCTGGCCTGTAAGGTTTCTGTTTAGAAGTCTGATGATAGCCTGATGGGTTTTCCTTTGTATGTGATCTTTTTTCACTCTCTAGCTGCTTTTAAACGTCTGTCTTTACCCTTGATATTTGCCATTTTAATTATTATTATTTTTTTTTAATATAATTTATTTTATTATCATTAATTTACAATTACATGTGCAATATTACGATTATTAAACTACCCCTTCATCAGGTCCCCCACCAACCCCATTACAGTCACTGTCCATCAGCGTAGTGAGATGCTATAGAATCACTACTTGTCTTCTCTGAGTTGTACTGCCCTCCCCGTGCCCCCCCAACATTACATCTGCTAATCGTAATGCCCCTTTTTCCCTCTTATCCCTCCCTTCCCGCCCATTTTCCCCAGTCCCTTTCCCTTTGGTAACTATTAGTCCGTTCTTGGGTTCTGTGAGTCTGCTGCTGTTTTGTTCCTTCAGTATTTTTTCTTTGTTCTTATACTCGACATATGAGTGAAATCATTTGATACTTGTCTTTTTCGGCTTGGCTTATTTCACTGAGCATAATACCCTCTAGCTCCATCCATGTTGTTGCAAATGGTAGGATTTGTTTTCTTCTTATGGCTGAATAATATTCCATTGTGTGTATATACCACATCTTCTTTATCCATTCATCTACTGATGGACACTTAGGTTGCTTCATTTCTTGGCTATTGTAAATAGTGCTGCGATAAACATAGGGGTGCATATGTCTTTTTCAAACTGGGCTGCTGCATTTTTAGGGTAAATTCCTAGGAGTGGAATTCCTGGGTCAAATGGTATTTCTATTTTGGGTTTTTTGAGGAACCTCCATACTGCTTTCCACAATGGTTGAACTAATTTGCAGTACCACCAGCAGTGTAGGAGGGTTCCCTTTTCTCCACATCCTCGCCAACATTTGTTGTTGTTTGTGTTTTGGATGTTGGGCACCCTCACTGGTGTGAGGTGATATCTCATTGTGGTTTTAATCTGCATTTCTCTGATGATTAGCGATGTGGAGCATCTTTCCATGTGCCTGTTGGCCATGTGAATTTCTTCTTTGGAGAAGTGTCTATTCATGTCCTCTGCCCATTTCTTAATTGGATTATTTGCTTTCTGTTTGTTAAGGTGCATGAGTTCTTTATATATTTTGGATGTCAACCCTTTATCAGATACGTTTTTTATGAATATATTCTCCCATACTGTAGGATGTCTTTTGTTCTACTGACGGTGTCCTTAGCTGTACAGAAGCTCTGCAGCTTGATATAGTCCCACTTGTTCATTTTTGCTTTTGTTTCCCTTGCCCAGGGAGATATGTTCATGAAGAAGTTGCTCATGTTTATGTCCAAGAGATTTTTGCCTATGTTTTTCTCTAAGAGTTTTATGGTTTCATGACTTACATTCAGGTCTTTGATCCACCTTGAGTTTACCTTTGTGTATGGGGCTAGACAGTAGTCCAGTTTCATTCCCTTACATGTAGCTGTCCAGTTTTTCCAACGCCAGCTGCTGAAGAGGCTGTCATCTCCCCATTGTATATCCAAGGCTCCTTTATCAAATATTAATTGACTGTATATGTTTGGGTTAATGTTTGGATTTTCTATTCTGTTCCACTGGACTGTGGGTCTGTTTTTGTGCCAATACCAAATTGTCTTGATTACTGTGGCTTTATAGTAGAGCTTGAAGTCAGGGAGTGTAATTCCCCCTGTTTTATTCCTCCTTCTCAGGATTGATTTGGCTATTCGGGGTCTTTTGTGGTTCCATATGAATGTTAGAATTATTTGTTCCAGTTCAGTGAAGAAAGCTGTTGGTAGTTTGATAGGGATTGCATTGAATCTGTATATTGTTTTAGGTAGTATAGCCATTTTGACAATATTTATTCTTCCTAACCAAGAGCATGGGATGCATTTCCATTTGTTAGTGTCCTCTTTAATTTCTCTTAGGAGTGTCTTGTAGTTTTCAGAGTCCAGGTCTTTCACTTCTTCGTTAGGTTTATTCCTAGGTATTTTATTTTTTTGATGCAATTGTGAATGAAATTGTTTTTCTGATTTCTCTTTCTGTTAGTTCATTATTAGTGTATAGGAAAGAAACAGATTTCTGTGTGTTAATTTTATATCCTGCAACTTTGCTGAATTCAGATATAAGTTCTAGTAATTTTGGAATGGAATCTTTAGGGTGTTTTATGTACAGTATCATGTCATCTGCAAATAGTGACAATTTGACTTCTTCTTTATCAATCTGGATGCCTTGTATGTCTTTGTTTTGTCTGATTGCTGTGGCTAGCACCTCCAGTACTATGTTGAATAACAGTGCAGAGAGTGGGCATCCCTGTCTTGTTCCCGATCTTAGATGAAAAGCTTTCAGCGTCTCGCCGTTAAGTTTGATGTCAGCTGTGGGTTTGTCATATATAGCCTTTATGATGTTGAGGTAGTTGACGTCTGTACCCATTTTGTTGAGAGTTTTAATCAGGAATGGATGCTGAATTTTGTCAAATGCTTTTTCAGCATCTATGGAGATGATCATGTGGTTTTTTTTCTTCTTTTTGTTGATGTGGTGGATGATGTTGATGGATTTTCGAATGTTGTACCATCCTTACATCCCTGGGATGAATCCCACTTGATCATGCTGTATGATCCTCTTGATGTATTTTTGAATTCGGTTTCCTAATATTTTGTTGAGTATTTTTGCATCTACGTTCATCAGGGATATTGGTCTGTAATTTTCTTTTTTGGTGAGGTCTTTTCCAGGTTTTGGTATTAGAGTGATGCTGGCTTCATAGAATGAGTTTGGAAGCATTCCCTCCTCTTCTATTTTTTGGAAAACTTTAAGGAGAATCGGTGTTATTTCTAATATATATGTCTGGTAGAATTCAGAAGTGAATCCATCAGGCCCGGGGGTTTTGTTCTTGGGTAGTTTTTTGATTACCAAATCAATTTCGTCGCTGGTGATTGGTCTGTTCAGTTTTTCTGTTTCTTGCTTGGTCAGTCGTGGAAGGTTGTATTTTTCTAAGAAGTTGTCCATTTCTTCTATGTTTTCCAGCTTGTTAGCATATAGATTCTCATAATATTCTCTTATGATTCTTTGTATTTCTGTGGGGTCCGTCGTGATTTTTCCTTTCTCATTTCTGATTGTGTTTATGTGTGTAGATTCTCTTTTTCTCTTAATGAGTCTGGCTAGGGGTTTATCTATTTTGTTTATTTTTTCAAAGAACCAGCTCTTGGTTTTATTGATTTTTTCTATTGTTTTATTCTTGTCAATTTTATTTATTTCTTCTCTAATCTTTATTATGTCCCTCCTTCTGGTGACTTTGGGCCTCATTTGTTCTTCTTTTTCCAATTTCAGTAATTGTGTCTTTAGACTATTCATTTGGGAATGTTCTTCCTTCTTTAAATAGGCCTGGATTGCAATATACTTTCCTCTTAGAACTGCCTTTGCTGCATCCCACAGAAATTGTGGCTTTGTGTTGTTGTTGTCATTAGTCTCCATATATTCTTTGATTTCTGTTTTGATTTGGTCGTTAACCCATTGATTAATTAGGAGAGTGTTGTTAAGTCTCCATGTATTTGTGAGCCTTTTTGATTTCTTTCTAAAATTTATTTCTAGTTTTATACCTTGGTGATCTGAGAAGTTGGTTGGTAGGATTTCAATATTTTTGACATTACTGAGGTTCTTTTTGTGGCCTAGTATGTGGTCTATTCTGGAAAATGTTCCATGTGCACTTGAGAAGAATGTGTATCCTGTTGCTTTTGGGTGTAGAGTTCTGTAGATGTCTGTTAGGTCCATCTGTTCTAGTGTGTTGTTCAGTGCCTCTGTGTCTTTACTTATTTTCTGTCTGGTTGATCTGTCCTCTGGAGTGAGTGGTGTGTTGAAGTCTCCTAAGATGAATGCATTGCTGTCTATTTCCTCCTTTAATTCTGTTAGTATTTGTCTCACATATGCTGGCGCTCCTTTGTTGGGTGCATATATATTTATAATGGTTATATCTTCTTGTTGGACTGACCCCTTTATCATTATGTAATGTCCTTCTTTATCTTTTGCTACTTTCTTCGTTTTGAAGTCTATTTTGTCTGATACAAGTACTGCAACACCTGCTTTTTTCTCTTTGTTGTTTGCATGAAATATCTTTTTCCATCCTTTCACTTTTAGTCTTTGTATACCTTTGGATTTGAGGTGAGTTTCTTGTAGGCAGCATATAGATGGGTCTTGCTTTTTTATCCATTCTGTTACTCTGTGTCTGTTGATTGGTGCATTCAGTCCATTTACATTTAGGGTGATTATTGATTGGTATGTACTTATTGCCATTGCTGGCTTTAGTTTCGTGCTTACCAAGGGTTCAAGGGTTGCTTCTTTACTATCTAACAATCTAACTTAACTTTCTTGTTAAGTTATTGTAAACACAGTCTGATGTTTCTTTCTTTCTCTCCCTTCTTATTCCTCCTCCTCCATTCTTTCTATAATAGGTGTTTTATTCTTTGCCTTTAGTTAGTATTTGGATGGTCTGCTTTCTTTGCTATGATTTTATTTTCCCTGGTGACATCTTTTTAGCCTTAGGTGTGCTTCCCTCTAGAGCAGTCCATTTAAGATGTCCTGTAGTGGTGGTTTATGAGAGGCAAATTCTCTCAACTTTCGTTTGTCTGGAAATTGTTTAATCCCTCCATCATATTTAAATGATAATCGTGCTGGATACAATATTCTTGGTTCGAAGCCCTTCTGTTTCATAACGTTAAATATATCATGCCATTCTCTTCTGGCCTGTAAGGTTTCTGTTGAGAAGTCTGATGATAGTCTGATGGGTTTTCCTTTGTAGGTGATCTTTTTTCTCTCTCTAGCTGCCTTTAATACCTGGTCTTTATCTTTTATCTTTGCCATCTTAATTATTATGCGTCTTGGTGTTGTCTTCCTTGGGTCCCTTGTGTTGGGAGATCTATGAGCTTCGGTGGACTGCGAGACTACTTCCTTCCCCAGCGAGGGAAAGTTTTCAGCAATTATTTCTTCAAAGACACTTTCTATCCCTTTTTCTCTCTCTTCTTCCTCTGGTACTCCTATAATGCGAATATTGTTCCGTTTGGATTGGTCACACAGTTCTCTTAATATTCTTTCATTCCTAGAAATCCTTTTATCTCTCTCTGCCTCAGCTGCTCTGTACTCCTGTTCTCTGTTTTCTATTCCATTAACAGTCTCTCGCATCTCATCCATTCTGCTGTTAAGCCCGTCAATCGCTTGTCTGATTTCTGTATTGTCTTTCCTCAGTTCCCTCACTTCCTCCCTCAGCTCTTGCACATTTCTCTGTAGGTCCATCAGCATGGTTATGACTTTTATTCTGAATTCTTTTTCAGGGAGGCTGTGCATTTCCATCCCTTCAGACTCCATCTCTGGGGTTGTCTGGTTGATTTTCGTCTGAACCATATTCCTCTGTCTTTTCATGGCTATAGAATTGTTCACTGATCGTTGCCACATATGTCAGCTGGGCTCTTTAAGACTTTAAAAAGAGAAGAAAAAAAAGAAAGAAAAGAAAAAACAAAAACAAAACAAAAAACAAAACAAAACAAAACAAAAAAAATGCCCACTGGATGTAGAATCTGTGGGAATGCTCTAGGTGGCGCTATTGCCCCACTATTCCACAGCTGTGACTGTGCCGCTCCGCAGGGCCCTTTATCGCTCTGGCAGGGGTGGGAATGAATAGGCTGTTGATCTCAGTGGGAAGTGTTAAGTATGGCTACGCTTCCTCAGTCGCCAGCTAAGGCGTCTGAAACTCCCCCGGACTCCCAGCCTGCTGGGCTGAGTGTGCTGGGGCGATCTGGCTCCTCCGCTGGGCTCCTGTCTCTTTAAGATCGCTGAAGTAAGCACACGCTTTTTTTTTTTCCTTCCCGAGAGCCGGCTGCAAGCACCCTGGCGCGTTCCCTGCTCAGATCCTGCTGCTCTGTCTCTCCAATCTCTGCTGCACTGCGCAATGTGGGTCAGCGCTCCCCGCGCAGATCACCGGGGCTGGCTACTTCGCGGGGTGTGCTTCCACTCCCTCCCGGCTCTGAATCCTCTCCTCCCGCCGGTGCGCTGGGGTGGGGGAGGGCTCGGGTCCGCCGGGTCGCGGCTCGTATCTTACCCGCCTCTTGGGGTGCCGAGTCCTCTCAGGTGTAGCTGCACGCTGTGCACTTTCCTGTGTATTCTCGTCTGTCTTTTAGGAATAGATGTATTTGCTGTGTTTTCTTAGATAAATATAGTGTTGGGAGGAGATTTCTGCCGCCCTGCTCACACCGCCATCTTCCCGGAAGCCATTTTAATTATTATATATATTGTGTTGTCTTACTTGGGTCCTGGTGTTGGGAGATCTGTGCATCTCCATGGCCTGAGAGACCATCTCCTTCCCCAGATTGGGGAAGTTTTCAGCAATTACCTCCTCATAGACACTTTCTATCCCTTTTTCTCTCTCTTCTTCTTTTGGTACCCCTATAATGCGAATATTGCTCCTTTTCGATTGATCACACAGTTCTCTCAATATTCTTTCATTCTTAGAGATATTTTTTTCTGTCTGTGCCTCATCTTCTTTGCATTCCTCTTCTCTAATTTCTATTCCATTTACTGTCTCTTCTACTACATCTAATCTGCTTTTAAATCCCTCCATTGTATGTTTCATTTCAGATATGTAATTTCTTAATGATTGAATCTCCAACTTAAATTCATTCCTGAGTTCTTGAATATTTTTCAGTACCTACATAAGCATGTTTATGGTTTTTATTTTGAACTCTCTTTTAGGAAGATTGGTGAGTTCAGTTTCATTTGGTCCTTTTTCTGGGGTTTGTGAGATTTTGGTCTGAACTGTGTTCTTTTGACCTTGCATATTTATGTGTTGTGCCCCGTAGTGCCCAGAAGCTCCAGTTTCTGGAGCTCCTCCGCCTCTAGAGTGAGGTTGGGGGTCATAGGGGAGCAGAGCTGGTGCCTAGGGGTAGGAAAGATCTGCTTCTTGAATTCCGCCTCCAGTGCCTGTCTCCTGTATGAGAGCCAGTGGGTATAACACATAGGTGTAAAGCCTCTGTGGTATGTGCCTCTAGCTGACGTAGGCATGGCTTCCCTCTGACTTGCCTGAAGCCAGTGCAGTGACTGCTAGTTTGTGTGCAGGTGCTGGGAGGCCAGTAGGAAGGCTCGGCAGGCTGCACGTCACAGTGGGAGGCTTCGGAGCTGAGTAGCCAGCCAGGAGGATGGAGCGCCTGAAGCTCCTCAAAGTTTCCAATCTGCTGGGCAGAGCGCACCCAGACAACCTTGTCCCCCTATCCCTTTTTCCACACAGCAAGCTCCATGCAAACCCCACCCGTTTAGCAGCCCTCTTGCTGCTTGGAAGCCTGTCAGATCACCCTCCTTTCATTAGTCCCAGAGCGGTCGGATGTGGATCCCACAAAAGGCTGGAATCTGTCTCTCAAGCACTCCGCCTGTCCCAGCTCGCCATCCTCCAGAGCACCACACAATGTAGTTTTCTGCTCACAAAGCCGATCTCCAGGGCTAGGTGTTCTGCAGTCCCAGGCTTCTCCCCCTCCCGGGTCTGTTTCTCTTCCTCCTGCCAGTGAGCTGGGGTGGTGGAAGGGCTTGGGATCGCCCAATCAAGGCTTTCCTACATTACCCTGTTTCATGAGGTGTGCTCTGTTCGTGAGGTCTGTATGCATTCTGGTTCAGCCTTCTTTCCTACTGCTGTTTTAGCGTTAGTTGTATGAACCATATTTTCCCACTATGTGTGGTTTTGGGAGGATCGCTCTGTCTCACCTCTCATGCCGCCATCTTGAATCCGACCACTTTCCTAATTTATTACATCTTCTATAAAGACAAAAGGAATTACTTGATCTTCACTTCCTTTTCAAACATACCTGATCATTTCCAACTTCTATGGCTTTTTTTTCT
This sequence comes from Smutsia gigantea, assembly GCA_032199065.1. NCBI lineage: Eukaryota > Metazoa > Chordata > Mammalia > Pholidota > Manidae > Smutsia > Smutsia gigantea. The sequence continues at coordinate 944,112 of JAVSCE010014922.1, forward strand.
GTGTCATTCTCACTACCTAGAAGGCCACCCTAACATCTCTTGTCAAAATCTAAGCCATGATTCAAACTGTTAAAATGGTCAATCCGTTTCCTGATAGATTTCATCTGGTCTTCAACCACATGCGCTGCCTTCACTTTCCTAACTACCACAGCACTCTGTAGTTTTCCTGCAGTCCCTTTATCTCACTCAACTTCCAACTGCAACTCTTGAGGCCCTGGCTACTCTCCACCAGTGTGACTATAAGCTAACAGATGCCATGCTGCCATCTATCTCATCCACGGCACTCATATACTGTCTCACAAGAGAGGTGAAGACCCCACACCCACTTCCTAAAAGAGAAACAAATATCAGTAACCTTCAAGTTAAGTCAAACTTTCAGGATATGAAAAACCTTGACCATGCATGAACTCATACAAATTTTTCAAATCCTTAAAATTTTCAAATCGTCAGTGTTAAGGCGACTCATGTTTTAGAAGCTAGTCCTCACTGGGGCTTCAAATGTATCTATGAGGAAATGCCTTTTTAAAATTTTGAACTCATTTCCAAATATGAGTATTTTATATATATTATTCTCTATACTTTTAAAAATGTTTGAATTATTTCAATACCACTCTATATAAAGTAAAATTTTTTAAAGAATATCTTTGAGATCAACCAAGACGTTTCAATATTTTCAAAGTACCCCAGGGCCTCTTGTAAGGTGCTCTTATCCCACTACCTTTTTACAAAAAAGCATAATTTTAAAGTTCAGTGAGATTTAACTTAGATTCTGAATACTGTTACAAAAAGAAATTACTATTCTTCTCCTAATTGGTATCCTAACCAGCACTGCTTCACCTCTATCCAATATATATATCTATATATATAAGGGGAAAAAGGACAAAATTAAACCTTCGTAAAAAAGTTTTGAGTTAACAACTTTGTGTTTCAGTGATAATGATGTATTGAGGTTCAATGATTATAATAAATGTACCACTGTGGAGGGAGATATTGATAGCGGGGGAGCTGTGCCTGTGTGGGGGATAGGGAGTGTAAGGGAAATATGTACTTTCTACTCAGTTGTGCTGTGAACCTAAAACTACTCTAAAAAATGAAGTCGACATTTAAACACACACACACACACACACACACACAGACTTCTGTGCATCAAAAGACATTATCAAGTAAGTAAAAAGACATCTTTAGACTGGGAAAAAAATATTTGCAAATCATATATCTGATAAGGTTCTAGAACCCAGAATACATAAAAAATTCTTATTACAATAAGAAGAAAACCCAATTAAAATATGGACAAGGGACTAAATAGACATTTCTACAAAGAAGCTATGCAAATTGCCAACACACATGAAAAGATGTTCAACATCACTATTCACTACAAAAATGTAATCAAAACCACAATGAGGTACCACTTCACATTCACCAGGATGGCTATATAATCAAAAAGGAAATCCAGCACTTAAGTGGGGACGAGGATGTGGAGAAAATGGGACTCTTATATGTTGCTTGCAGAAATGTAAAATGTTCAGCTGCTGTGGAAAACATTAGCAGGTCGGTCCTCAAAAAGTTAAACACAGAATTATATAACTCCACAATTCCACTCGTAAGTGTAAACCCAACAAATTGAAAACAGGGACTCAAACAAGTACCTATTTATAGCAGCATTATTTACAATAGCCAAAATGTGGCCAACAACCCAAATGTTCATCAACAGATGAATGCATAAACAAATGGGGTACACACACACAGTGGAATACAATTCAGCCATAAAAAGAAATGGAGTACTTGTAAGAGCACAATGTGGACTGACTTCCAAAACATGATGCTGAGGGAAAGAAGTCAGACACAAAAGATCACACATGTGATTCCAGTTATGTGAAATACTCAAAAGAGATAAACCCACAGACACAAAATGCAGACTGGTAGCTGCCTGGGACTGGAGAAAGGGCAGAACAGGGAAAGAGTACTTAAGGGGTACAGGAATCATGGGATGTTTTTGAAGTATGTATTGTTAATACTTGTACATCAAAAGCAAAGTATACCATTTCCTAATTTTAGTATAAGGCACAAGAATTACTAACATTAACATAACTTGAAAAGCAGTGTAACACAGTAATTATGAACACAAATCATAAATCAATAGAGCTTAAATTTCAGACATACCACCTACTAACTGCATAACTTACTTAGTCCTGAGTAGTTATTTAACTTCTTTATGCCATGGTTTCCTCATCTGAAAATGAGGAATAACATCAGTAGCTGCCTCACAGGGTTATGATGAGGATTAAATGGATTATTTATAATATAAAGTACCAAAATGATGTTTGGCACAAAGTCACTGTTAAATAAAAAATTGTTAGCTATTAGTATTTTTAATTTTTAAATTATTGCTAATCAATGTAGCAGAATGTAAAAGGACATTTTTCAAAAAACTATCTGCTATTTCTCCAAATCACTGTTCACCACCTTGTCATGACCTTCCATCTCCTTTTCTATAGTTCGGCAGAATTCCATATAGAAAACACGGTGTGACTAGCATTCAGGATCTCCTACTCAACTAATGGTCTCAAAGCTTCTGATTTCTCTGAAGTAATGCTTCCTCACAAAGAGTTTGGGATACGCAGCCTAGAAAGAGCATTACAGGTAAAGAGCTAACACTTTTCCTAATGCTCCAACTGGGGAAAATTTAGATCTTACCAAGATCTCATATAAACTCATTATATTATTAAAAAAATTTTTCAAAATTATTTCACATTAACTTAAGTGTTTTAGCACTGCTGAGAGAATGTCACCTTTCATGCTCTATTCCATATTATTCTGTCATTCATTCAACCTCATCATTCAAGGTTCATATTACAAAACTAGTAACTAAAACAAAATGTTTTTACAAATACTACTTTAAAAGTAATTTTGATTGCACTACTGTAAAAATTTTTCTCTAGAATTTACCTTTAGAATCATCTTTGTTGGACTCTTTAGTTTGACAACTTTTTTCATTATCTTTAAACAAGATGGCTGGAACAAAAGCTTTCAAATCAATGAGATTCTCATAAAAATTTCGAGCATCTTCATCTTCCCATATGCCACCTTCCAAGTCATATTCTCCAGGTTTACCAGGTGTAAATATATCAATTCCAGGCCCATGCTCTACAACAAAATAAATCAAAGAGAATTAAAACTGTTCCAGGTTTAGCATGTTAAATATGACAAGATATTCTATATTTTCAATTCTACAAGTAATAAATCTTGAATGTTTCAATTAACAAAATCTTCTTCAATTGATAGGTATTCTGGACTGCTCATATAACCATCTTTAATATCAACTTAAAAACTTTTTTAAGTAAAGCTCAAATCAGGACAGTATAGAAGACAACACAGAATAAAAATGCTTCTCTCTTAAATGTTTTAAGCACTTAATAAGAGATTAAGTAGCCATTTGATATGTAAGGCCCACATTAATGAAAAAAAAAAAATAATATATAAGCCTGACTGTTCCTAACACATGCAGCTTAAAGTCCCATGAAACCTTTTTTGAACAATTCCCAACCCTCTATACCACTTATATCAGTTATCCTTGGAAGTAGACCATAAACCCTTAATTAAGAAGCATCCCTTTTTTTGCTATAGCACTTGGTATAAGGCAGACTGTCAAAAGTGGTCCATTGGTAAATAACTGGAAAAGGGAGAAAAGATGAAGGAATATATAGATATTTCAATACAGCATGGAAAACCATATATTTGTGTGAGTGCAAACACACACATACACACACCACACAGTCTACCATGACATGCAGCTACAGATTCTAAAACTCAGAAAATTAGAAGTAATTAATTTCCCACTGCACAATCATGAGGCCATTCATAAATGTATCTATCCTCACTGTGCTTCCCCCCAAAATGATCATGCAAATTAAAAAGAACCCCCCAAAATTAATTATTCATTGAAAGTAATTTAGAGAAAACAAGAACAGCACACAAAACAAAATGCTGGCTCTCTCTAATTTATTACTTATATGTGTCTTACAACAAATATATTTAAAATTATGACCTAAACTCATATTTCTATAAATTAGAAGACTGATAAATTTACAGCTTCTGTTTAATGAAAAACATAAAAGCAAAGGACAAACCAGAACATAATACTGGCAATATTGATACAAAGGAACTAATATCCATAATGTATTATAGCACTCACAAATAAAACACAGAATTCCAGTAGAAAACAGATAAAGCCTCTAAAGAGATAATAAAACAGTTTATGAAAAGATCCTTAACTTAAGTACTAATCTGGGTAATGTTAAATAACACAAATATTTATCACTTGAACTCATAAGACTATATTTAAAAGATTCATTGATATCAAATGTTTACAAGAGAGTAGAGAAGTAAGCATTCTCATATCTGAAATAGAGTACAAATTATATGATATAGCATTAGAGAATATAATCTGTCAGTATCTATCCATATTTAAAATAAGCATAATCTGTGATCATACAAGATTACTTCTAGGAATCTATACTTCAGAAAAAAACAGAAAATGTGACCTAAGATTTACAAGGTTGTTCATGGCAACCAGACAACACAAAGAAATACAAGGCATCAAGATTGGTAAAGAAGAAGTTAAACTGTCCCTGTTTGCAGGTGACATACTGTACATAAAAAACCCTAAAGAATCCACTCCAAAATGACTAGAACTAATATCTAAATTCAGCAAAGTTGCAGGATACAAAATTAATACACAGAAATCTGTTGCATTCCTATACACTAATGATGAACTAGAAGAAAGAGAAATCAGGGAAACAATTCCATTCACAATTCCATCAAAAAGAATAAAATACCTATGAATAAACTTAACCAAGGAAGTGAAAGACCTATACCCTGAAAATTACAAGACACTCGAGAGAAATTAAAGAGGACACTAATAAATGGAAATTCATCCTATGATCTTGGTAGGAAGAATTAATATTGTCAAAATGGCCATTCTATCTAAAGCAATCTATAGTTTCAATGAAATCCCTATGAAAATACCAACAGCATTCTTCCATGAAGTAGAATACTCCTAAAATTCATATGGAACCACAAAAGACGCCAAATAGCCAAAGCAATCCAGAGAAGGAAGAATAAAGCAAAGGGGATTACTCTCCCCAACTTCAAGCTCTACTGCAAAGCCACAGTAATCAGGACAATTTGGTACTGGCAGAAGAACAGACCCACACATCAATGGAACAGAATAGAGAGCCCAGATAAAAACCCAATCATATATGGTAAATTAATATATAATAAAGGAGCCATGGACATACAATGGGGAAATGAGCCTCTTCAACAACTGGTGCTGGCAAACTGGACAGCTACATGTAAGAGAATCAAACTGGATTACTGTCTAACTCCACACACAAAAGTAAACTCAAAATGGATCAAAGATCTGAATGTAAGTCATGAAACCATAAAACTCTTAGAAGAAAACATAGGCAAAAATCTTTTGAATTATAAACATGAGCAACTTTTTCCTACGCTCATCTTCTCGGGCAAGGGAAACAAAAGCAAAAATGAACAAATGGACCACATCAAGCTAAAAAGCTTCTGTACAGCAAAGGACACCATCAGCAGAACAAAAAGGCATCCTACAGTATGGGAGAATATATTTGTAAACAACATACCCGACAAGAGTTTAAGATCCAAATATATAAAAAACTCACACGCCTCAAAAACCAAAAAACAAAAAACCCAATTAAAAAATGTGTGGAGGATAAGAACAGACAATTCTCCAAAGAAGAAATTCAGATGGCCAACAGGCACAAGAAAAGATGCTCCACATTGCTAATTATCAGGGAAACTCAAATTAAAACCACAATGAGATATCACCTTACACCAGTTAGGATGGCCAACATCCAGAAGACAAGCAACATCAAACGCTGGCAAGGATGCGGAGAAAGGGGAACCCTCCTACACTGCTGGTGGGAGTGTAAACTAGTTCAACCATTGTAGAAAGCAATATGGAGGTTGCTCAAAAATCTAAAAATAGAAATACCATTTTACCCAGGAATTCCATTCCTAGGAATATCCGAAGAAAACAAGATCACAGATTTAAAAAGACATATGCACCCCTATGTTTATCGCAGAACTATTTACAATAGTCAAGTAATGGAAGCAACCTATGTGTCCATCAGTAGATGAATAGATAAAGAAGATGTGGTACATATACACAATGGAATATTATTCAGCCATAAGAAGAAAACAAATCCTACCATTTGCAACAACATGGATGGAGCTAGAGGGTATTATGCTCAGTGAAATAAGCCAGGTGGAGAAAGACAATTACCAAATGATTTCACTCATCTGAGGAGTATAAGAACAAAGAAAAAACTGAAGGAACAAAACAGCAGCAGACTCAAGGAATCCAAGAATGGACTACCGGTTACCAAAGTGGAAAGGGGTTGGGGAGGGTGAGTTGGAACGGAGGGATAAGGGGATTAAAGGCATTATGATTAGCACACATAATATGGGGGGGGGGGCATGGGAAAGGAAGTATAGCACAGAGAAGACAATTAGTGACTCTATAGCATCTTACTGTGCTGATGGACAGTGACTGTAATGGGTGTAATGGGGACTTGATAATAGGGGGGAATGCAGTAACCACAATGTTGCTCATGTGAAACTGAGCATAAGATTGTATATCAATGATACCTTAATAAAAATAAAAAAGATTTACAAGGCTATTCACCGTGCACTGTTTGTAAAAGAGCAAAACTGGAAAAAAATATAAAGTATTTATCAAGAGGGCTGACAAACTGCACTCAATGTCATATTAATCAAATGTTATGAGGAATGAAGCATATGTACCTGAACTGACTCAGAAAGCTCTTAAAAATACATTATTGAAAAAAAAGGAAGTCATGCATTATAATATCCTATATGTTAGTAAAGCTATATACTGACACTTGTATTAAAAAAAGCCTAGACAGATACATATCAAACTGTTAACCATGGTTATTGTGGAGAATGGAATGGAAACACCATATACTTGTATTAAAAAAAGGCTAGAAAGATACATATCAAAACTGTTAACCAGACTTCTGGGAAGATGGCGGCGTGAGCAGGGTGGCGGAAATCTCCTCCCTAAACCATATGTATTTATGAAGATACAACAAATACAGCTATTCCTAAAAAACAGACCAGAAGATACAGGACACCACACAGCCTGCATCTACAAATGAGAGGACTTGGCACCACGTGAGGCGGCAGCCTTAAAGAGACAAGGGCCCAGGATTGTGCCAGCACACTCAGCCCAGCAGGCTGGGACTCCTGGGGCATTTCGGACCACTTGGCTGGCGACTGGGAAAGAGCAGCCGCACTCAGACTTCCCAAAGAGATCAGCAGCCTCCCATTCATTCCCGCCCTGATGAGAGCTACAAACGGCCCTGCGGAGCGGTGCAGCCGCAGCTGTAGAATAGTGGAGCAACAGCACCATCTACAGCATCCCCACAGAATCTGTTCCTGGTGGGCATTTTTTTTCTTTCTTGTCCGTCTTTTCTTTCTTTTTTTCCTTTTCTTTTTAAAAGTCTTAAAGAGCTTAGCTGACATACGTGGCACCTACAAGCGAACACTTCTATCGCCATGAAAAGACAGAGTAGTACAAACAAAACTCACCAAGACCCAGACAACACCAGAGAGGGAACCTGAAGGTATGGAAACGCACAATCTTCCTGAAAAAGAATTCAGAACAAAAGTCATAACCATACTGATGGATCTATAGAGAAATATCCAAGAGCTGAGGGAGGAAGTGAGGGAAGTGAGGAAAGACAATGCAGAATTGAGACAAGCGATCAACGGGCTTAGGAACAGACTGGACGAGATGCAAGAGACTGTTAATGGAATAGAAATCAGAGAACATGAATACAGAGAAGCTGAGACAGAGAGAGATAAAAGGATATCTAGGAATGGAAGAATATTAAGAGAACTGTGTGACCAATCCAAGCAGAACAATATTCGCATAATAGGAGTACCAGAGGAAGAAGAGAGAGAAAAAGGGATAGAAAGTGTCTTTGAAGAAATAATTGCTGAAAACTGCCCAATGTTGGGGAAGGAAATAGTCTTGCGGAGAATGGAAGCCATTTTCCTTAAAGTTTTTCATAAAATAGAAGAGGAGGGAATACTTCCAAACTCATTCTATGAAGCCAGCATCACTCTAATTCCAAAACCAGGCAAAGACTTCACCAAAAAAGATAATTACAGACCAATAGCCCTGATGAACGTAGATGCAAAAATACTCAACAAAATATTAGCAAACCGAATTCAAAAATACATCAAGAGGATCATACACCATGATCAAGTGGGATTCATCCGTGGGATGCAAGGACGGTACAACATTCGAAAATCCATCAGCATCATCCACCACATCAACAAAAAGAAGAACAAAAACCACATGATCATCTCCATAGATGCTGAAAAAGCATTTGACAAAATACAGCATCCATTCCTGATAACAACTCTCAACAAAATGGGTACAAGACGGCAAGTACCTCAACATCATAAAGGCTATATATGACAATCCCACAGCTAAGATCATACTTAACAACGAGAAGCTGATAGGTTTTCATCTAAGATCGGAAACAAGACCGGGATGCCCACTTTCTCTCCACTGTTATTCAACATAGTACTGGAGGTCCTAGCCATGACAATCAGACAAAACAAAGACATACAAGGCACCTAGATTGGTAAAGAAGAAGTTAAATTGTCAATATATGCAGAAGACATTATACTGTACATAAAAAACCCTAAAGACTCCACTCCAAAACTACTAGAACTAGTATCTGAATTCAGCAAAGTTGCAGGATACAAAATTAACACACAGAAATATGTTTCTTTCCTATACACTAATGATAAACTAACAGAAAGAGAAATCAGAAAAATAATTCCATGCACAATTGCATCAAAAAGAATGAAATACCTAGGAATAAACCTAATGAAGGAAGTGAAAGACCTGGACTCTGAAAACTACAAGACACTCCTAAGAGAAATTAAAGAGGACACTAACAAATGGAAATGCATCCCATGCTCTTGGCTAGGAAGAATAAATATTGTCAAAATGGCTATACTACCTAAAGCAATCTACAGATTCAATGCAATCCCTATCAAACTACCAACAGCTTTCTTCAATGAACTGGAACAAATAATTCTAAAATTCATATGGAACCACAAAAGACCCCGAATAGCCAAAGCAATCCTGAGAAGGAGGAATAAAACAGGGGGAATTATGCTCTGTTACTTCAAGCTCTACTACAAAGCCACAGTAATCAAGACAATTTGGTATTGGCACAAAAACAGACCCACATACCAGTGGAACACAAGAGAAAATCCAAACATTAACCCAAACATATACAATCAATTAATATTTGATAAAGGAACCCTGGATGTACAATGGGGAGATGACAGCCTCTTCAGCAGCTGGTGTTGGAAAAACTGAACAGCTACATGTAAGAGAATGAAACTGGACTACTGTCAAACCCCATACACAAAGGTAAACTCAAAATGGATCAAATAAATGAATGTAAGTCATAAAACCATAAAACTCTTAGAAAAAAACATAGGCAAAAATCTCTTGGACATAAACATGAGTGACTTCTTCATGAACATATCTTCCCGGGCAAGGGAAACAAAAGCAAAAATGAACAAGTGGGACTATATCAAGCTGATATGCTTCTGTACAGCAAAGGACATCATCAGTAGAACAAAAAATGAACCTAGAGTATGGGAGAATATATTCATAAATGACGTATCTGATAAGGGGTTGACATCCAAAATATATAAAGAACTCAGGCACCTTAACAAACAGAAAGCAAGTAATCCAATTAAGAAATGGGCAGAGGACATGAATAGACACTGCTCTGAAGAAGAAATTCAGATGGCCAACAGGCACATGAAAAGATGCTCCACATCGCTAATCATCAGAGAAATGCAGATTAAAACCACAATGAGATATCACCTCACACCAGTGAGGATGGCCAACATCCAAAACACAAACAACAACAAATGTTGGGGAGGATGTGGAGATAAGGGAACCCTCCTACACTGCTGGTGGGAATGCAAATTAGTTCAACCATTGTGGAAAGCAGTATGGAGGTTCCTCAAAAAACTCAAAATAGAAATACCATTTGACCCAGGAATTCCACTCCTAGGAATTTACCCTAAGAATGCAGCAGCCCAGTTTGAAAAAGAGATATGCACCCTATGTTTCTCGCAGGACTATTTACAATAGCCAAGAAATGGAAGCAACCTAAGTGTCCATCAGTAGATGAATGGATAAAGAAGATGTGGGGCTGTACAACTCATAGAAGACAAGTAATGGTTCTATAGCATCTCACTACGCTGATGGATAGTGACTGTAATGGGGTTGGTGGGGGGGACCTGATGAAGGGGTAGTTTAATAACCATAATATTGCACATGTATTTGTAGATTAATGATAATAATTAGGGGAGACTTCTGGGAAGATGGCGGTGTGAGCAGAGCGGCAGAAATCTCCTCCCAACACTATATTTATCTACGAAAACACAGCAAATACGTCTATTCCTAAGAGAGAGACCAGAATACACAGGAAAGCGCACAGCGTGCAGCTACACCCGAGAGGACTCGGCACTCCAAGAGCGGGTAAGATATGGAGCCGCGACCCGGAGGGACCCGAGCACTCTCCCACCCCAGCACACCGGCAGGAGGAGAGGATTCAGAGCCGGGAGGGAGTGGAAGTACACCCCGCGAAGTAGCCAGCCCCGGTGATCTGCGCAGGGAGCGCTAACCCACATTGCGCAGTGCAGCAGAGATTGTAGAGACAGAGGGGCAGGATCTGAGTGGGGAATGCGCCAGGGTGCTTGGAGCCGGCTCCGGGGAAGGGAAAAAAAAAAGCGCGCGCTTTTTTCAGCGGTCTGAAAGAGACAGGAGTCCAGCGGAGGAGCCAGATCGCCCCAGCACACTCAGCCGAGCAGGCTGAGAGTCCTGGGGAGTTTCAGACGCCTTAGCTGGCGACTGAGGAAGCATAGCCATACTTACACTTCTCACTGAGATCAACAGCGTCCTATTCGTTCCCACCGCTGCCAGAGCGATAAAGGGCCCTGCGGAGCGGCGCAGTCACAGCTGTGGAATAGTGGGGCAATAGAGCCACCTACAGCATTCCCACAGAATCTATGTCCGGTGGGCATTTTTTTTTGGTTTTTTTGTTTTGTTTTTGTTTTTTCTTTTCTTTCTTTCTTTCCTCTTTTTTTTCTTTTTCTTTTCTCTTCTCTTTTTAAAGTCTTAAAGAGCCCAGCTGACATATGTGGCAACTATCAGTGACCAATTCTATAGCCATGAAAAGACACAGGAATATGGTTCAGACCAAAATCAACCAGACAACCCCAGAGAGGAAGCCTGAAGGGATGGAAATGCACAGTCTTCCTGAAAAAGAATTCAGAATAAAAGTCATAACCATGCTGATGGACCTACAGAGAAATGTGCAAGAGCTGAGGGAGGAAGTGAGGGAACTGAGGAAAGACAATGCAGAAATCAGACAAGCGATCGACGGGCTTAACAGCAGAATGGATGAGATGCAAGAGACTGTTAATGGAATACAAAACAGAGAACAGGAGTACAGAGCAGCTGAGGCAGAGAGAGATAGAAGGATTTCTAGGAATGAAAGAATATTAAGAGAACTGTGTGACCAATCCAAACGGAACAATATTTGCATTATACGAGTACCAGAGGAAGAAGAGAGAGAAAAAGGGATAGAAAGTGTCTTTGAAGAAATAATTGCTGAAAACTTTCCCTCGCTGGGGAAGGAAGTAGTCTCGCAGTCCACCGAAGCTCATAGATCTCCCAACACAAGGGATCCAAGGAAGACAACACCAAGACACATAATAATTAAGACGGCAAAGATCAAAGATAAAGACAGGGTATTAAAGGCAGCTAGAGAGAGAAAAGAGATCACCTACAAAGGAAAACCCATCAGACTATCATCAGACTTCTCAACAGAAACCTTACAGGCCAGAAAAGAATGGCATGATATATTTAATGTTATGAAACAGAAGGGCCTCAAACCAAGAATATTGTATCCAGTACGATTATCATTTAAATATGATGGAGGGATTAAACAATTTCCAGGTAAACGAAAGTTAAGAGAGTTTGTCTCCCCATAAACCACCACTACAGGATATCTTAAATGCACTGCTCTAGATGGAAGCACACCTAAGGCTAAAAAGATGTCACGAGGGAAAATAAAATCATAGCAAAGAAGCAGACCATCCAAATACTAACTAAAGGCAAAGAATAAAACACCTATTATAGAAAGAATGGAGGAGGAGGAATAAGAAGGGAGAGAAAGAAAGAAACATCAGACTGTGTTTACAATAACTTAAGAAGAAAGTTAAGTTAGATTGTTAGATAGTAAAGAGGCAACCCTTGAACCCTTGGTAACCACGAATGCAAAGCCAGCAACGGCAATAAGTACATATCTATCAACAATCACCCTAAATGTAAATGGACTGAATGCACCAGTCAAAAGACACAGAGTAACAGAATGGATAAAAAAGCAAGACCAATCTATATGATGCCTATAAGAAACTCACCTCAAATCCAAAGATATACACAGACTAAAAGTGAAGGGATGGAAAAAGATATTTCATGCAAACAACAAAGAGAAAAAAGCAGGTGTTGAAGTACTTGTATCAGACAAAATAGACTTCAAAACGAAGAAAGTAGCAAAAGATAAAGAAGGACATTACATAATGATAAAGGGGTCAGTCCAACAAGAAGATATAACCATTATAAATATATATGCACCCAACACAGGAGCGCCAGAATATGTGAGACAAATACTAACAGAATTAAAGGAGGAAATAGACAGCAATGCATTCATCTTAGGAGACTTCAACACACCACTCACTCCAGAGGACAGATCAACCAGACAGAAAATAAGTAAAGACACAGAGGCACTGAACAACACACTAGAACAGATGGACCTAAGAGACATCTACAGAACTCTACACCCAAAAGCAACAGGATACACATTCTTCTCAAGTGCACATGGAACATTTTCCAGAATAGACCACATACTAGGCCACAAAAAGAACCTCAGTAATGTCAAAAATATTGAAATCCTACCAACCAACTTCTCAGATCACCAAGGTATAAAACTAGAAATAAATTTTAGAAAGAAACCAAAAGGCTCACAAATACATGGAGACTTAACAACACTCTCCTAATTAATCAATGGGTTAACGACCAAATCAAAACAGAAATCAAAGAATATATGGAGACTAATGACAACAACAACACAAAGCTACAACTTCTGTGGGACGCAGCAAAGGCAGTTCTAAGAGGAAAGTATATTGCAATCCAGGCCTATTTAAAGAAGGAAGAACATTCCCAAATGAATAATCTAAAGACACAATTACTGAAATTGGAAAAAGAAGAACAAATGAGGCCCAAAGTCACCAGAAGGAGGGACATAATAAAGATCAGAGAAGAAATAAATAAAATTGAGAAGAATAAAACAATAGAAAAAATCAATGAAACCAAGAGCTGGTTCTCTGAAAAAATAAACAAAATAGATAAACCCAAAGTGGTAATCAAAAAACTACCCAAGAACAAAACCCCCGGGCCTGATGGATTCACCTCTGAATTCTACGAGACATATAGAGAAGAAATAACACCCATTCTCCTTAAAGTTTTCAATAGAAGAGGAGGGAATACTTCCAAACTCATTCTATGAAGCCAGCATCACTCTAATACCAAAACCGGACAAACACCTCATCAAAAAAGAAAATTACAGACCAATATCCCTGATGAACATACATGTAAAAATACTCAACAAAATATTAGCAAACCGAATTCAAAAATACATCAAGAGGATCATACAGCATGATGAAGTGGGATTCATCCCAGGGATGCAAGGATGGTACAACATTCGAAAATCCATCAACATCATCCACCACATCAATAAAAGGAAGAACAAAAACCACATGATCATCTCCATAGATGCTGAAAAAGCATTTGACAAAATTCAGCATCCATTCCTGATTAAAACTCTCAACAAAATGGGTATAGAAGGCAAGTACCTCAACATCATAAAGGCCATATATGACAAACCCACAGCTAACATCATACTTAACGATGAGACGCTGAAAGCTTTTCATCTAAGATCGGGAACAAGACAGGGATGACCACTCTCTCCACTGTTATTCAACATAGTACTGGAGGTCCTAGCCACAGCAATCAGACAAAACAAAGACATACAAGGCATCCAGATTGGTAAAGAAGAAGTCAAATTGTCACTATTTGCAGATGACATGATACTGTACATAAAAAACCCTAAAGATTCCATTCCAAAACTACTAGAACTAATATCTGAATTCAGCAAAGTTGCAGGATACAAAATTAACACACAGAAATCTGTTGCTTTCCTATACACTAATGATGAACTAACAGAAAGAGAAATCAGAAAAAGAATTCCATTCACAATTGCATCAAAAAGTATAAAATACTTAGGAATAAACCTAACGAAGGAAGTGAAAGACCTGGACTCTGAAAACTACAAGACACTCCTAAGAGAAATTAAAGAGGACACTAACAAATGGAAATGCATCCATGCTCTTGGCTAGGAAGAATAAATATTGTCAAAATGGCTGTACTACCTGAAGCAATCTACAGATTCAATGCAATCCCTATTAAACTACCAACAGCTTTCTTCAATGAACTGGAACAAATAATTCTAAAATTCATATTGAACCACAAAAGACCCCGAATAGCCAAAGGAGGAATAAAACAGGGGGAATTACACTCCCTGACTTCAAGCTCTACTACAAAGCCACAGTAATCAAGACAATTTGGTATTGGTACAAAAACAGACCCACAGACCAGTGGATCAGAATAGAAAATCCAAACATTAACCCAAACATATACAGTCAATTAATATTTGATAAAAGTGCCTTGGATATACAATGGGGAGATGACAGCCTCTTCAGCAGCTGGTGTTGGAAAAACTGGACAGCTACATGTAAGGGAATGAAACTGGACTACTGTCTAGACCCATACACAAAGGTAAACTCAAGGTGGATCAAAGACCTGAATGTAAGTCATGAAACCATAAAACTCTTAGAAAAAAACATAGGCAAAAATCTCTTGGACATAAACATGAGCGACTTCTTCATGAACATATCTCCCCGGGCAAGGGAAACAAAAGCAAAAATGAACAAGTGGGACTATATCAAGCTGAAAAGCTTCTGTACAGCAAAGGACACCATCAGTAGAACATAAAGACATCCTACAGTATGGGAGAATATATTCATAAAAAACCTATCTGATAAAGGGTTGACATCCAAAATATATAAAGAACTCATGCACCTTAACAAACAGAAAGCAAATAATCCAATTAAGAAATGGGCAGAGGACATGAATAGACACTGCTCTGAAGAAGAAATTCAGATGGCCAACAGGCACATGAAAAGGTGCTCCACATTGCTAATCATCAGAGAAATGCAGATTAAAACCACAATGAGATATCACCTCACACCAGTGAGGATGGCCAATATCCAAAACACAAACAACAAATGTTGGCGAGGATGTGGAGAAAAGGGAACCCTCCTACACTGCTGGTGGGACTGCAAATTAGTTCAACCATTGTGGAAAGCAGTATGGAGGTTCCTCAAAAAACTCAAAATAGAAATACCATTTGACCCAGGAATTCCACTCCTAGGAATTTACCCTAAGAATGCAGCAGCCCAATTTGAAAAGGACAGATGCACCCCTATGTTTATTGCAGCACTATTTACAATAGCCAAGAAATGGAAGCAACCTAAGTGTCCATCAGTAGATGAATGGATAAAGAAGATGTGGTACATATACACAATGGAATATTATTCAGCCATAAGAAGAAAACAAATCCTACCATTTGCAACAACATGGATGGAGCTAGAGGGTATTATGCTCAGTGAAATAAGCCAAGCCGAAAAAGACAAGTATCAAATGATTTCACTCATATGTGGAGTATAAGAACAAGAAAAAATACTGAAGGAACAAAACAGCAGCAGACTCACAGAACCCAAGAACGGACTAATAGTTACCAAAGGGAAAGGGACTGGGGAAAATGGGCGGGAAGGGAGGGATAACAGGGAAAAAGGGGCATTACGATTAGCAGATGTAATGTTGGGGGGGCACGGGGAGGGCAGTACAACTCAGAGAAGAAAGTAGTGATTCTATAGCATCTCACTACGCTGATGGACAGTGACTGTAATGGGGTTGGTGGGGGGACCTGATGAAGGGGTAGTTTAATAACCACAACATTGCACATGTAATTGTAGATTAATGATAATAAAATAAATTATATTAAAAAAAGATTATAAAATAAATTATATTAAAAAAAGAAGATGTGGTACATATACCCAATGGAATATTATTCAGCCATTAGAAGAAAACAAATCCTACCATTTGCAACAACATGGATGGAGCTAGAGGGTATTATGCTCAGTGAAATAAGCCAAGCTGAAAAAGACAAGTATCAAATGACTACACTCATATGTGGAGCATTAAGAACAAAGAGAAAAACTGAAGGAACAAAACAGTAGCAGACTCACAGAACCCAAGAACGGACTAATAGTTACTAAAGGGAAAAGGACTCGGGAAAATGGGTGGGAAGGGAGGGATAAGGGGGAAAACGGGGCATTACCATTAGCAGACGTAATGTTGGTGGGGCACGGGGAGGGCTGTACAACTCAGAGAAAACAAGTAGTGATTCTATAGCATCTCACGACGCTGATGGACAGTGAGTGTAGTGGGGCTGGTGGGCAGGACCTGATGATAGGGGTAGTTTAATAACCATAATATTGCACATGTAATTTTAGATTAATGATACCAAAATAAATTATTAAAAAAAACTGTTAAACATGCTTATCGCAGAGAATGGAATGGAAACACCATTCCCTTTCACTTCCTACTCTATAACGTGCATGAGCAATTTTGCATACCTGAAAAATAACATATTTGCATAGTAACCGTAATTATTTTTTCCAATCAACCTCAAAGAGGCAAAAAAAAAAGGCTATGAAATCAAAAAGCAACAGAAAATTGGGGGAGAATATTTGCAATACACAAGAAAAAGAATAATTTCCTTAATATGCAAGTGCTTTTATAATTCAATTTAAAAATAGGTATCCATTTGATTTTTTTTAAGGAGTAAATGATTTAAACCATTATGTCACAACGAGTATTTAAATAAAACAGCCAATCAACTTAAAAAATAATGTTCAACGTCACTCAGAACACAGGAATAAAAAACTGCAATACAGTAAGTGTAAGGAAACATTCATTCTCATATTCTTAGTGGCATGTAAGTTTCTTTGGAAGAAAATGTCATTACATATTGAAATTTAAAATGCATATGCTGCTTTAATCTAGGAATTCTACTTCTATGAATTTATCCCTGAAATACTAAAATACTTACAGAAAGCCACAGGTACTGAAATTTTATTATAGCAGTGACTGTAACAGCTAAGAACTACAAACAACTGAAACATCTATGTATAGAGGACAACGTATATGCACTATAGCACATTTATACTGGGATACTACTATGCAATAGTTTAATAGAATTAGATGGATCGATATAGACTAAGATAAAAAGAACTTTAAGAGGGATTGTTAAATGGAGTAGATGCAGAATAGTATATGTGATCTTATTTCTGTGAGGTGAAGAGATACTTTGATCACCGAAAAACGTAGTTCTCTTCAGGCCAAGGTAAAGTACCAGTGACCTAAAATAATGAAAAAAAAACAAAACAGGCAAACAATATAATACAACAATTTTCAAACACTGGACATGAGAAAGCACAGGAACGTGATTCCTGAGAGAGAGGGAAACAAAAATCTAACCCCTACACAGTGCCCTAGCTTCCTGCCTGGTAAGATTTTACAGGTCATAACCCAAGTACGGACAAGCCAGGCTAACCCCAGCAATCTGCGTGAACTTAGGATCACAGAACTAAGGGCCTGGCAAGACTCAAGGCCAGGTAGCTAGCTTTTGCAGAACAGAGTACCGGAGAGGAGAGAGCAGCACAGAGACAGGCCTCAAGTATCTTCAGCAGTTAACCTTGAATCTTCAGCCTAATACTGATCAGCCCCAAAGGATGAGGGAACAGGTGACACTAGGAAGATAACTACGCAGAAATCTTCTAATTCATGGGCGATCACGTAGAGTACAGGATACTGCTGCAGTAATAGGAAAATCTGCACTAGGATGATGGTTGCTCTGACAAAAGAAGCCTGGAAAGGATGAAACTGTTTCCAAGTAACTTCAATTGTGCCCCCAAAGAATGTTCAGTGATATTTCTAAGAACACAAAAATATCCAGCACACATCCAATGAAACATGATCAGGTATGTAAAGAAAAAAAATTACCAGAGATGTAGAGGAGATCAAACATTAAAACCAATTCAGAAATGACATAAATGATAAAATCAGTAGAAAAAGACATTAAAACAGTTATAACTCTATTACATATACTCAAGACAGAAGATATACTGAGCATGTTTGAAACCATGAAAATACGTAACAAACTTTACGAGATAAATACATCTCTACATGAGATTAACAGTACATTAGACACTATAAAAGGAAAATTAATTAGAAGACACAGCAATAGAAATTATGCAGTATAAAACACAGATAAAAAACATTGATGAATAAAAAGGGCAACTTTAAACCATGTTACATAGTTTTAATTGAATCTCCATATAAGAGGGGAGAGGGAAAAATATATATCTTTGAAGAAATAAGGTTCAATTAGGATGGCCAGTATCAAAAAGACTAAAAACCACAAATGCTGGCGAGGATGTGGAGAAAGCAGAACCCTCCTACACTGCTGGTGGGAATGTAAGCTAGTTCAACCACTGTAGAAAGCAATATGGAGGTTCCTCAAAAATCTAAAAATAGAAATACCCTTTGACCCAGGAATTCCACTCCTTGGAATTTACCCAAAGAATACAACTTCTCAGATTCAAAAAAGACATATGCACCCCTATGTTTTTCGCAGCACTATTTACAATAGTCAGGAAATGGAAGCAACCTAAGTGTCCATCAGTAGATGAACAGATAAAGAAGAAGTGATACATATACACAATGGAATACTATTCAGCCATAAGAAAGAAACAAATCCTACCATTTGCAACAACATGGATGAGCTGGAGGATATTATGCTCAGTGAAATAAGCCAGGCGGAGAAAGACAAGTGCCAAATGATTTCCCTCATTTGTGGAGTATAACAACAAGGCAAAACTGAAGAACAAAACAGCAGCAGATTCACAAACTACAAGAAGGGACTAGCGGTTACCAAAGGGGAGGGGTTGGGGAGGGATGGAGAAAGGGATTGAGGGGTATTATGATTATTGCACATGGTGTGTGTGGGGACACGGGGAAGACAGTGTAGCACAGAGAAGACAAGTAGGGACTTTGTGGCATCTTACTACACTGATGGACAGTGACTGCAATGGGGTATGGGGAGGCACGATAATATGGGTAAATGTAGTAACAATACTGTTTTTTCACGTGAAACCTTCAGTAGAGTGTATATCAATAATACCTTAATAAAAAATAAAAAGAAAAAGAAAAGAAGAAGAAATAAGGGTCAAGATTTCCACATTTGATGAAAATTATAAACCAACATATTCAAGAAATCCAGTAAACTCCAAGCACAATAAAGAAAACTACATCAGCTCACATCATACTTCAGTTGCTTAAAATCAGTGATAATGAAGAAATTTTAAAGCAACAAGAGAAAAAATACACACTATGTAAAGAATAGAATAATGATAGCAACTTTCTCACTGTAAGCTTAGCAAGCTAGAAGACAATGCAGCAACATCTTTCAAGTACTGAAAGAAAAAAATTCTCACCTTAAAATTCTATACCTGGTAAAAATATCTTATAAAAATGATGAATGACAGAATTTTGTTATTATCTATTATCTAAGGAAAATGCCTGAAAATATTTTTAAAGTCATTTAACATTAAAAGAAAAACTAGCTTAAATTTCAGTAGATACACCAAATAAATCAGTATCAAAGGATACTAAACACTACAAAAAGATTTAAATTCTAAATCATAATACATTAAGAAAGTTCTGAGAACCAAATTCAACCGAAATGCAAATTCCATGGTTCATCTTCTTTTAAATATTTAGTAAGTTTGAGGTTCACTGCTTAAGAGATACAAAAATTAGGAATAAGCATATTATATATAGACATAGTAAAATAAATGGATTCACACTAGGCAATAGGTATTTCTTATTGAGATGTAAAATACAAAATACCTTCTTGTATTATAAAAAGGGTACTTTACAAATATTTCACTCTAGATTTTTAAGTAAACAGGATTGCAATAGGTATTTCTTATTGAGATGTAAAATACAAAATACCTTCTTGTATTATAAAAAGGGTACTTTACAAATATTTCACTCTAGATTTTTAAGTAAACAGGATTGCAATAGGTATTTCTTATTGAGATGTAAAATACAAAATACCTTCTTGTATTATAAAAAGGGTACTTTACAAATATTTCACTCTAGATTTTTAAGTAAACAGGATTGCCAGACAGCTTTAAAATTAATAACTTATTAACACTTACCTACCTAACATATACACAATTATTTTATCAAGTAGTTGGGTGTGACAGTTTAGAGTAATATATTAGGAACCCTACAAAGTTACAATCAAAAAGGAAGTTCAATGATTAGCACACACAATGTAGAGGGGGGCATGGGGAAGGCAGTAGAGCACAGAGAAGACAAGTAGTGACTCTATAGCATCTCCTTATGCCGATGGACAGTGACTGTAATGGGGTATCTGGTGGGGACTTGATAATGGGGGGAATCTAGTAACCACAATGTTGCTTATGTGATTGCATATTAATGATACGATAATAAAAAAAATCACTAAAGTACACATGAAGAATTTTTCATGATAGATGCATAACAGAATATAAAGCAAGTCATGAAAAAATTTAAATGCTAGATATCACAAAAAGTATCATTTCTGACCAAAAAAGGGCAAAGATAGAAATTAATAAAAGAAAATTGGAATAATCAGAAATATATAGCAATTAACAACACTCAGTGAATGAGTCAAAGAAGAAATACTGCTATGAGTATTTTTATAATGCAAGTTGCTATTCGTGTTTCCATGATTACTAATGATGTTGAACGTTATTTTTGTTTGAGAGGATGGGAAGGAAGAAATTTAGCAGAATGCATTCTTCTCACCAAATGATTGGGTCATACGCAAGTTTTAATCTAATATTTGGCATGCCCAGATCATCCTTCTCAGAATATCACTCAAAATATGAGATATTATTTTACAAGCTTCAACTGATGTGGAAAATACAGCAACATTCCCTAGAAATAGAGAATCTATCATTTAGCCATTTCATAGATGATATAAAATTGAGCCCTTGAAAAACACAAATTTGAACTGAATAGGTCTATTTATCTATCAATTTTTTTCAATAGATATATTGGAAAATGAAAAACTTGGAAATCTGGAAGTAAAAAAATATTCCTGTTCTGTACCTTTACTGTAAGAATATAGTCTATAATACTAACATACAAAATATGTGTTAATGTTTATGTTATCAGTAAGGCTTCCAGGCAACAGTGCATATTAGTAGTTAAGTTCTGTCAATTAAAAATTTGTATGTGGAATTTCAACTGTGCTAGCCCCTGTGTTTTTCAAAGGTCAAATGGACAACTGTGCTTTATTTCACTAAAGTAATTCTTCCCTCTAAGAAAAAGAAACAAAAAGGAAGTTCAAAACATATTTGAAATAATAAGGAAATCAATTCATCTCAGAAAATGACAAACTTTATCTTGCAAAACTGCAAGTTTCAGTTATAAATAACAATTTAAGACAGTATGTCATCCATCACAAAACAGATTAAAAGTAAGGATAAATGCAGAAATAAGAGAATCCCAAAGGTCCATCCACCTTATTCCCTATCTTAGAAAGAGTGAATCTTCCTATAACCAAGTTTGGGTTAAAGACAGGCCCCTGATGAATATAATTCAAGGGTACCTATTACAAAAGAACTTGAATAAATTCACCATAACAGCATATGAGTTCATTATTATTCTCTAAGTGCAAAGCCATTTCCATTCAGAAGAGCATTTCAAGTAGTAGCTTTTCAAGGTTATTTGGTCTTAATACTATTTCTTCAAAAAAAATTTAAAGCATTTTTAAAACTTAAATTTTCAATAATACACATCTGCCAAGACTAAAGAAAAGTGATAGTGCTTACTAAAAAATCAGAACCTTTGTTTTCAAGGATATCTTACCTTCTGGTGTTGGTTTGTCTTGAGGAAGATCTGGCATATTTTCATCCAAAAGGTCAGCTAAGGATTGAGAATTTGCCAGCAGCTTCTGATAAGACATAGCAAACTCCTCATACTGTTTATGTCTATCTTCACTTAGCTCCCCTTTAGAATGTAGAATACGCCTACAAACAAATGATGAAATAACCTGATAATCTTATCAAAACAGATGTGATCATGTATTATTAAACTGTGAAATGCTCCATAAAATTTGACTTTATCAGAGGCTTATGATTAGCACAATCTTCTTCAACAACTTACTTTTATTAACATATTCAAGATGTACCTGAAAATTGAAATTTCATCAAATTCACTTAAGCAATTAAGCTTTAACATTGGTTCTTCAAAGATTATGAAGTAATTAACAATCATGTCTGCAGAATTATAAAATTTAACAATATGCCACTAAATAAACTAAAAATTTAGTATTCTGTTACAGCCATACTCCCCTCATTCAGTTAACCAAAAATACTTAATATATATAAACAAGTTTTCACAAACAGGTTATAGAAAGAAACAGTACCTTTAAACTTCACAATGATTTGGATCAAGATTACCTTTGAAAAAGCCCACGTCTTCCACATAGCCAATTCTCAATTTACTGCACAAGTACTGGGTATTTATCCATTCACCAAATATTAATGAGCAATCAACTTAATCAAGGCCAGGTCATCTCTAGGAGCAGGGGACACAACAACTCTTCCACTCTGCAAACAGTTCACTAATAAGCCATCCATAAACAGAAATGTAAAATTGAAATTTCAAAATATATGAAGTAAAAATTTTACTATATTGATATAGATGGTTGAGATGTTCATATTTATATCCAATTTTTATAGCTAATTATGTAGTAATGTAACATTTGAAATTTATGAACCTTAATGCAAATATAACATAGGTTTCAAAAAGTCAATTATAAACTGTAAGTTGTCATTTCAAAAGTAATACTTATAAGTCTTTGTATTCCTTGTTATTTGAGTTCTCTTATGACTAGAGTAAAAAATGAGTTATTTTTTGTGTGTGATGTTACCTTCCTAGAAGTTACAGAAAATAAAGTAGAAAACCCATCTCTACACTTATCTGTCTCTGCTTATTTGGAACAATTTCGAAACTATCCCATCTTACCCCATTACTACCCACATAAACCTTTGTTTAAGCACTGTAATTTTCTGAATAACACTTTCAATTTTAGGAATATCAGTTCCCATTACAAGCACAGACAGACCATGCATAGATGAGTTACTGTTTATTAAATCCAACCTTTTTTTCAAATCTGGCCTATTAGGATCTAAAATGAAAAATTTTCACTCATTTTTATTTCACTCATTTTCTGATGATAATATACATTAGACAATACCACAGAAAGATTAGTAAAATGACAGAGTTGAAACATAAAGCTAAAAAGTACTTATCTAAAAACTCTAAAAACACTGTCATTACAGAGCACTTTCTCTCTACATTTATTTCAGCCCAATTTTACAGGCAAAAAAAAAAAAGTTTCTTTCAATGAGATTTCTGAATGAATTGTAAAAATGAAAACCCAAAGCAGTTAAAAATCTTCAACATGAAAGAAATGACTGATACACTACTCTGAATAAGCTTGTTAGAACTCTTAACTGAAGTCATTTTTGAAGTTAAAAAGTCATTAAAATTAAATATGATTTAATAAATGATACTAAAAAATAGGCTACTCTTAATGTTCTGCAATTTATTATTAAGAAAAATGTCAACTAATGAAGAATTTTAAGAGTTTATTCTGAAGCAAATTATGTTAAAAGAGATAATAGTTCTAAGGGATTTCAAAACCTTTAATGACAATTGAGGATACAAAATTATTTCAGTACTTGTAATTGGAAAAAAATCTCAACAACATAACCTGCAACTTTATTTCTCCAACAAGTTCTACCACTCTGGTCATCTGAAGAATATACATCCAGTTTCAGGTTACACAATATTCACTGAGTACTTATGATATACAAGCAATAGCAACGTGATAACCGTTTTATGAGAACAGAAAATGAACACTCCTTTTCCAGTAGCAACCTCATTTTCAAACATTTGCCTGGGAATTTGCATTGAGTCAATTACAAGTAATTTAATTCTATTTTAGTTCCCTTTGTATGCATTCCAGTTCTTTTCCAGTCCTCTTAGAACTAATTTTTTTTCTCTTAGAACTAATTTAAAAATTTGAAGCTTCAAGATACTCCTTACCGTCCCCCTCCCCTAAATCTCAGTTCTATGATCAAAATTTGTAACAATATGAATTTAGTTAGTAGTAACAGTACTAACAGTACTAACTACTTTAATTTCTATTTGCTTAAGTTACTATCGAATAATAACAGTCCTAAAGAAAAAAGCTAAGACTTTGGTTGGTTTGTTTTCTAATCATACATTACACTAAGTACATATTTCAGTACTTAGGATATCAATCAAATGACACTGGAAGAGATCATTATGAACTTCCACAGTCACATGTATTTTCCTTGACCATGTAATAAATATACTTTTACTAAACATCTGACTAAGCTTATAGCATGTAGTAAGACTACAGACTTCAGAGAAATAACACAGCACAGGTGCCTAAATGTTCTAAATATCTAGACTCATTTAGAAGTTTGAATCTTAGAAGTTTTAATCAATTTAAAATGAAACATATTTTAATGAATATACTATAAGTGTCCATTTTTTGTAAGTTTATGAAGCCCATAGGAAAAGATTTACAGTTTCATAAAATTCTTTACACGACCTATATGAGGAACAATACAAAGCACATTTAGCCAAAGTACTTCCTCTGTACATCAGTACAAATTATCACCAAAATTTCTTATGTAAAATCCATAATATACCACTAAACAAAATCAAGCTGATGATATGATTCATGAAATGTCATTTTAATTACAATTTCTTCAGAAGTATGTCTAACCTGAAGCCGTTCTTTGGAGATTGCCATCTATCAAAGACAGCAAACTTTTTCCACAAAGGGCCAGATAAATATTTTTGGCTTTGCAGACCACAGGATCTTTGTTGCAACTACTCAACTAGGCTAATAAAACACAAAAGCAGCCATGGACAATGTGAAACAAATGAGTGAAACTATATTCCAATAAAACTTTATTTATGGGCACTGCAATTTGAACTTCATATAATTCTATTATTTCACAAAACATTCTTTTGATTTTTTCAACTATGTAAAACAGTAAAGACCATTCTTAGCTCTCCAGCTATACAAAAACTAGTGGTGGACCTAATCTGGCCTGTTGGCCTCAGTCTGCCAATCCCTGTTACCAATGGAGTTAACTGAATCAGTATCACTGTTAAATATATTATAAATGAGTTTATTCCCACTCAAGGTATCATTGCACAATGGATAGGGACTGGCACCATTTCAAAAAGAGGAAAAAGTAAACAATGAAAACAAAATTACTCCCAAGTTTTACTCATTATAATAAAAATGCAGAAAGGAGACCTCCTTTGCCCAATATGAGAGACATCCTTGTCTGGAAGCACCCCTAAGGTACATCAATCCTTGAATGTTTGTGGCATTACTAACTTAATATTGTAAAACTGGCCAAAAATACTAAGTAGTCCATTCCTGAAAAGAGGCACTGGCACTAATAAATAAGAAAAGTCATAAATGCCTCATAGCTGCTCATATTGAGAAATGTTTTCCTTTTTCATTTTTATCGTTATTGCTTGACTTTCTTGCTTTTACTTTGTATATTGTTTACTGTTGTAGTTATAGAAAATGAATTTTAAAATAAGTTATAAAAGTTAAGTAAGTTTAACATACAGATTTTCAAAACCATAAAAAGACACAAAAAATTGGCACTAGAACAGACCCACAGACCAATGGAACAGACTGGAGAGCCCAGATATAAACCCAAGTATATATGGTCAATTAATATACAATAAAGGAGCCATAGACATACAGTGGGGAAATGACAGCCTCTTCAACAGCTGGTCTTGGCAAAACTGGACAACTACATGCAAGAGAATGAAACTGGATTATGTCTAACCCCATACACAAAAGTAAACTTGAAATGGATCAAAGACCTGAATGTAAGTCAAGAAACCATAAAACTCTCAGAAGACAACTTAGGCAAAAATCTCCTGAATATAAACATGAGCAACTTTTCCCTGAACGCATTTCCTTGGGCAAGGGAAACAAAAGCAAAAATGAACAAAAGGACTACATCAAGCTGAAAAGCTTCTGTACAGCAAAGGACACCATCAGCAGAACAAAAAGGCATCCTACAGTATGGGAGAACATATTTGTAAATGACATATCCAACAAGGGTTTAACATCCAAATATATAAAGAACTCACACGCCTCAACAACCAAAAGCAAATAACCTGATTAAAAAATGGGTGGAGGATATGAACAGACAATTCTCCAAAGAAGAAATTCAGATGGCCAACAGACATGTGAAAAGATGCTCCACATCCCTAATCATCAGAGAAATGCAAATTAAAACCACAATGAGATATCACCTCACACCAGTTAGGATGGCCAACATACAAAAGACAAGCAACATCAAATGCTGGCAAGGATGTGGAGAAAGGGGAACCCTCCTACATTGCTGGTGGGAATGTAAACTAGTTCAACCATTGTGGAAAGCAATATGGAGGATCCTCAAAAAACTAAAAATAGAAATAGCATTTGACCCGGGAATTCCACTTCTAGTAATTTACCCAAGGAATACAAGTTCTCAGATAGAAAATGACATATGCAACCCTATGTTTATTGCAGCACTACTTACAATAGCCAAGATATGGAAGCAACCTAAGTGTCCATCAGTAGATGAATGGATAAAGAAGAGGTGGTACATATACACAATGGAATACTATTCAGCCATAAGAAACAAACAAATCCTACCATTTGCAACAACATGGATGGAGCTGGAGGGTATTATGCTCAGTGAAATAAGCCAGGCTGAGAAAGACAAGTACCAAATAACTTCCCTCATTTGTGGAGTATAACAACAAAGCATAACTGAAGGAACAAAAGAGCAGCAGACTCACAAATTCCAAGAAGGGACTAGTGGTTGACAAAAGGGAGAGGTGGGGAGGGAGGGAGAAGGGGATTGAGGGGTATTATGATTAGTACACATGGTGCGGGGAGGATCATGGGGAAGACAGTGTAGCACAGAGAAGACAAGTTGTGACTCTGTGGCATCTTACTACACTGATGGACAGTGACTGCAATGAGGTAGGGACTCAATAATATGGGTAAATGTAGTAACCACATTGTTTTTCATGTGAGACTTTCATAAGAGTGTATATCAATAATACCTTAATAAAAAAATTGTATAAAAAAATAACCTCTAATAACCATAGATTAATAGTTCTGTATTTAAATGAATAAGTTTCTAGGGAAAGGCCATTAAGCCATGCTCTTAGCATTGTATCTTGTTCAAAACTTTCATCAGTAACTTAAATAATGAACAGAACAGGTCTGCTTATTAGGGCTGAATGTGACCTGCGGATAAGTACAATTAATATACATGAATGAACGTCCAAAATTATCATTAAGCTAAGATAATATACCAAAACTATCTAAATACAGTTTAAAAGAAGTCTATATTTAGGTCTAAAAAATTATTTTCGCAAATTCAAGGGAAGAACTGGCTCAGCAGCAGGTCATTTGAGAAACTAGGCTTTAGGTGTATACAAGTCTAACAAAATGACAAAAAATATGACATGGCAGTTAGAAAAACAAATGGAACTACAGGTTGTATTCAGAAAAGAATGTATCCAAAACAAATGTCCTTAGGATAGTGAAGTGCCTGGAAATCATGGAGCAAACCGAAGGAACTGGAGACATTTAGCCTGGAGAAGATGAAAGGGAAACATCTTGGCAGTCTGAAAGTATTTAAGATATTATCATAGGTGTTAAGAGAAGAGACAAGTCCCACAACAGTGCTGGTCAAACTATGTGTGGCAAGGAAATATATTTTTCCCCCAATCATTGCAGACACTTTTATAAAATACAATATTATTGCGGAAAACTGATATAAGAATGTCTAAATGCTTATTCTCAGTTTCTATACTTAATTCATTGTGAACCAATAAAAAGTTCATGGACCACTACTTGAGTAGCTTTATTCCAATCTCTACCAGAAGAAAGAAGTAAACCAAAGAGAACCATTCTACAGGGAGTAAAATTTCAGCCTAAATTCCTAGCAAATAGGTATGTCCAATTTTGGAATGGCTCAGAGCACTAAGCTCCTTTGAGAGGTTTTCAGAGGAAGAGTAATTTATCTGTCAAGTAATCTGCAAAATGGATTCCGTCATTGGAAGGGTAATTGGGTAAATCACTGTAGAACCTTTCTACCCTTTAAGCTTCTGTAAGGCCAATCAAAAGCAAACACACATACAAAACCTAAAACAGCCAAAAAAAGTAATCAAAGCATACTTACAAAATCAGTTGTGATGTATTAGGTAGACAAATGTGAAAAGGAAAAGGACCAAAAAATGACAAAACACCATAAATCATAATTAAGAAACCTTAACTATGTGAGAATTATTAATAGAGGACTATTTTCTTTTGCCCACTATTGATCATATAAATAGACTCTGAAGTTGCCTCCTCCAAGTTTAAAAAAACCCTCCATATTCAAAAGCACAAAACAAGTATTTTTTAAAGAAACACTGAGGAATCCTATTGCCATCTTAAATTCTCAATTCTGAGTGACCCTCAGCCACCAGGGTTTAGCCATGTAGTCTCTGCACCTTGCTTGTTCCTGACCTACCTACACAATTGGCATACACTATTACAGTCTCTGCTTCTGGTTAAGGCAATCACCTTCTGGTGATAACTTCTTAAACCAGTCAGTCCTCCCCAACTACAGGCTTACAGGAATAGAAAAGTGCACTCCCCTGCATTAATTCCCGAACAATAGCAATTTCACACTCTCAACCATGGACTTTAAACAGTTGCAAAGCACTCAGCCAAACACTAATGCTGTTGCCTCCTTTTGGTATCCCCTCAGGCTCCTCCAAATCCACCCTCCATGAAAGGTGACCTAATGCCCACCTGCTCCATCAGCTTCTAGCTTGCCGATGCTTCCTAGGCACACATGCTACACAGCAGTCAGCAGTATCTTTTAACAATCAAAGATGGCCCCTAAATCAGATGTCCTCTCTAATTCCCACAGGGACAGACATTATTATTCCTCTTAAATCTTACGTGGGTGTCCCCAGGAGAAAGACTCCTGCAAATGCACTTTACACAGCTGCATTTAAATTTTTTCAGCTAATTTGTTGCTCTATTTTCTCAATTTCGGATGTTAAATACCACTGGTTTTCTTAAAGAGGGTATCAACACTGCCATCAATAAACAAATACAAAGCCATGAAAGCAAACCTACTATAGAGAAAGAATCACAAAACACACAGAAAAATAATAGCAGATAAGTTAAAGTGACAAAGAAAATTTATCCCTCAACATTAAGATTTTTTTTTAAATCACAGGGAAAAAACAAAGAAAAAATCACCAGATACTTGGCCAGGTTTCTTTCAACATCAGAAACAAAGTATCTCAGATTCACACTGAAAAATGAGTACTTAGACTGTTAACACTCTGGAAGTTTATTGGAAGGTTAAGAAACCACTTGCAATGAGCCCTTTTCTACAAGTTCTTTAAGTGATATGAAGACTATAAAAATTTTAAAGCTTGAGCTCCAAAATAAATTCACAATTCTGAGAAACACTGGAAAATCACCTGTTTTGTCTCTCAGTGTTCTGTAGCTCCCTGTGGTCCCTTTTCAGATGTTTGGTCAAAGATGTAAAGTATTCTTTTAAAAGATTCTGGAAGGGTTGTTGTTTCTCTGGACTAATTATCTCACTAGGAGGAAAACTCAAATTAAACTTCTCTGCAGCACTCTTCACTTTTCTTGGTACAAGTCCAGCAATATCATCTCCACAATGTCGACAAAAACTAATCACCACAGAAACATGAGTATGGGACTCCCGATCAGCATTAATAATATTTTTTAGCTGTTCGTAGATTAAGGAAAGACCTTCCTTGTCAGTGAAAATCCCAACTACTGTCAATTCTGCAATGAAACGCAAATCGGTTCTTAACTTAGTGATGTTAGGTGTTTTCTCTTCTTTCCTTGCTTCAAAATGTTTTTTCCAAACTTGAAGAAGTGATGGGGCAAAGTCGGCATAGCGTTGGTGAAAGAGAGAACATAAGTGCACAGCACAATTCACGTCAGATATTTTTAGCTTTGCTTCCACAATAGAAGCTACAGCTTCTGCAATGTATTTGCTTAAATTTAGGCCATTAAAATCATGGGACAAGGAGTCTCTCTGTTGTTCTGTAATCGTTTTTAGTTTCTTGACAAAAGCAGTATTTTTCTTCAAACTTGAGTCTAGTCGGCTAAAAAAATTTTCCTCTGGTCGGTTGTCTGGAGCATTCTGGTTTTTGCTCCGAAGTTCCTTCCTTAACTGATGTCGTTCCCAAGCTTCCTGATGAAGCTGAAGGGATTCCTCTTTCTCTCTACATAAAGAAAAAACAACAAATAATTAAATATCCTGTATATTTTGAAATATCATTGACAAATCCCATAACAGTGAAGGTCAATGAAAAAGTAATCACACAGAATCCATGCAAAAGGCCCTTTCACAAATTTTAAAGACATTTTTTAATGACTTAATGAGAATCCAAAACACTAATACAAACATGGTAGAGTGCAAGAGTTTTGATAACTAGATTAAAAAATCATTCTGCCAACTGACAAGCTAAATGTATAAAACACATTTGTCAATTTTACCTCAATAAGGTTAAAAAATAAATGGATAAAGCACATGATGCTTAATATGAAAAATAATACAGTTGGGAAGAATATAAATCCTAAAACAGGTTAAAGTATTGGGAAAACAAAAAAGAAATTGCTCTAAAGAGTACTTTTATCAAAGAATGACATTATAAAGGAATGGATTAACATGTTTCTGAGATGCTAAAGACCATTTTTCCATACTTTAGCATTAACCAAACTTTTCATAAAGTACCTTGCTAGGTTTGGGTCTTAAAATTCAAGTGTAATTAAGAAACTCTGGAAAAGAACCAGAAGAAACAATAAGGTAAAAGCCCTTTAAATAAAAGGTTGATAAACTCAGTTTATCCTGAAAAGAATAGTTAACAACAAATCTATGTTTTTTCTAAAAAGATGGAATATGTTTAAATTGCTCAAGTTAGAAAAATAACTTTGGCAGGAGGGGCAGGGTGGGGAGAATCTTAACTTTGAGGCTTCTGAGATACCAAAATACGTAACTTTAAAATATGAATTACTAAAAAGGCAGACTTTTATCTTTCGTAGATAACCATCCCTGAGCTACCTTATAATTCTACAAATTTTCCACTAAAAGACACAATACATTAATGGGGAGTGGCATCCATCACTGGGAACATGGACGCATGATACCTCTTGGAATCAACCACACAGACACAGAATCAGCTGTGAGAGTACACTTAAGAAAATGTAACTCAGAGAGGATTCAAGATGGCAGCGTGAAAGGTGAGACAGAGAATTCCTCCTAAAACCACATATAGTGTGAAAGTATAGTTAATACAACTAGCCCTAAAACAGCAACAGGAAAGAAGGCTGCACCAGACTGCAGACAGACCTCATGAACAGAGCAGACCTTATGAAACAGGGTAACTTATGAAAGCCTTGATCTGGCGGGACCCAAGCCCATCCCCCACCCCAGCTCACCGGCGGGAGAAAGAGAAATGGAGTGGGGAAGGGGTGGAAGTCTAGAACTACTGAACACCCAGCCCTGGAGGTCTGCTTTGGATCACAGACCTACATTGTATGGTGCTCTGGAGGTTGCTAGGGTTGGGGAGCGGAGAGCTTGAAAGACTGAGATTTGTGGAGGATGGGGATCCACATTGGGCCACCCTGGAATAAAGGAAAGGCAGGCTATCTGACAGGCTTCCTGACAGCGAGATGGCTGCTGAAGGGGCGGGGTTTGCATGGAGCTTGCTACGGAGGAGAAGGCATAGGTGGACAAGGTGGTCTGCGGGCACTCTGCCCAGCAGGTTGGGAACTTTGAGGATCTACAGGTGCCCAATCCCCGTGGCTACACACTCAGCTCCGAGGCCCCCCACTCTGACACAGCAGCCTGCTGCGCCTTCCTCCTGACCTACCTGCACCTGCTCGCAAACCGGCAGTCACTCTGCTGGCGTCAAGCCAGCCAAAAGCCGCGCCTACAACAGCTAGAGATGCCAAGCACAGAGGCTTACACCTGGGTGCTCAGCCCTCTGCTCTGATACTGGAGACAGGTGTGGCAGACGGGAATCAGGAAACAGCTCTTTCCAGCCCCAAAGCAGAGTGCCACTCCCCTACAACCCCCAACCTCACTCTAGGAGCTGAGCAGCTACAGAGACTGGAGGTTCTGGGCACAAGAGGGCACCACACGGAAATACGAAATGTCAAAAGAACATGGGTCAGACCAAAATCTCACAAACCCCAGATAAAGGACCAAATGAAATTGAACTAACCAATCTTCCTGAAAGACA
The DNA here is from genome assembly GCA_032199065.1 of Smutsia gigantea. Lineage (NCBI taxonomy): Eukaryota > Metazoa > Chordata > Mammalia > Pholidota > Manidae > Smutsia > Smutsia gigantea. The sequence goes on from JAVSCE010014922.1 coordinate 977,008, forward strand.
GTTTAAAATAAAAATCATAAACATGCTGATGGAGGTACACAAAAATATTCAAGAACTCAGGAACGAATTTAAGATGGAGATTCAATCATTAAGAAATTCCAAATCTGAAATGAAACATACAATGGAGGGATTTAAAAGCAAATTAGATGTAGTACAAGAGACGGTAAATGGAATAGAAATTAGAGAAGAGGAATACAAAGAAGCTGAGGCACAGAGAGAAAAAAGAATCTCTAAGAATGAAAGAATATTGAGAGAACTGTGTGACCAATCCAGCCAGAACAATATTCACATTATAAGGTTACCAAAAGACGAAGAGAGAGAAAAAGAAATAGAAAGTATTATTGAGGGGGTAACTGCTGAAAATTTCCCCAATCTGGGGAAGGAGACAGTCTCTCAAGCCACGGAGGTGCACAGATCTCCCAACACAAGGGACCCAAAGAAGACAACATCAAGACATATAACAATTAAAACAGCAAAGATCAAGGGTAAGAACAGACTTTTAAAAGCAGCTAGAGAGAGAAATAAGATCACATAAAAAGGAAAACCCATCAGGGTTTCATTAGATTTCTCAACAGAAACCTTATAGGCCAGAAGAGAGTGGAATGATATATTTAATGCAATGAAGCAGAAGGGTCTCAAACCAAGAATACTCTACCTGGCAAGGTTTTCATTTAAATTTGAAGGAGGGATTAAACAATTTTCAGATAAGCAAAAGCTGGGAGAAATTACCTCCCACAAACCACCTCTACAGTGCATTTTGGAGGGACTGCCATAGATGGAAGTATTCTTAAGGCTAAATAGATGACACCAGGGGAAATAAAACCACAGTAAAGTAGAACAACTAAATACTAAGCAGATGCAAAATCAAATCACCTACCACCAAAGTCAATCAAGAGTTAGACAAAGAGTACAGAATATGATACCTAACATATAAAGAATGGAGGAGGAAGAAAAAGGAGAAAAAAAAAACCCTTTAGGTTCTGTTTGTAATAGCATACAAAGTGAGTTAGATTAGACGGTTAGATAGTAAGGGGAATACCCTTGAACCCTTGGTAACCGCGAACATAAAGCCTGCAATGGCAGTAAGTACATACCTATCCATAATCACCCTAAATGTAAACAGTCTGAATGCATCAATCAGAAGATGTAGAGTCACTGAATGGATAGAAAAACAAGACCCACCTATATGTTGCCTACAGGGGAATCACTTCAAACCCAAACACATACACAGACTGAAAGTGAAGGGATGGAAAAAGATATTTCATGCAATTAATTGGGAGAAAAAGCAGGAGTTGCAGTACTTGTATCAGACAAATAAGACTTTAAAACAAAGAAAGTCACAAGAGACAAAGAAGGACATTACATAATGATAAAGGGATTAGTTGAACAAGAGGATATAACCATTATAAATCTTTATGCACCCAACACAGGATCACCTACATATGTGAAACAAATACTAACAGAATTAAAGGGGGAAATAGAATGCAATGCATTCATTTTAGGAGACTTCAACACACCACTCACTCCAAAGGGCTGATGAACCAGACAGAAAATAAGTAAAGAGACAGAGGCACTGAACAACATATTGGAACAGATGGACCTAATGGACATCTACAGAACACTTCATCCAAAAGTAACAGGACACACATTCTTCTTAAGTGCAAACAGAACATTATTAAGAATAGATCATATAATAGGCCACAAAAAAAGCCTCAAAAAATTAAAAAAGATTGAAATTTTACCAACCAGCTTCTCAGATCACAAAGGTATGAAACTAGAAATAAATTACTCAAAGAAAATGAAAAAGCCCACAAACACATGTAGGCTTAATAACATGCTCCTAAATAATCAATGGATCAATGACCAAATAAAAACAGAGATCAAGCAATATATGGAGAGAAATGACAACAAAAATTCAACACTGCAAAATCTGTGGGACACAGAGAAGACCGTGCTAAGAGGGAAGCATATTGCAATACAAGCCTACCTCAGGAGAGAAGAATAATCCCAAATGAACAGTCTAAACTCACAATTAATGAAACTAGAAAAGGAAGAACAAATGAGGCCCAAAGTCAGTAGAAGTAGGGACACAATAAAGATTAGAAAGAGCAGAAATAAGTAAAATTGAGAAGAATACAACAATAGAAAGGATCAATGAAAGCCAGAACTGATTCTTCGAGAAAATAAACAAAATAGATAAACGCCTAGCCAGACTTATCAAGAAAAAGAGAGTCTACTCACATAAACAGAATCAGAAATGAGAAAGGAAAAATCATTACGGACACCACAGTATTACAAAGAATTATTAGAATTCTAAAATTCATATGGAACCACAAAAGACCCCGAATAGCCAAAGCAATCCTGAGAAGGAGGAATAAAACAGGGGGAATTACACTGCCTGACTTCAAGCTCTACTACAAAGCCACAGTAATCAAGGCAATTTGGTATTGGCACAAAAACAGACCCACAGACCAGTGGAACAGAATAGAAAATCCAAACATTAACCCAAACATATACAGTCAATTAATATTTGATAAAAGTGCCTTGGATATACAATGGGAGATGACAGCCTCTTCAGCAGCTGGTGTTGGAAAAACTGGACAGCTACATGTAAGAGAATGAAACTGGACTACTGTCTAGCCCCATACACAAAGGTAAACTCAAGGTGGATCAAAGACCTGAATGTAAGTCATGAAACCATAAAACTCTTAGAAAAAAACATAGGCAAAAATCTCTTGGACATAAACATGAGCAACTTCTTCATGAACATATCTCCCCGGGCAAGGGAAACAAAAGCAAAAATGAACAAGTGGGACTATATCAAGCTGAAAAGCTTCTGTACAGCAAAGGACACCATCAGTAGAACAAAAAGACATCCTACAGTATGGGAGAATATATTCATAAAAAACGTATCTGATAAAGGGTTGACATCCAAAATATATAAAGAACTCATGCACCTTAACAAACAGAAAGCAAATAATCCAATTAAGAAATGGGCAGAGGACATGAATAGACACTTCTCCAAAGAAGAAATTCAGATGGCCAACAGGCACATGAAAAGATGCTCCACATCGCTAATCATCAGAGAAATGCAGATTAAAACCACAATGAGATATCACCTCACACCAGTGAGGATGGCCAACATCCAAAACACAAACAACAACAAATGTTGGCGAGGATGTGGAGAAAAAGGAACCCTCCTACACTGCTGGTGGGACTGCAAATTAGTTCAACCATTGTGGAAAGCAGTATGGAGGTTCCTCAAAAAACCCAAAATAGAAATACCATTTGACCCAGGAATTCCACTCCTAGGAATTTACCCTAAGAATGCAGCAGCCCAATTTGAAAAGGACAGATGCACCCCTATGTTTATTGCAGCACTATTTACAATAGCCAAGAAATGGAAGCAATCTAAGTGTCCATCAGTAGATGAATGGATAAAGAAGATGTGCTACATATACACAATGGAATATTATTCAGCCATAAGAAGAAAACAAATCCTACCATTTGCAACAACATGGATGGAGCTAGAGGGTATTATGCTCAGTGAAATAAGCCAAGCCGAAAAAGACAAGTATCAAATGATTTCACTCATATGTGGAGTGTAAGAACAAAGAAAAAATACTGAAGGAACAAGACAGCAGCAGACTCACAGAACCCAAGAGCGGACTAATAGTTACCAAAGGGAAAGGGACTGGGGAAAATGGGCGGGAAGGGAGGGATAAGAGGGAAAAAGGGGCATTAGGATTAGCAGATGTAATGTTGGGGGGGCACAGGGAGGGCAGTACAACTCAGAGAAGACAAGTAGTGATTCTATAGCATCTCACTACGCTGATGGACAGTGACTGTAATGGGGTTGGTGGGGGGGACCTGATGAAGGGGTAGTTTAATAACCATAATATTGCACATGAAATTGTAGATTAATGATAGTAAAATAAATTATATCAAAAAAAGAATTATTAGAGAATACTATGAGAAATTATATGGTAACAAACTGGATAACCTAGAAGAAATGGACAACTTTCTAGAAAAATACAACCTTCCAAGGCTGACCCAGTAATAGAGAAAATCTGAGTGGACAAACTACCAGCAAGGTAATTGAACTGGTAATCAAAGAACTACCTAAGAGGAAAATGCCTGAACCAGATGGTTCAACTGCTGAATTTTATCAAACATTTAGTGAAGACCTAATACCCATCCACCTTAATGTCTTCCAAAAAATAGAAGAGAGGGATACTCCCAAACTCATTCGAGGAGGCCAACATCACTCGAATACCAAAACCAGGCAAAAGCACCACAAAAAGAGAAAATTACAGACCAATATCCCTGATGAACACAGATGCAAAAATACTCAATAAAATATTAGCAAACCGACTTCAAAAATACATCAAAAAGATCATCCATTATAATCAACTGGGATTCATCCCACGGATGCAAGGGGAGTACAACATTCGAAAATCCATCAACATCATCCACCACATCTACAAAAAGAAGGACAAAATCCACACAATCATCTCCATAGATGATGAAAAAGCATTCGACAAAATTCAACATCCATTCATGATAAAAACTCTCAACAAAATGGGTATAGAGGGCAAGTAGTTCAACATAATAAATGCCATATATGACAAACCCACAGCCAAGTTATACTTAACAGCGAGAAGCTGAAAGCTTTTCCTATAAGATGGGTAACAAGACAAGGATGCCCACTCTCCCGACTTTCATCAACATAGCTTTGGAGGTCCCTCCCACGGCAATCGGAGAACACAAAGAAATAAAAAGCATCCATTGGTAAGGAAGAATTCAAACTGTCCTTGTTTGCAGATGACATGATACTGTACATAAAAAACCCTAAAGAATCCACTACAAAACTACTAGATCTAATATCTGAATTCAGCACAGTTGCTGGATACAAAATTAATACACAGAAATCTGTTGCATCCTATACACTAACGATGAACTAGCAGAAAGAGAAATCAGGAAAACAATTCCATTCACAATTCCATCAAAAAGAATAAAATACCCAGGAATAAACCTAACCAAGGAAGTGAAAGACCTGTACTCTGAAAACTATAAGACACTCATGAGAGAAATTAAAGAAGATACCAATAAATGGAAACACATCCCGTACTCATGGATAGGAAGAATTAATATACTCAAAATAGTCATCCTGCCTAAAGCAATCAAAGGATTCAATGCAATCCCTATCAAAATACCAACAGCATTTTTCAATGAACTAGAGCAAATAGTTCTAAAATCCATATGGAACCACAAAAGACCCCGAATAGCCAAAGCAATCCTGAGAAGTAAGAATAAAACGGGGAATTACACTCCCTGACTTCAAGCTCTACTACAAAGCCACAGTAATCAAGACAATTTGGTACTGGCACAAGAACAGACCCACAGACCAGTGGAACAGAATAGAGAGTCCAGACAATAACCCAAACATGTATGGTCAATTAATATACGATAAAGGAGCATGGATATACAATGGGGAAATGACAGCCTCTTCAACAGCTGGTGTTGGAAAAACTGGACAGCTACATGTAAGAGAATGAGACTGGATTACTGTCTAACTCCATACACAAAAGTAAACTAAAAATGACCAAAGATCTAAATGTAAGTCATGAAACCATAAAACTCTTAGAAAAAAACATAGGCAAAAATCTCTTAGACATAAACATGAGCAACTTCTTCATGAACATGTCTC